>CAKNXH010000114.1:501230-565008 GCA_932178445.1 Andricus quercusramuli
TGGTGAAAATTCGCGTATATTATAAAAAATAAGCCTTCTTCATAGAAAATTAAGCTTCATGGTTGAAACTTCTTCCGTTTTGGTAAAAAATGCAACTGCTTGGTTGAATATTAATTAGATTTGGTTAAAAATTTAACTATTTTGTCAAAGAATTGTCTTTTTTGGTGAATATAACTGTTTTTTAATTTACATTAAAATTTTGTTGGTTTAAATATTAACTATTATATATATTATTATTGACAATTAATTTTTCTGGTAGAAAATTAATCTTTTTGTCCCAAAAATCATTTTACTGTTTGAAAATTCAACTATTTGGTGGAATTCTCGAAAAAAAATTTTCAATATTCATTATTTCAGATGAAAATGCATCTCTTTGGTTGAAATTTAACTATTTTGTCAAAAATGGTCTTTTTTAGTTGAACTAAACTGTTCTCTAATTCATATTAAAAACTTTTTGGTTTAAATATCAACTATTGCATATTTCGATGAGAATTTATTTTTTTGGTTGAAGATTTATCATTCAAGTTGCAATTCCTCTAGCAGGTCGTAAACTAACTCTTTTTGTTGAAAATTTAACTGTTTTGTAGGAATCTGGACATTCGAACTAAAATTCAAACAATTTGCTAGAGAAATAATCTATTTGTTCGAAAATTGACTATCGTGTTGAAAATTCAGATTTTTTGTTGAAAACTAAACTATTCTGTTAGAAAATTTAAGTATTTGGTCAAAAATGAAACTATTTTTTCCAAAATTTAACTATTTTGTTGGAAATTCCTTTTTTTTTTGCAAAATTAATTCATCATTTGAAAATTAAACTATTCCATTGTTGGATTAGAAAAGATCATTCATAAATTGAAAATTCAACTGCTCGGTGGAAAATTAATATTGTGATTTGAATATTTATCATTTTGATTGAGGATTTAACTATTTTATTAAAAACACATCATTCCTAGTTAAAAGTTTTGGTTGAAAATTTATCTTTTTCTGTTGAAAATCTAATCATTTCTTTGAAAATTCATCTTTCTTGATAGAAAATTAACTTTCTTGTTAAATTTCCTTTCTTCCTGGCTTAAAGTTCCTACTGTTTTTCAAAAATTCGACTTTTAGCCTGAAAACTTTACTATTTTGTTGAAAATTCGTCCACTTGGGTAGAAAATTAGTTTTTTTTTTAAATTCATCTATTTGGTTGTGGATTCAAATATTTGTCTTTTTTCTTGGAATTAACTGCTTAATAGCTTATCTTTTTCTACCTAAAAGATCAACTATTTGGTTGAAAATTGATATATTTTTTGAAAATTTGTCTTTTGGTAGGAAATCAATCTTCCTGGTTGAAAATCTATTTTTGTAGATTAAAAAATCAGCTATTTGGTAAAAACTCCAACAATTTTGTTGAAATTTCAATTATTCAGTTAAAAATTCAACTTTTTGGTTGAAAATTTCTCCTTTTGTATTGAAAATTCACCTTAAAAAAAAACATATTAATGCCATGAAATTTGTGGTAAAAAATTAATCTTTCTTTGTTAGAAATTCATTTCTCTAGTCTGAAAATGAACTTTTTTGTCGAAAATTGAACTTTACCCTTCAAAAATTCTATTTACAAAAATTTTAAAAATATTTTATACTATTTACTAAAGATTTGAGGTATTTTTAGTTACTATTTAATCTTCAGTAAAATCCATAAAAGTAGATCACCTAGGGTATATTCATTATTTATTTGTTTATCATAACTGAGGTTTTATTTAGTGAATATAATTTAAACCCTGATCAACTTCAGAAATATTGAATGATTTTGTGGGTTTATTTTTAATTTGAAAAAAGTTTGTTTTTATGGATTTTTTTATATACGCTCAAATCTTTTTGATCGTTCGGTATACCTTTAAATATTTAAAAATCTTTCAAATCCTTTGAAATT
Organism: Andricus quercusramuli; assembly: GCA_932178445.1. Taxonomy (NCBI): domain Eukaryota; kingdom Metazoa; phylum Arthropoda; class Insecta; order Hymenoptera; family Cynipidae; genus Andricus; species Andricus quercusramuli. The sequence goes on from CAKNXH010000114.1 coordinate 503,143, forward strand.
TTTTTAATTTTTGTAAACAAATTCTTTGAAATTCCATTAGAATATTATAAAATGCCTTGAAAATCTTAAGTTACGTAATAACTGATTATATTCCTAGAAATTCCTTCAATTTTTCAGAAATGTTTTGTAAAATACTTGGAATCCTTTAAAATACCCTTAAATAATTCCAAAGCTTTGAAATTTTTTGAAATTCCTTGATATTCAACAATTTTTAATTCCTTGGAATCTTTTAGAATATCTTTAAATATTTCAAATGCTTTAAAATCTTTCAAATTCTCTCATATCTTTCAAGTATTTGAAAATCTTTAAAAATATCTTGAGATATTGAAAATCTTCGGTATGTTTTAAAATTCCTCAATTCTTATGAATTAATTTTTTTTAATTTTACTCAAATATTATAAAATTACTCAAATCCTCAGAAATCTGATAAAATCGGTTTGAAAACCTTCAAAATACATTGGAATCTTTTGAAATATCCTAATAGCTTATAAGTCCTATAAGATCCTCTCAAATCTTCCGAAACCAGAAATTATTCAGAACGGCAAGAAATTTTTCAAATTCCTTAAAATCTGTAAAATCCTTGGAAATCTTTTGAATCTCTCGAAAATGTCTTGGAATTCTTCAAAATACCCAGAAATATTACAAATACTTTAAAATATTTTGAAATCCCTCGAAATTTTGTAAATATAAGCTCTTGAGAATTTTTGGAAATATATTAAAAGAACGTAAAATCTTCAAAATCCCTTTGAATCCCATAAGGTTACATAAAATCTGATATTTTCTGAAATCTCTCAAAATATTCGAAGTTCTATGATATTCTTTGATTTGCTGAAAAAATGATTACTGAAATCCTCAGAAATCTGACAAAATCTCATGAAATGCGTTGAAATTCCTTAAAAATCGTTTGAAATATTGAAAAATCTTGGAAAATTTTCCAAACCCTTACAAAATTTTCCGACTCCCACCCCTCTTCCCCCATAGGTCACTTCTTTGGATCCGCGCCTGGGATTTCGAGGGATAGGAGGAAAGAGTTCGGAATTGGAGAAGTACGATGAGGATAGGGTCGGTTGGGGTTGAGGAGAGGAAAGGTGGTGCTGGTACTGGAAGACTTGATGAGTAGGGGCGCGGGGAGGGTTTCCGAAACAGCTCGCCGCTATCTCGTCTGATCCGATCAAGATTAATGAACGCGCGGCTTGCGAGCCAAACCTTTGCGCCGCCCAGCCGCTTCATACGGGGGCAGCAACCGAGCGACAGGTACTGTACTTGCTCTCGGTAATAATGCAGTTCTGGCATCGCCTCGTTCCTGGTAGCTAATTCCAACAGCGTATAACACCCGGAGGTATCTGTCACCCTACACTCGAGTGAGATGATAAAAATATGTGGGCAACCGGGCACACCTTGTGATGTCGTAAGTCTTCATTTATCGGGGATTTTGGATTTGTTGCTATACATGTAGTACTAGTATTGGAAAGTAAGAGAAACTACGGAAATTGTAGGGGAGAGTGGGGAGTTGTGGGCCACGCTTTGTTTTCAAGCCATAACTTCTCTGAACATCGATAAATTGTCAATGTATGAAATGGTATTTGTAGTAAACTTCTCAATATATCAACTAGAGACCACACTTAATAAAATTCGTTAATGCGCGAGAAATATTTAGGATGACGTGAATCTTATAAAAATCGATATTTGTGACTTTGGTGGGGAGTTGTGGGCCATGACAAAAAATAAAAGAAAATAGCATATTCCAGTAGTCTATGTTTATTAAAGTTGCAGTAAATAAAAATTAATGATTTTTAAAAGATGAAAAAAAAATTATTCTGATTCACAATGTATGCAAGTGTAATATCCGGTCCTCATGCTGTCACATTTAATACGCTCAAAGGATAACTCGTTAATGTAAGAAGTAAAGGTACCGATGATATCTAACACAATTGACATTCTAAATTCACTCTAAACTCACTTTTCAGAACAAGAAAAAAGAAGTTTCACTTAAAAAATTGGAATACGCTTTAAGAACGACTCCCCACTAATGGTGGACCACAACTCCCCACAGCCGACATTTACGAAATAACTGGATTGCCATACACACAATGAATGTTTTACCGAAATAGTTTGATTGAATTTAAAGCCAATTGCTCAAGGAATATTTTGCACTGATTTACCTTTGGAATATGCTGCACACGGGAATTCGAATATCAACCACTTAAGTTGTACACAAACTTTTATTTTGATTTCTTTAATCAACAATGTCAAAATACTAACTACGCGTGTTGAGACTATGAGTCGAGTTCACAAAGTGAGCTCACACAAAAAGAGTTTTTTGGCAGTGATTAAAGCAGTCCTACCGTCCACAACATAGCGGAGATTGAGGTGGCCCACGACTCCCCATGGCCCACAACTCCCCACCGTCCCTACTTCAAATGTGAGAAAGTCCTGCTGCAATTTTAATTTTTTTTTGTAGTTGAAGTAGCTTAGTGGCCTCATAAACAGCGTTACCGTTTGCACGTTTATCCTGCGGTAATGAATAAAAAATAATTGAAAATATTGAAATATGAGACCTCACAAAGGGAAATGCTCTGAAAATAGAGAAAATAGGGTTATTTTCATGAAAATAGGGAAATAATAGGTAAATCGATTTTTGTAAACAATAATTTAACTGAAGTGTGGTCGTGCGGTCGCACAGACCGCACCGAGGTTCTTATTAGTGGGTCTTCGCCCCTGACCTTCCTCAAAGCTGAAGTTGTTAGTAGCTTTAGTTTTAGTTATCAACAATTGTTCAATTTTGCACGAAATTGTTGAATTTTCAAATAAAAAAAATGAATTTCTTACCGAACAGTTCAATTTCCAATTTGAGAAAAAAAAGTCATTTTCAATAACGCATTTTAACTTCAAACAAATTTGTTAAGTTTTGAACAAAAAAGATGAAATTTCATTTGCAAATAGTTGAATCTTCTTCAACCAAAAATGATTGTTTACCAAAGAGGTGAATTTTCAACCCAAAAAGACGAATTTTCAATTTTTTAAAATTAATTTTTATCCGAAACGTTACATTATTAACAAAATAGTTTAACTTTTAAACAAAAGAGATTAATTTTTATTAAGAATAGGTCAACTTTGAATCAAATATTTCAATGCTCAAGCCAAAAAGTAGATTTTTTTCGAAGACAGTTGAATTTTAAACCAAGAATTTTATTTCTAAACATAAATAATGAACTTCTAATACAAAACGTTGAATTTTCGCCAAAAAAATTGAATTTGTCGACCAAAAAATATGATTTTTGAACAAAGTCGTTAAATTTTCTACGCAACAGTTGAATTCTTAACCAAATAGTTCAATTTTTTACTTACGAAAATACATTTTCAACCAAATGTTCAAATTTTTGATATACAAAAATTTAAATTCATTTTGAAACAGTTGCATTTGACGAAAATACTACTAAATAGATGGATTTTCAATCGAAAAGGATAATATTCAATAGAACGATTGAATTTTTGACCAAAAAATATGACTTGAAAAAAAAACAGTTGAACTTTTCACAAAATTTTTGATGAAGAAGATTAGTTTTTTATAAAGAGCCGAAAATTTAAGAAAATACGTTAAATTTTCAAATGAATATTGAAACTCTCAATTAAATAGTTGAATTTCCAACTAAAAATAATAAGTTTTCGACAGGAACCGAAAACCTCAAATTTTCATCTGAGAAATTCCTTCTCGACAAAAAAAAAACTAATTTTCAACCAATTGAAATCCAAGAAAATCGAAATTTTTCAGACAAAATAGTTAACTTCTAATGCTAATAATTTGGAAGTTTTGAAAAATTCTTGACTATTGAACCAGAAAAGATAAATTAAGATAATTTACAAAAGAAAAGGAATTTTTAATGAAATAGATGGATCCTTGATCAAAAAGATCAGTTGTTAAGAAACAAGAACATTTTCTACCCGAAAAGACAAATTTTCAACAAAATACATGAAATTTTTTACCCAAATAGGGGAATTAAAAAAAAAATTTCAAAGCAGTTCAAATTTCAACTAAGTTGTTGAATTGAGAACCAAATAAGATGAACTTTCAATCAAATAGTTAAATTTTCAAACCAAAAGACGAGTTATCTGATTAATGTATTCCAAATCAAAAGTTTAATTCTTAGCCAAATAGTTGAATCTTCAAACAAACAAAAAATTTTCGCATGGTGGTTCAACTTTAAATTAAGATTGTTGATTTATCAACCAAAAAAGATAAATTCTCAACAAAAATAAAGCAGTCGATATTTCAACCAAAAATGATTAATTTTTAACTAAGAAAACGTAAATTCAATTAAAAATATAATTTTTCAATCAAAAATGGAATATAGTTATATTTACAATTTAAAAAATTAATTCTCAACCAAAAAGAAAAAAAAACGAATTTTGAAAAAAATATTTAAATGTTTAACTACAAGAGATGAATTTTTAACTAAATGATGATGTATGTTTAAAAAAGAAAATTTCCAACCAAACTGATGAATCTTTTATTAAAAAAATGAATTCTCGACAAAAAGTGTAATAGTTGATATTTCCACCAATAAATATTATAATTTCCAATCAAAAACTATTATATTGAACCAAAAATTACAAATTATCAACAAAAGAGTTGAGTTTCCAACGAAGAAAGGTTTTTCAATCAATGAAGAAAAATAAATTTTATTCAAAATGTTGAGTTTTCAAGTCACAAAGACGAGTTTAAAAAAAAGTTTAATTCACAACCCATAAATTTGTATTTTTTACCAAAATAATGGAATGTTCGAGTAGAAAAGATGAGGTTTCAACCAAAAATGTGATTTTTCAACCAAAAAGAATCAATTTTCTAGCAAACGTTAAAGCTACCTTTTTAGTGCAAAAAATCTATTTTCAACAACAAAATGTGTGAAATTTGTTTGAATTTTCTACCAAGAAAATATAATTTTTCAACAAAATAGATGAATTTTCAACTAAAAAAGATAAATTTGAGAAAAAATAGAATATTTTGATTTTTTTAATTACAGAAATAAGTAGTTAAACAAATTAAATAAATTTTCAACGAAATAGCTAAACTTGTGACCAAACAAATGGATTTTCAAACAAAAAGATGAAATTTCTGTCGATTTTTTTAACTACATGAATTTTTAAACAAATATTTTGATTTTTGATGGAATTTTCAACTTCTCAGTAGGATTTTCAACCAAAAAGGTGAATTTGTTACCAAGAAGATTAATATTCTATTGCAAAAGACAAAGTTTCAACAAAATACATAAATTTTCAAACAAATAGTTGAATTTTCAAGTGAAGAAGATGGACGTTCAACCAAACATGAAATAGTTAAATTTTCAGTCAGAAAAAATTATTTCAAAAAAATGTTAACAAAATAGTTAAATGAAAAAAAAAATATTTTTCAACTAAATGTATTGCTGGTTACTATTTCAAAGGGTAGTTTCAAGTAAATTTAAAAACTGCGTTTTCAACCAAGAGAATTTTATTGATATATATTAATCAATTATTAAAGTCGGATCAGACTTGATTAAAAAACAAGTTAGTTCAATCCGAACTAAATAATTAAATAGTTAAATTTTCACTTAAAAAACAGATTTTCCAGAAAAAAACTTTTTGGAATAAAATGATGAACCTTTTACTGAAATAGCTGAATTCTGAAGAAAAAAGGTGAATTTTTAACAAAAGAGTAAATTTTAACCAAGTAGTTTTTATCTTCAATCAAAAAGTTGAAATTTCAACTAAAATCATGAATACCCAACTGGAATACTAAAATTTGCCATCAAAAAGATCAAGTTGAAACAATAAGATTAGTTTTAAAACATGAAGAATAATTTCCTACAAAAATACCTCTTTTGAAGAAAATAGAAGAAATCTCAACTAAATGAGACAAACTTTCAACCAAATAATTGATTTTTCAGTTTGAAAAATTAATTTTCCAGAAAAAAATAATCAAATTTTCAGCCAAAGTAATGAATTTTTAACTAAAATGAACCACTGGCTGGAATAGTTGAATCTTCCACTAAGAATAATAATTTTTCAACGTAAAATTGAATGGTTAAATTTCAAATTTTGTATTATGTTAAACTGAAGAGATGAATTTTCAACTACCATGTTGTAATATTCGACTGGAATAATTACATTTTCAGTTTGAAAAAAAATTGATTTTCTGTTAGAGTAAAAACGAATTTTCAAACAAAATAGCACACTTTTCAACCAAAAAGATAAATTTTCAATTGAAATGATTGAAATGATTATATTATTTGAAGATGCGAGATACGTCAAATCAAATAGCGCCATTCGATTCAACAATTGCAGAGTAAATTTTTTAAATAAAAAATTATCTATTGGGATTTCTCTTACTAGTTTTACAATGACTTCATGACAAACCAATTCTTTTACTCTAACAAATCATCAAAATTGTAATAAGAAACCTAATTTTATTTTTTATCAAAGATTTTGTACAATAATAAGAATTTTATTATTTTAATTTTCGAGAACGCTGTTTTTCTACCTAATTTCACTTCACATTTTGGCTGCATTGAAAAAATAGATGGTGTATCAAGAAAACATAACCCTTTTCTGAATTAAAACTCGAAAACGAGCAGAATGTATTAAAAAAATTATTAAATCATGTTTCCTTAGCAATTAATTGCTACTCATTGAATTAGTGAGTTGGTACTAATAAGCAGATCAGTAGAATACCTTTACTAATTAATTTGGTAACATAAATCCTACCATTTCATTTCGTAGAAAGTGATAAAAATACTAATTTAACAGTCAGATACAATACTACTAATTGAATTAGTCAAATTTTTACTATTTCGGATTCAGAGAGTATAGAACGTTCTCAAATCATATCAGATTTTCTATAACATCCAAAACAAAATGTTGGATAATGAACCGAGTTTTTTGTAAAGAAAAGGTAAGTTGTGCGCGCGTGGCGCGCACAAATCGCACAATGTTCTAGTACTTCAAATTCAGCTTTAAGAATGCATTTTAGGCCTTTAGCTTTAAAATCTACCAGAGTATCCAAGTCGAAAGATAAAAATATACATCCCTCGTTTTTGGCCTAGGTACTCTCTAATGAATCGAGCTGAGTTGCGGAGACCGCCCACGTCATAAGACGACAGAATATGCCGCATGTTCGTTGGACTGACAGACAGCCACTGTATTCAACTGCAGTTGTAGATTAGAAGATATGCGTCCACAGTCCACACTCCAGTCATCCTTAGAAATTATTTTTCGATTCGATGACTCGACTGTTTTTGAAATCATAAAAGTGTCATCAGGGCGGGATTATGCATTAGCAAAAGATTTTCATTAAAAAAAAGAAGATATTTTTGGGCAGCAACTTTTGAAAATTGGATTCAGCGGAGGTGGATTACTCCTGATTATCGCCAACGGCGATACCACACTGAAAACACCAGTTCTCGTAAGATCACTGGAGTTAAGCAGTGCTGGGCGGGGTTAGTACTTGGATGGGTGATCGTTCGAGAATACTGCGTGCTACTATCCCGTCTACATCATATAGCATTCCATCTTCGCTATTTCTCATGCTGACGAACTCAGTACTTTCACCTCCCTCCATCTTTTTAAATATTAGTTTCTTGCTTCCCTCAAAGTCGTTTTGAATTTTCTACTCTTCTTCTATTCTGATTTTATCTTCACTCTCCTTGACTAGTCATTCAACTTTTCTATTTTTGATACATCAAAATCTGGAAAAATCAGGAAGCCTTTTTTGACCTCCAGGTATGTAAAAAAAAATGGAAATACAATAAAATTTAAAAACTCTCCAACCAAGGAATTTTTGAAACACTTTTTTCGAGCGTGGATAACCAAGTTGCATGTCGATCGATTCAAAATTAATTATTCTTCTTTAGGACCTCAATACGCTGCTTTTCCCCGTACTAGCGATTTCGAATTCGAAAAGTATTTATTTTCGACCCACCCTAATGTACAATGTACCCCTCGAATTTCGTCACGAAATCAAATAGCAGGATTGTCGTCGGTTGAGTAGGAAGCATTATATCTTCAATCTCACCCCCTCCCCCCCGTTCCCCTCGATGACAAGAAGCACCGTGTTATTTTTAGTTGGGAGCCGAAGTATGTTTGAGATGCAAAGTTGTCTTTGGGGGATGTCAGTCAGTTGGTGGAACGGATGTCGAGTGAAACGGTTGCTGAAGGTAAAGAGGACGAGGGGGTGGTTTTGAGGGAGAGATGCTTTGTAATTACGAGCTCTGATAAATGGAGTCGTGACTCGTTAATCCCCTCCAATTACATCTAATGGGGATCGTTCGCCCCAGACCTGTCTTTCGTTATTTTCAGAACGCCGATTTCAATTTATGATTCGCTTTGCTGCCAGACTCGAAGCGAGGGGGAAATAACTCTGGTAATCAGCTGGGCCGCTCGGTTATCCAAACTGGTAATCCAATGTAATCCGCGGAATTCTGTGTAATTCCACCCAAGCCGGAGTATTCCAGTTCTAGTCTAGAGTATCCCACTTTTAATCCGCCAACAATCCGCAATAATCCACTTTTGATCAGACGTAATCCTGGATCTGGAGCAATCCACTAACTAATCCACTAAAAATCCACCCGGTTATCCAAACTGGTAATTCGGTGTGATCTCAATAATGAAGGTAATCTGCCCTAATCCAGAGTAATCCAGTTCTAGTCTACAGTAATCCGCTTATAATCACAGTAATTTGAAGCAATGTACTCTTAATCCAATGCAATCCACTAGTAATCTATTTTTATACATTTGGAATCTGAAAAAGTAGGAGAGAGTGGGGAGTTGTGGGCCACGCTTTGTTTTCAAGACATAACTTCTCTGAACATCGATAAATTGTCAAGGATGACGTAAATCTTATCAAAATCGATATGTGTGATTTTGGTGGGGAGTTGTGAGCCATGACAACAAATAAAATAAAATAGCATATTCCAGTAGTTTATGTTTATTAAAGTTGCAGTAAATAAAAATTAATGATTTTAAAAAAATTAACAAAAAATTGATCTGATTAACAATGTATGCACGTGTAATATCCGGTCCTCATGTTGGCACATTTCAAGTGCGCCGCACGATCGCACATGTTGTAGTGAACTGTGTTGTTCCGATTGACATTCATTGTTTCAACACAATTGACATTCTAAATTCACTCTAACATCACTTTTCAGAACAAGAGAAAAGAAGGTTCACTTCAAAAATTGAAATACGCATTAAGAACGTTTGGCCCACGACTCCCCACTAACGGTGGACCACAACTCCCCACAGCCGACATTTACGAAATGACCGTATTGCCATACACACAATGAATGTTTTACCGAAATTGTTTTATTGAATCTAAAGCCAATTTCTCAAAGAATATTTTGCACTAACTTACCCTTGAAATATGCTGCACATCGGGACTTCGAATATCAACAACTTGAGTTGTACACAAACTTTTATTTTGATTTCTTCAATCAACAATGTCAAAATACTAACTAAGCCTGTTGAGACTATGGGTCGAGTTCACAAAAGTGAGCTCATACAAATAGAGTCTTTTGGCAGTGGTTAAAGCAATCCTACCACCCACAAATTGGCGTAGATTGAGGTGGCCCACGACTCCCCACGGCCCACAACTCCCCACTCTCCCCTACATTTCGAATCTGGAGAAGCCCAGTTCTATTTCGGTATAATCCACTTTTAATCCACGTAATCCACGGTAATCCAGGTTAAAAATTCATTTATTTGTTTGAAATTTTTTTTTTAGTAGAAAATTAAATTTTTAAATATTCCCTAAAAAGTGAATCCATTCGTAAGAAATTCAACAATTTTGGAAGAAAGTCATTTTTTGGTGGAAAATACAAAGATCTTGTTAAACATTCGTCTTTCAGGTTGAAAATATAACTAGTTTCGTCAAAAATTCTTTTGTTTGGTTAAAAATTAATTTTTTCAACTAAAAATATAACTATTATATTTTTTGCGAAAATTTATCTTTCTTAGTTGAAAATTCACGTATTTTGTTGAAATTTCGTTTTTTTTTTAAATTAAAAATTTTGCTTAAAAATTCATCGTTGGTTGAGAGCTAAACTATTTTATTGAAAATTACACTATTAGTTTGAAAATTCATGTATTTTGCTACAAATTTGTCTTTTCTGATAGAAAATTAATCTTTTCACTTGGAAATTGATCTTTTTGGTTTAATATTGGAATATATACGTGAAAAATGTAACTATTTTTTTGAAGAATGTAATCACTCCCTTTTTGGTTCAAATCATATTTTTAAATTGAAAATCCAACTGATTGGCAAAAAAATCAAGAATTTTGTTAAAATGTAATTTTTTGGTTGAAGATTCTTGATTTCAATTGAACATTCCTCTTTCCGGTAGAAGATTTAAGCATTTTTTTGAAAAATCGTAGTTTTTTAGTAAAATATTAATTTTTAACTGAAATTATAACTATTGCAGTCAAGGATTCATCATTTAAGTTGAAAATTAATTTCTTTGGTTGAACATTTAACTATTTTGTTGAAAACTCATTTTTATTATTTTTTATTTTTATTTTTTTCTTCTAATGTGTCCCCTAAGGGTTTACATTGTTCTTGTATCTCTTTCCTATTTCTCCACACACCCCCCACACACTTACTTGGTGGTGGGAGGGGGACCTACAGTTTAAGGTGGGTTCCGAACCACCAAGAGCAACAGCCTTAAGTACTTAGAGAACCTTTTTCTCTAGAGGTACCGGTCCCACGACTCTCCGGAGATGAACAACTCCCTTGCTAGGCAAGTGTTCACCGCATGGGCCACCGAGACTCTTCCAGAGTGCGAGGCGGGAATCGAACACGCAAGCCGACGGAGTGGGTCCAAAGCCTATGCCTTAACCCCCACGACCATCGTCCCACTAACTCATTTTTATTTTTATTGAATATTATTTTTTAACTAAAAAATTGAATATTTCATTTTTTGTGGTAAATTTATTTTCTTCAAATGAAAATTTAACTATTTGGTTGAAAATTCTTATTACTTAGTTGAAAATTCTTTTTCGCGGTAGAAAATAAATCTTCTCGAAATGAAAAATTTTCCTAAGATTCCTAAAACTCAAGCGAGGGCTATTTTTTATACTTCGAAAGATTGAGAAAATGTTAAGATAAATTTGCATCATTATAGAAGATATTTAAAAGTGTTGGGAAAAATTTCATAAGTAATTAAAATTTTGTAAAGATTCCAACAAATTTTTAACAAAAGTTAGATTTTTTTAAAATACGAAATAAAATTTTGAACCTTTCTAAGGATTTGGAAAGGTTTCAAAATAATGCCAAAATATTCTTGGAATTCTTGGGGTAATTTGAAATGCTTTTTATTTTAAAAAATTGATTTTAAGGGAAAATTTAAAAGGATTTTAAAACATCTCGAAAGATTTATGAAATTATCAAAAATAGAATCTGGAAGATTTGAAGGCCATGTTTCAAATTCTGCAGAATTTGAAAAAAACTGACGAAAAATTAAATCATTTTAATAGATATTTTATAGAAACATTAGAAGTTTTGAAAAGATTGAAAAATTATGAAAAACTGGAAATATTTAAAGAAAGTAATAAGAAATTTTAAATTTAGAATCTTTTGAAAAGCAATGTCCAAGATTTTTATCAATTTAAAAAAGTTTTAGGAAAATGAAAAACTTTCTTTAAAGTTCCTAGAAAAATTTTCAATGATTTTTCATGTTGAAAAATTAGTTTTGAAAGAAATCTAAAAATTTGGAAAAAAATTGAAAAGGTTTTGGAGAAATAGTTTTAATTTTAACAGATTTTTCTAAATTTTTGAAGTAATTCGTGTCAGTTTGAAAGATGTTTAAAATTTCAATTTGCTTGTAGAAACTTAATCTTTTTTGTTAATGAAGCAACTTTTGGGTTAAAAATTATTCTCTTTTGGTGTAGGATTTAATTACTTTTTTGAATATTCAACTCCTTGGTTGAAAGTTGAACTTCTCTGTTAAAAATTATTTTTGGTTGAAAATTCATTTCTGTAGTTGGAAGTGTAACTATTTTCCTAAAAGTTTCCCTTTTTTGGATGAATTCATTTGTTTGTTCTTTACAATTAGAAATTTTTTTTCTTGAAGAATCAACTAATGAAAATTAACATTTTTGCTGAAAATTCATATTTGGGAGCTAAAAAATTAAACTATTTTGTATAAAATTCTTCTCTCTTGGTAAGTATTTCATCATTATTAATCTTTAATGGCTGAGCATTCAACTATTTTCTTTCATTTGTTGAATGCAAAAAATATATAAAAACTTCATATAATATTTCACACTATTTATAATTCTTCTGCCTGGGTATCAATTGTGCATCACACTTTTCGTTGCGAATTCATCTCTTTTTGAAAATTGAACTATTTGGTTAAAGAGACTAGGTAAGAGATTAATTTTTCGATTGAAATGTTGATTTTTGACATGTCTGAAATCTTGCAAAATCTTTTTGAATTTTCTCAAGAATATTAGGAAAATTTCATTTATATAACCCTAAAAACAATTGAACTTGAAAAATAAATGCTTACATCGAATTGTGATTTTGCATTAAAAAAGTAATATAAGTACATAAATAATCTTATATTCATCTGAACATTTCTGAAACTGAATCATAATCTTCAAAAGATCAGACCCAAGTGAGAATGGCAAAATAAATATTTTTAACGGTGTAATCGCGTTTGGCGAAAGCCACATTGTGTGTCGCTGAGGTGTCGATTGTATCACGACACACCTGGGTGTGTGGCCAAAGGGGATGAGAAAAAAAAGAAAAAAAAAACCCTTTGAGAAAGATGGAAGAGGTGTGTACAGCTATAATACTGGAGTCACTGGACTTTACTAACCGAAGACCATCGACCACCCATCCTATACGCGTGGTGCCTTTTGGCATGTAGATCCTCTGATTACAAACTGGATGCGAATTAAATGACTAAGGTAGGGATCATTTCTCTTCCAGGTCAGTTAATTTCTATTTCTAACGATAAAAGTGATAACATGATTCACAGTCTTGCCCCAATTCCCCTACGTTTCCCCTTCTTTTTCCAATTAACTCTTTTCCCCTATTCTCGGAAAACTTCCCCCTTTTTTCTTCAAATATACGATATTTGAAAATATATCATTCAGTTTACGTATTTTTGTGTGATCTATGACGTACGATGACTTTGTGAAGCTCTTCACCTGGGGTGATTGCTAGAAGATTGATCAGCCACTTGTGTCTGTGTCTATTGAAATTAATTTACCTCTTCGAAATTTCATCAAATCAAACTATTTAGAATTTAAATAAAAGTTTTGTTGTTGAATCTATACAAATTAAAAATTTTTGAAATAAACTATAATAAAGTACGATTGTTTGTTTGTCCATATTGAAGATTTTTTCATTTAAATTTAAATAACGATTGTTATTACGTTGAAGATATTATAACAATCATAGTTATAAGTTAATGAGTTATAAAATTGAAACAATTTTTGATAACAATCGAAATTGTTTTTTCTTTGAATACAAATTTTATATAATATAGTTTCCTTAACAAAGTAGATTCAATTTTAATCGATTAGTTGAATTTTCAATAATTAAAATAAATTTTTAACCAAGAAGATTAATTTTTAGTTACATTTTCCACAGACAAAAATTATTTTGTTTTCACCAAAAAAAGAATTTTCAACAAAAGGATAGATCCAACAAAAAATAAAATTATTTAAAAAATAGTTAAACTTTTATTTAAGGGATCAAGTAGTTGAATTTTCAATTGAAAAAGATGAATTAACAACCAAACACATAATAGTTGAGTTTTCAGTTTATAAAATTAATTTTCAACCAGGAAGAAAATCATTTCAAACCCATGAGGCGAATTTTCAAGAACGGATATTAATTTTCTATAATAGTTGAACTTTCTACTACAAAAAATAAACTTACAATCAAAAATGCATAGTTAAATTTTCAGTGAGAGAAATTAATATTCAACACAAAAAAAACGAATTTTCAACTAAGACTAATTTTCACTGAAATTAAAATGGTTAACATTTGAGTTAAAAACATTAATTGTACCAAAAAAAAATTGAACTTCCACCCAAGCTATTATCAAATGAATTTAGAATCTTCTTAAATCATAAATCTAAATTTCTAACAAAGTAGTCCAATGTTTAATTAAATAGTTGAATTTTCAACTAAAAATGATACATTTTTAACAAAAAGTTGAATGATGAAAATTTTAGTTCAAAAAATAATAGTTTTCAATTATTACCGAAGTTTTCATTTTAATTAATTCAAAAATAGAAATGTACAAACAATACAAAATTACAAAATAATACAAAAAAAATTTTAATACAATGACGAATCGGAGGAATCAAATTTTGTATCAAAATGGTAATTTTTTTAGCTGGAAAAGGGAATGGGGAAATACTATCGTACACTATCCCTTTCTCAGTTTCATGCTAAGTTAATTTCAGTTTTCAATTTAAAAAATGAACTTTAACCAAGAGGTTGAATTTTCAAACAAAAATGATTTGAAATTTTCAATAAAGAACAGTATAATTCTAGGAAAAATACGAATTTTTAACAACAACAAAAATGATTTAAAAAATTAATTTTTGACAATGAAGTTCAGTTTTTAATCCGAAATTATGGCATTCGGTAGTTTTCGCCATAAAAAAAGTGAAGAGCTTTTGAAAATTGTACATTAAAACCTTCTTTCAGTGGACACCCGGGTAAAAATATTTGGTCTTGATTTTGTCTTAAGTAAAGACCAGTCCAAGACAATTCCAAGTCATTCTGTATGTCTAGCTCGTGAGACGGAACCAGAGTATTCTTGATGTCTTAGGACGAATATTTTTAACTTGAAGACACAAATTTATGTCTTGAGGGTCATCACTAATCCGCTTCAAACTTTATAGAATGTTTAAATTATTTATCTTCATGGTATTTATTGTTTATGTGTTGATAATTTCATTGGTCTGCAATAGTTATGTTGTTTGGATGGCGAATCTAAAAATGTTGTCCATTTTTTCCTATCTCCAACAGTTCACTAGATACTTCTAGAAAATGACAGTTTTAATCTTTTCATCAAAAATTTTATATGCCTGCAGTTGTTGAGACAGACAGGTTCCGAATTTTTTATTTAAAAATTATTTGTTACAAAATTACAAGTTTTATCGGTTGTAAAGTTTTAATCCTCAGCAGATGTCAACTGCTTGGTCCTCACCTAGCTACCTGAATCCTGGAAATGGCAGGCCCTGTCTGTGGGGTCCATAGTTTATAGAGGCCGGAGTATAATGGACAATAAAATTTACAAACTAAAACTTCTTTACTTTTGACCCTGGCAAATGTTAAAGCCACAAACTGGCAATATAATTTTTTTGAAGAGCAATTCGTTATATTTATCAGGACTTACACTTCTTGTCTTGAAACAAGTCAACCTCGTATTGTCTTGGCTCAGTCAACAGTCATAAATGCAAGCAAAGCCTGTATATCTCCAATGTCTAGCTGGTGAGACGGAGCCAGATATCACTGTCTTGGAGACATATTCGAGACATATCGAAGACATACAAGACAAAACCAAGACAAAATATTTTTACCCGGGCAATAGAGTTATATTCGTGACATTCAGAACTATATGAAGAAAACTAACTAATATGAAAATATTAAATTTTTCTTTTTGAACTGACTGACTTCGAATTGAGTTGATTGTAAGCGAATTACTCTGGATCCGAAGAGACATAGGAAGTCATAGAAACACGAGAGCTTGCATGAAAAAACGCATGGACGTGAAGGAAGCTAGAGTAGTATGCCAGGACAGAAAAATGTGGCGACAAATAGTTTTTAAGCAGAGTGACAATAGAGTGAATGATGCCTGAAACAAAGACCTCGGATACTAATGGGCCCAAGTAGGGAACCATACATAACAATTTTTTGAGGCTCGTCACTTGGGGTGATCGCTAGAGAGATTGATCAGCAACCTGGGTCGGAGCAGTGTTGCGGAATGAACGTGTCATTTAAATAAAAAACACAATAATTCCAGATCAATCTAAAACATCTATACCTAACACCTATATACCTATATACCTTATACCCATATACCAACCTACTTTATACCTATATACCTATTCACTAGTTTTTCCAACCGAGCAAGTCACGCCTACCCCGAAAGGGAAATGGCTTAATGGTATAATAGGTGACCTACGCTGGATTACAAATGGATTCCTTGTATTTTCTAAATTATTCCGAATCATCTAAAGTTGTTTTCTTAGAAGTTGTAATAAGTTGTTTCAATTGGAAAAGATTAATTTTTAATCAAGCATGAAATCGTTAAATTTTCAGCTTAAAAAATTCCTTTCAAGAAAAAATATTTTTCCAACCAAATTACAAGCGGATTACTTTGCATTATAGGTGGATTATGCTAGAATACAAGTGGATTACTTGCATCACCTGAATTACTTAGAATTATCTGGATTGGGAGCCGATTACACCGGATTAGAACTGGATTACTTCATGTTAGAATTAAATTACAAGTGGATTACCCTGATTGAAAGTGGATTACTTCAAATACACTGGATCATCTGTATAACCTTGGATTTGCGAATTACATTGGATTACCAGTTTGGATAACCGAGCATCACATCGAATTACTGGAGTTGTTTCCCTAAAAGTTGAATGAAGTTGCTTTACCTGAAAAGAACCAATTTTGATCCAGAAATTAAATGGATGAATTTTCAGTCGAAATAATTATTTCTCAATCAAAAACAACAAATTCCTAATAAAATAGTTAAACACTATTTTAAATACGTATGTAAATTACTCCCAATGACCTGGATTACTAGAGATTAATTTACAAATTAATCACATTCTTCTGTTTTACGAGCGGATCACTCCGGATTCAAACTATAGATTATTCCATGATAGAACTCAATTACAAGTGAACTATTGGATTAAATGTGGATTACTCTCAATAGGTTGGATTACTCGTATAACACTGATTAATTTTTACCCAGAAATTGTATTGTTAAATTTTTGGTTGAAAATAATATTTCTCCAAAGTACCTGCATCACTCTTGATTAGAAGTTAATTACTCAGATTACTGAAATTACTTCAAGTAATCCGGATTACATCTGGACTACTATGGATTGTAGGTTGATTACGATAGATTACAAGTAGATTACTTCTTAAATTACGTGAATAACTCTAATTTATCTGCATTACAATTCAATTACGGAGAATTAAAACTGGTGTACTTGCATATTAGAACTGGATTACGAGTGGTTTGGTACGAATGACATGTTATTACACCAAACACACTGGATCACTTATTTTAAAGTGGATTATTTAGATTACTCCGGAGTACTCGGATTACTCTGGATTATTCGGATTATTCTGGATTACTCGGATTACTTTGGATTATCCGGATTACTTTGGATTATCCGGATTACTCTGGATCACAAGTTAAAGACTTGGATTACTTAAATTACTATGAATAATCCGGATTACAAATGGATTACTCTAGATTGCAAGTTGATTACGGAAGATTACAAGTAGATTACTTGTATCACGTGAATTACTCTGATTTATCTGCAGAACAAGTGAATTACGGCGGATTAAAGCTGGATTACTCCATATTATAACTGGATAACGAGTGGTTTGATACGAATTACACGTATATTACTGCAAATACACTGGATCACATATCAAAAACTGGATTGCCTGGAGTATTATAATTACTCTGGATGACTAGGATTACTCTGGATTACTCTGAATTATCCAGACTACTCTGAATTACAAGTTGATCACTTGGATTACTCAAATTACTTCAAATAATCATGATTACAAATGGATTACTCTCGATTGTTTGTTAATAAGTGTAAATTACAAGTGAATTACGGCGGACTAAAGCTGGATCACTCATTTAAAACTGGATTTTCTAGATTTCCCCGAGTACTCGAATTACTCCGCTTATTTAGATCACTCTGGATTACTCGGATCACTTCGAATTACGCGGATTACTCTGGATCACAAGTTAATTACTTGAATTACTCAAATTACTTTAAATAATCCAGATTACAAATGGCTTACCCTGGATTGTATTACTTGTATTACGTGAATTAATCTAATTTTTCTGCATTTCAAGTGAATTTCGGTGGATTAAAGCTGGAACACTCCATATTAGAACTATATTACAAGTGGTTTGATACGAATTACCTGTATATTACTCCAAATACACTGGATTACTTATTACAAACTGGATTAACTGGAGTGCTCGGATTACTCTGGATTACTCTGGATTCGAAGTTAATAACTTGGATTACTTGAAATACTTTGAATAAACCGGATTACAAAAGGATTACTTTCGTTTGTTGGTTGATTACTGTAGATTACAAGTGGATTACTTTTGTATTACGTGAATTATTCTAATTAATTTCTGCATCACAATTGAATTACGGAGAATAAGAACTGGGTTACAAGCATAATAGAACTTGATTACGAGTGGTTTATTACGAATGACATGTTATTATTCCAAATAAACTGGATCACTCATTTAAACCTGGATCAAATGTATTACTCTGAAGTATTCGGATTACTCTGGATAGTTCTGAGTTACTCGGATTACTTTCGATCATCCGGCTTATTCTGGATCACAAGTTAATCAATTTGATTACTTAAATTACTTCAAATAGTGCGCGGATTACAAATGAATTACTCTGAATTGTATATTAGTTACGGTAGATTACAAGTGGATTACTTGCATTACGTGAATTACTCTAATTAATCTGAATTACAAGTGAATTACGGCGGATTGAAGCTGGATTACTCCATATAAGAACTGGATTACAAGTGGTTTGATACGAAGTGCATATGTATATTACTTCAAATACACTGGATCACTCATTTAAAACTGGATTACCTGGAGTACTCGAATTACTCTGGATTACTCGGATTTCTCCAAATTACTCTGGATTACTCGGATTTCTCCAAATTACTCTGGATTACTCGAATTACTTTGGATTATCCGGATTACTCTAGATCACAAGTTAATTACTTGGATGAATTGAAATACAACACATAAGCCGGATTACAAATGGATGACTCTGGATTGTACGGTTATTACGGTAGATCACAAGTGGATTACTTGCATTACGTGAATTACTCTAATTAATCTGCATTACAAGTGAATTGCGGCAGATTGAAGCTGGATTACTCCATTTTAAAACTGGATTACAAGTGGTTTGATACGAAGTACATGTATATTACTCTAAATACACTGGATCACTTATTTAAAACTGGATTACCTGGAGTACTTCAATTACTCTGGAGTACTTCAATTACTCTGTATTACTCAGATAACTCTGGATTACTCTGTATTATTCGGATGACTTTGGATTATCCGGATTACTCTGGATCACAAGTTAATCACTGCGTTTTATTAAATTACTTCAAATAGTGCGGATTACAAATGGATTACTCTGAATTGTATGTTGATTAAGGTAGATTACAAGTGGATTGCTTGCATCACGTGAATTACTCTAATTAATCTGCATTAAAAGTGAATTACGGCGGATTGAAGCTGGAATTCTCCATATTAGAACTGGATTACAAGTGGTTTGATACGAAGAACATATGTATATTACTTCAAATACACTGGATCACTCATTTAAAACTGGATTACCTGGAGTACTCGAATTACTCTGGATTACTCGGATTTCTCCAGATTACTCTGGATTACTCGAATTACTTTGGATTATCCGGATTACTCTAGCTCACAAGTTAATTACTTGGATGAAATGAAATACACCACATAAGCCGGATTACAAATGGATTACTCTGGATTGTACGGTTATTACGGTGGATTACAAGTGGATTACATCCATTACGTGAATTACTCTAATTTATCTGTATTACAAGTGAATTACTGCCGATTGAAACTAGATTACTCCATATTAGAACTGGATTACAAGTGGTTTGATACGAAGTACATGTATATTACTCTAAATACACTGGATCACCTATTTAAAACTGGATTACCTGGAGTACTTCAATTACTCTGGAGTACTTCAATTACTCTGTATTACTCAGATAACTCTGGATTACTCTGGATTATTCGGATGACTTTGGATTATCCGGATTAGTCTGGATCGCAAGTGAATTACTGGATTAATTAAATTACTTCAACTCAAGCGGATTACAAATGGATTACTCTGGATTGTATGTTGATTACGGTAGATTACAAGTGGATTGCTTGCATCACGTGAATTACTCTAATTAATCTGCATTAAAAGTGAATTACGGCGGATTGAAGCTGGAATTCTCCATATTAGAACTGGATTACAAGTGGTTTGATACGAAGAACATATGTATATTACTTCAAATACACTGGATCACTCATTTAAAACTGGATTACCTGGAGTACTCGAATTACTCTGGATTACTCGGATTTCTCCAGATTACTCTGGATTACTCGAATTACTTTGGATTATCCGGATTACTCTAGCTCACAAGTTAATTACTTGGATGAATTGAAATACACCACATAAGCCGGATTACAAATGGATTACTCTGGATTGTACGGTTATTACGGTAGATCACAAGTGGATTACTTGCATTACGTGAATTACTCTAATTAATCTCCATTACAAGTGAATTACGGCGGATTGAAGCTGGATTACTCCATTTTAGAACTGGATTACAAGTGGTTTGATACGAAGTACATGTATATTACTCTAAATACATTGGATCACCTATTTAAAACTGGATTACCTGGAGTACTTCAATTACTCTGGAGTACTTCAATTACTCTGGATTACTCAGATAACTCTGGATTACTCTGGCATATTCGGATGACTTTGGATTATCCGGATTACTCTGGATCACAAGTTAATTACTAGATTAATTAAATTACTTCACCTCACGCGGATTACAAATGGATTACTCTGGATTGTATGTTAATTACGGTAGATTACAAGTGGATTACTTGTATTACGTGAATTACTCTAATTTATCTGCCTTGCAAGAGAATTACGGCGGATTAAAGCTGAATTACTCCATATTAGAACTGGATTACAAGTGGTTTTATACGAATTACATGTATGTCACTCTAAATACACTGGATCACTTATTAAAAACTGGATTAACTGGAGTATTAGGATCACTCTGGACTACTCGGATTACTCTAGATTACTCTGAATTATCCAAATTACGCTGGATTACAAGTGAACTACTTCAATTACTTGAATTACTTTAAATAACCCGGATTACAAATGGATTACTCTGGATTGTATGTGATTAGTGTAAATTACAAGAGGATTACGTGAATGACGTGAATTACTCGAATATATCTAGATTACAACTGAATTACGGCAGATCAAAACTGGTTCACTCTATATTAGAACTGGATTACAAGTGGTTTGGTACGAATTACATGTATATTATTCAAAATACACTGGATCGACTGTTTAGAACTGGATTAAATGGATTATTCGGATTACTCTGGATTACTCTGATTACTCTGGATCATCTCGAACATCTGGATTTTTCTGATTATACTGGATTATGCGAATTACACTCTATTACTCGTATTCCACTGGATTACCATTTCTGATAACCGAGCGTTCCAGCGTATTAACAGAGAGAGCCCCCCCCCCCCCCTCTCCCAACCAGCAACTCACACAGGGAAAATAAAACAAGTTTTAATTTTTTCAGAGCCATTTACAGATGCTTTCAGATAGAGTTTGAAATTCCTGACGAGAATCCAGGTCCAGGTTGATTGTAGATTATTTCCTGGTAGCCGAAGAGTTGCCTATACCTATATCGTATGGGCGGTGGCAATCCTGGACGGGCGGCTCCCATTCGTTTCCCGGGAGCCACCCTCTTTCAGAGTCACTACACGAGTTCCCCTCATTCCTCCACCACATGCCGCAACGATTTCTGTAGGAGAATCCAGTATAGGACCATCTGAGCAGCATACTCACTCACACCTAAGCGCAAGCGCCGCGGCTCACGTATTCGTCGGTAATATGTGCCTAAGAAGTTGCTGGACCAGTCATGTGACTCTTCCCGAACAGAGATTTGGGTCGCCATTCGTGCGTGGAACTTAGTTTTTATAAAAGAAACCATTTTTTTTTCAGAAAAAGCTAAAGAGAATGGTGAATTATAATTAAACAGAGAAAAGTAATAAATTAGCGTAATAATTATGATATGATTATCATAATTTCCAGACATTAGAATATTTTTTTGAACATCTGTACCTTGAAGGAAGTTTTGGGTTCAATCCAAATTGCTCGAATGGAACTTCCTATTATCAGAGGGGGAAATAAATCCTTAAAATGCAGTCAAGAGGAGGTGGATTACTCCGGATTACCTAAGATCACCCTAAATTGCATAGGATTACTGTGTATTAAATAATATTTCGGTGCATTACTGTCCCTTAACTATACAGTATACAACCAGGAGAATTTCCAACCAAATAGTTGAATTTTCCCACTAAAAAAAGATAAATTTTCAACCAAAAACTGAATAGTTAAATTTTCAGTTGAAAAATTCATTTAAAAAGATGGAGGATTTTTCAACAAATGATTAAATTTAGAACCAAAGTGATGAATTTTTCCCTGGAATGGTTAAATTTTCATTTAAAAAATCACATTTAATCATAAAAAACAACGATATTTGCAACAAAATGGATCAAATAATTTTCAACCAAAGATATAAATTTTCAATCAAAAATATGAACCTTAAACCAAGAAATTAACTTTATAAAACAATTGTAGAATTTTCTAAAAAGAAATTAATTTTTAACCAGAAGAGATAAATTCTCAATAAAAAATTTAATAGTTGATATTTCAACAAAAAGAAAATATTTTTATTTTAAATACAAAATAGTTGGATTCAATCTTATAAAAAAAATTCGCAACAAAATTGTTGAATCATCAATCAAAAAGACATATTTTCAACAAAACAGTTGACTTTTCAACCAAAAAGGATACTTCTCAACAAAATTGATCAATTTTCAACAAAGTAGATGATGATTCAACCAAAAAGTTGAATTTACAATGAGAACCAAATACATTTTCAACCAAGAAGTTTAATTTTTTTAACAAAGTAGTTTGACTGTCTACCAAGTAGTTGAATATTACAGAAAAAAAAAAATTTCAACCAAAAAGATGAATCTTAAAGCTAGAAGAATCATTTTCTATTTACAAAAAAAAAACAGTTTTCAATAGAATACCTGAATTTTCAACTAGAATTATGCAACTTCAACTAAGAAATGATTTGTTAACAAAGAAATTCAAGTTTCAAACAAGTAGTTGAATTTTCAACAAAAAGCAATACATTTTCAACCTGAAAGATGAATTTTTAAGCTAGAAGAATAATTTTGTTTACAACCTGAAATTCTTCAGAAAAAATACATTAATTTTGAAACAAATAGTTGAATTTTCAGCTTGAAATGATCAATTATCAATTGAAAAGTAAATAGTTCAATTTTTAGTTGAAAAAATCAATTTCCATAACCAAAACAAAAAAAAAACATTTTCAACAATATATTTCTACAAAGTTGATCATTGTTTTACCAAGTAATTGAATTTTCAACCGGAAGAGCATGAATTCAACAAATAAGATTAATTTAATACTGAAAGAATTCGTCTTTGCAGATTCAGGATTCTACTTTTTAATTGAAAATTGAACTATGCTTGCTTGAAAGTTCATTTCTGTGGTTGATGATTGATCTATTTTGTTGAAATTATTTTTTCTTTTGGTTAAGACTTAGTTAAAAAAAAAATAAAAATGTAACAATTCCATTTTTGGTTTGAAACTGATATTTTCAATTAAAAATTAACATTATCTATCTGGTTAAAAATTCGTCACTTTTAGTAGAAAATTAATCTTCTAGGTTCAAAATTCCTCCTCTTTATTTAAAAATTCAGATGTTTACTGAAAATTGAACTACTTTGATGAAAATTAGCTTTCTGTTGAATATATCATGCTTTATGTATCATACTTTCGGGTTGAGTATTCAACAGCTTTTCAGATAATTCGCCTTTTTTTCTTCAAATTTCAAAAATTTTGCTGAAAATTCGTCCTTTTGCTAGAACGTAAATCTTTATGGTAGAAATTCAATATTTTTGTTAAAAAATTTAACTATTTGGTTAAATTTTCGTCTTGTTTGGTTGGAAATTCTACTACTCTATTTAAAGTTAAACTTTTTAAAAATTCATTTTTTAATCTAAAAATGCAACTATTCCATTTTTTGTGGAAAATTCAATCTTTGTAAGTTGAAAAATCAACACTTTTTGGCAGAGAATGCATGAATTTTGATGACAGTTTTCCTTTTTATTTAGAAAATTAATCATGTTTTATGAAAATTCATCTTTCTGCTTGAGGATTTCACTATTTTGTTAAAAATCTTTTTTTTTTCGTTTAATTTAACTAGTTGGAAATTCGTATTTTTTGTTCGAAATTAATTTTTTAAACTGCCAATTTGACAAATCCTTATTTGTTTCAAAAAATATATTTTTTAGATTAAAATTCAACTATTTGGCTCCAGATTCATCTTTAAATAATTCGTCTTTTTGGCTTGAAAATAAAACTATTTTTGGTTAAATTTCAATCATTTTTCTTTCAATTCGATAATTTGGTTCAAAATTCAACTGAGCTGTTAAACATTCAGCGTCTTGGATTACAAATTATTTTTTTATGGTAGCAAATTCATCTTTCTTGATTGAAAAATCATCATGCTTGGTAGAAAATTAATTTTTTTGTTCAAAATTCAACAGTCATCAAAAAATTCTTCTTTGTGGCTTGAAAAATGTAACCTTTTGGTTAAAGGATCAATATCAAAGTTCGAGATTTGTCTTTTTTGTTGAAAATTAAAAAAAAAAGTCAAATATTTTGAACCCGATTTTTTTCACTTTGACCAAAGAAACATGTTTTCATTTTGCTTTTCCAGATTTTTTTTGTTGATTTACGAATTTGTATTTTTGACGCATATTTTGAACGTTTTCCACATTGAGAAAAAAATGTCCCATGGAAGCAAAATATTAACATTTTTCTTTGGTTCAACCTGCAAAATTTTAGTTCCAACATGTTCAACTTTTTCCAAGAAAGTTTTCATTCAATTAAAATCTGAAAACTTAACGGAAAATATGAATGGTTTTTAATGTGATTTTTTGTTCACTTTTTTCAGATGCCAACCCGCACATTTTTTCATTTTATTCGATTTTTAATACATATCACAATTTTATATATGCTTTACATTTACAGTATTATTGCAGTATTACTCTAAATTGAAATCAGTGAATTTTCACTGATAATCAGTGAATTTCATTCATCTTTGGAATTATTATCATAATTGCAATTGAAAGATTGTTAAAGTTAGAAGGTTTCGAATTTCGTTTTCATTTGACCTGGTTGTTCAAAAATGTCTAGATTCTTATAATTTAAAAAATTAAGAAATTAATTTAACTTAGAATTTAAGTATTGAATTTTTCAATCTCAAATGTGTAACTCCATCTTCAAAATTATAATTTTATATAATTCAATTTTGAAGAGTACAATGTTACAAGTTGCAGCAATTTACAAACGTACAATTTAGTTTTCTCAAAATTGAAACATTAATGTATCGTATTAGTTCACAATCGAACCGATTTTAATTGAGTAGTATTTTAATCCGACCATCTGAAGATATTTGAACCGCAAAAATAAATTTAGGATTCAGCCGATTGGATTTAAATGTTTGGAAAATAATGTTGAAAAAATAATTAAGAAATAATTGAAAAATGATATTTTTTCATTATTTTCTGACTTTCACAGATGATAATTAGATTAATAGATTGTCAAGGAGATTTTAAAACTGACCTTGACATGGTTTTTTTTCAATTTTTTTAAAAATTAATTTATTTTTTAAGTAAAAGCGATACTTCATTTATGCAGTAAATTAAAAATTAAGAAATTAAAATTGGATTTAGGAACAATTTAATTTTTAATAATTATATTCAGTTAGTGGAAAGTGGGCCTAAGCCGACACTTTTTTTCCAAGTCATTTAAAATTTTTTTTAAATTTTGCTTGAAAATGTTTAAGGTATTATTGGATCGAGAACTTCGTCGGCTAAAAAATGTCACTGATGATTTCAAATTTCGATGCTTTGTTTATCAATTATTAGAAAAAATTGCAGTGATGGAAATATTTCGAGAAAAAAATCGTGGGGCTAAGTCGACAACCCCTGGGGCTAAGTCGACACTTGACTAACAACTGTCCGTCCAAAAAGTTCAAGCACCGCGATTTTTGTACAGATTTTCGTGAAAATTTCAGCAGAAAAAAATTCTGAAAATATGAGACAACATACATGTTGCAGTTAGAGGTTTTGCCAATACTGATACAAGGTTTCAAGCTTTTCAGATGATCAGCGATTATATCCGGACGAGTGAAAAGTGAAAACGCATAATAATCATATGATCATTTGAGAATACTCAAATTTGCATGGCTGTAAGTCACTGGAAAAAATTATGAAAAATGTGAAAAAAATATATGGGTTTCGTTGATCCTTTCTGCGCTCAATGGTGACATTTAGAGTTATAAATGATTATTTGTTAATAAGTTATTAACAAAAGAGTGGGAGGTGTCATCTCCGGAACTAAGGAATGTACAGAAATGATTCGTAAGGAAATTACACGTTTTTTGCATCTGACAATGTTGTGCGTGTTACCAATGAGCAAAAAAATGCACTTGAATTTTGAAAGAATTATTCTCTTTTTGAAAAAATGGAAAAGACTTAACGATAATCGAAGCAACCACACTCTTTGCATGGGACCTTGCTGGTGCTACTGTTACATATGCAACACGGCCTTTTCTCACACTCACACAGTTGCACAGTCCTTTCCTTCAGTCCTGATGCAAAAAAAGGAGATACGGTTGCTTTGATTATTATAAAGCCTTTTGTATTTTCCCATGAAGAAAATAATTTTTTAAACATTCAAGTGCAACTTTTTGCTCAATGACAATACGTTCAACATTGTTCGAAGCCAAAAATGTGTAATTTGCTTTAAGAATCATCTCTGTATGTTCTTTAGTTCCGAAGATTACACCTCCCTACACTTTTGTCAATAACTTATTAAGAAATAATTATTTCTGACTCTCGATATTACTACTGGGCACAGAAAGGATCAACGAAACCTATTTATTTTTTGCAGATTGTTCCTAATTTTTCCCAGTGACTTACAGCCATTCAAAGTTGAGTATTCTGAAATGAACATATGATTATTATGATTTTTCAACTTTCACTTGCCCGGAAATGATCGCTTATCATCTGAAAATTTCGAAACTCTGTATCAGTATTGGAAAAACCTTCACCTGCAACATTCATGTTGTCTCATATTTCAAAAATATTTTTTTGCTGAGATTTGCAAGAAGATCTGTAAGAAATCGCGATGCCTAAACTTTTTGGACGAACAGTATAAAGTTTAAAGAAAGAATAGAACACATTTTTATTATTACAGCGAACTGAATTCTTGATCCAACATACCTAATACATTGTCACACAACATTTTTTTACATTCTCAGCCTATGATGAGAAGGTATCAGTTTTATGTAAAATTGAATTTCATCGATTTTCATCAAATCTTCACATTTTGAGACACTGCGAGTCAGAAAAAAGGATTTTTAGAAAGGTGTATGTCTGTGTGAATGTCTGTATGCATGGTATGGTCTGTATGTACCGTATCCGAAAAACATTAAAAATCATCGGGAAATCAAAATTCAACAACAAATTCATGTTTAGCACCTTTTTTACGCAAGATGAATATACATTGATTATAGTAGACGATAGTATACAAAAGAAAAACACAATTTTCCACAAGCGTCGGAAAAAAACTTTTGACCTCCGAAAACTCTTTTTATGTCGTAAAACGTGCCATGTCATGCAGAATTCCACGAAAGTCTGTCGATATAGTTAGGACATTAGGGCCCACTTTTGTTAAAAAAAAAAAATCACACGGTTTATATTTTTCTTCAAAGAAGCAAGCCCCACTATCGGCTTAGTCCCACTCTCCCCTATTTTGCACGCGTATGTACGAGTATGTAGACGATACGGAATTTATTGAGTCATCAATTCCCATTGTTCCAGAAATTATTCTTCCAGTCTCACTGACTCCTGTCAAAGGAAAATTATAGTGATGTAATTGACAATCTACTACCACCATGACTCTTTATTTCCTTCTCTCTTTTCTTTCTCACTCTCGTATTTTTTCTCTTTCGTCTCCTTATATTGAAGGTCTAAAGCGGTTTCCGATACACGGCTTCTTTATATATACGTTCGAATATTGATCTTACGTCATGGTGTATAACTCGCAATTCTTGTGTTATTGCGGTACCGACAAGAACGACAGGATAGATAAATCTTGAGACATTATTCAAATCCTAAATCAAATTCTCAATCAGTTATCGCCCCTCCAGAGAGGGGCGATTGAGGTACCCCCACCCCCCGAGATTTGAAAAAACAAATTTGAAATTTGTGTATCAGGTACATAAAGTACTTGAGGCCCTATTGGAAAATTCTTTACAAACAAGTACAGAAAATTAAAAATATTTTCACAGGAATTACAGAAAAGTACAACTTTTTTCAGTATTCAGACGAATTTTGCATTATTTTTTGTATTTTTTTGTATATTTTTGTTTCTACAGGAATTTACAGAGATTGCAGCCAAAAAGTTGATATGTGAACATGATCGCTATTACAAAAAAAAGTTTTTCAAACTTTAGAGAAATGGTAGGATATTAAAAGACAATAATGAATAATTGTTATTGCAAAAAAAAATCTTAAGTTTAAAATTTTTTTTTAATATATAGCAGTCGATTGGACACCATAAATGTCATTCAAAATTAGATAATTGTAATGTTCTTAATATTTGTCATCCTATGTCGCAAAAGAACAACTTTTTAACTGCAAATACAAATTTAACAATGAAGAAAGGATTGATCCCAGTCATTGAAATTAAAAAATTCGAACTTTTGAAGATAAAAGTTTTTCCAATTGAACTTATAAGAACTAAACCGCAAATTAAAACACTTGCATTGAAATACTTTTGAATTTTGAACTTTTAAAATTCAAGCTTGAAAAAATGTTAGTTCAAACGCTCAATAATTTTTACCTATACAATGGAAGGTTTTAACACTATTCAATTGAAAATTTTCTAACGAAAAGCTGTTAAACTGCAACATTTTCAATTTTAACTTTTATACATTGTACAATTGAAAAATGAAAAATATATATAAATCCGCGCTATCATTTGCAATCCTATGAATTGAAGAATGAATTTAAAAATTTGTTAAATTATATCATTTTAAGAAATTTTAATCTAGAAACATTAATTCATACATTACAATTTGTTTCGAAATCTTTTTGAATATTCTCTCAAAAATTTGTTCTGAAAAAATCATTTGAAAGTTTTTCAGGAATCTAATAATAATTTTATTATCTTGGAACTCGAAGTTTTCCTCCAATTTTTTCAAAATCCTACAAAAGTGAGAAAATTACTCTGAAATCATTCAGATCCTCTCTTGAAAATTTTGGAAATCTTATTAAATATTTCTTTTTCAATCAATTTTTCAAACAAAAAAGTATTGTTAGTTTTTCTACGAATTTTGATACAGATTTTTTTCATATAGAATCTTTTAAAATGCTTAAAAACATGATAAATTTTGTGTTCGAAATCTTCAAAAAAAACATTGTGCTTCAAATGGTTTGAAATATTTTCATGCTTTAACTTATTTTGGAATCTTCTCAAAACTTCTAAATATATTTTAAACTAACTCGATTATTTTTTATATTAATTATTGTTCAATTGTCATTTATAAATGAAAAATTTCATACAATTTTTTTGAATATTCTCTTAAAATAAATTTTTAAAAATAAAATATCATCTTAAATTTTCTGAGCAAACTTAAGACATTTTTTTATTCTATTAAATCCTTCGAAGAACCTTAAAAAGCTTCAAAATTTCATTTCGAAATCTGCAAATCGAATGTCTCTCAAATTGATAATTTTTCAATTGTTATTTATGCATCAGAATCAAATAATTTCACTTACATATTAAAGATTTGTTGAATAGAACAATTAAAATTATAACTCTCGAAGTTTTAATTTAACACTCTGCAATATTAAGGATTTAAGTTGTTCTATTTCAAATAATTTAGTTTAAAATTGTTCAGTTTTTAGTATTTGATTCATAATTGCTCATTTTAAATGGAAAGTAGAATATTTCTGAATGATGAAAGAAAAATCTTCCATAATTGAAAATTTTTTAATTGAGTGGATTAGAAATGGAATATTTCAGATTGAAACAATATTTAAATAGGATTCGAATTGAATAAGAGCGTTTAATTTTTGAAATTATTTTCA
This sequence comes from Andricus quercusramuli, assembly GCA_932178445.1. Taxonomy (NCBI): domain Eukaryota; kingdom Metazoa; phylum Arthropoda; class Insecta; order Hymenoptera; family Cynipidae; genus Andricus; species Andricus quercusramuli. Next base: position 533,516 of record CAKNXH010000114.1, read on the forward strand.
AACAAATAGTTGCACATTTTTAACCACAAAATATGAATTCACAACCAAAACTGTAATAGTTGATGTTTTAATCAAGGAAAGATTCTCACTTTTAAGAAAAAAATAGTAGAATTGAACCAAAAAGAATGAATTTTTGAAAAAATACTTGAATCTTCGACAAAGATAAATTTTTCAGTTAATAAATGAAAAACTTCATCCAAAAATTATTATAATTTTCAATTAAAACAATAAGAATTTTCAAACGAGAAGATTAATTTTCTGCTGAGCTTTTAACAAAACAGTTGAATTTTCAATCAAATAATTACATCTTCAACTAAAAATATGAATTTTTATGCGAGATTAGTTTTATACTGAAAATAAAAAATTCTCAACAAAATACGTGAATTTTTAACCGAATAGTAGCATTTTCAGCTGAGAAGATAATTTTTTTACCAGAAAAGACAAATTATTAATACAATACGTACATTTATAACAAAATAGTTGAATTTTCAACCAACAAGATTAATTTACTAATCTAATCATTAATTATCTAAGCTTGAAAGATGAATTTATGACCGAAAACCAAATTTTTGGAATTTTCATTTAATAAAATTAATTTTTTATTAAAAAAACGAATCTTCTACAAAACAGTTGAATTTTCAACCCAAAAATATGTAGATTAAAAAAAAAAATTAATTCGCAATCGGAAAGTTCAATTTTAAGTTAAAAAAAATGAGTTTTCATCCCAAAAATGAGATTTTTAACAAAATACATACATTTTTAACCAAATAGTTGAGTTTTCGAGAAAGAAAAATAATGTTCGAACAAAAATATAACTTTTTAACAAAATGCATAGATTTCCAACGGAATGGTTGAATTTTTAACTGAGAAGATTAATTTTCTACCAAAAAAACGAATTTTCAACCAAATAGCTAAATTTTTAGTCTCACAAACATCACTTTCTAACCAAAAATGTGGTTAGTAGTTAAATTTTAATTGAAAAACAATCATTTTTAATTTTGAAAAGCAAATTTTCTAAAACAGTTGATTTTTATACCAACTTGTTGAATTTTCAAAACAAAGGAGGAGTTTTCAGCTGAACAGTCGAATTTTCGATTTTTGGTTGAAAAGTCACATTTATGAGTTTAAAAATTCAGTCTTTTTGTATACATATATTTCACTTTTTTGGCATGAGTTAATATAATTTGATAGAAAATTGAACTGTTTGGTAAAAAATTCTATTGCTCAGTAGAAAAGTCGTATTTTTATTGAAACTTACTTTCGTTCCATTTTTCGCCAAAAAATTTATTTTTATTAGTTGAAAAATAGTCTTTTTCGTTCAAATATCAACTTATACATTTTTCGTCAAAACTTCATATATATTCTAGTTAAAAATGTAACTACTTGATTGAAAATTGAACTCTTTTGTTGACAATTTATTTTTTGGTTGAGGATTCATAATTTTAGTTGGAAAATCATCTTTTTGGTTAATGATTGAACTTTGTTGAAAATTTATTTTATGGTTTGAAATTAATTTTTCTTAAACTGACAATCTAACTATTTGTTGACAAATGCAATTACTTGTTTTGAAAAAAAATCTTTTTCTGTTGAAAATTAACATTTACGGGTTTGAAAGTCTATTTAATTTGTAGATTTTTCGTCTTTTCGACATGAACTAACATAATTTGGTCAAAAATTCAATTATTTAGTTTGAAATTCATGTAACTGGTTGGAATTTCATTATTTTTCTTTGAAAAAATTAGTTAAAACTTGATTTTTTCAGCTTGACAATGCACGATTTGGTTAAAAATTAATTTTCTTAATCCAAAATTTAACTATTTGGCTTAAACTTTTGTAATTTGTTGAAACTTCATTTTTTTTGTAGAAAATCAATATTCTTGGTTGAAAATTCGACTATTTGGTTAAGAATATAATGATTTGTTGAAAATTTATCTTTTTGGTAGAAATTTTTTTTCCTTTTATTGAAAATTCAACGATTTAGTCGACTATGTATGTAATTTATTGAAAATTCATCTTATTTGGTAGAAAATTTATCTTCTTGGTTGAAAATTCAACTATTTTGTTTGAAATTATGTATTTTGATTAGAATGCGTAATTTTAAATCGAAAATTCACCTTCTTGATTGAAAATCCATCTGTTTTTCTTAGGATTCAACTATTTTGTTGAAAATTTGACTATTTGTTTGAAAGCTGAACAATTTTGATAAAAATGCATTGGTTTTATTGAAGATTCATCATTTTAAATATCAGTTATCAAATATATTGTCTTTGTTTTTCTTGTATATAGTTTTATATATTAGATACCATAAAAACAAAACTTTTGTTTCAATATTAATTTTATATTTTAATTTATAAATTATGCGAGACAACAAAATAATAATAACGTGCGTAGTACACGCGTTTTTTGATAATAAATGGAAGATTGCAAATTTTAATCTTCAATTAAAGTACGGAAGAAAGGGTTTGTATATTTTGGGAAAAACAAAATTACTGTAAATTAAGAAACATTTATTTATTTACGTTACGATTGTATTTGATCGATTTCATTATCAATATAAACATAAGCATTATTGCATGCCCAAGTATATCATTATGATACAGGGTATATACATTTACAGGAAGTACAGTTTTCACACCTATACGAAATCTCGCAAATTGTATGCCTATATTTTTTTAATTCCGGCATATCGCTAAAACCGAAGTAGATCGATTTGGAATATTGATCTATGTGTACATATTTTACGCGAATGTATATATGCATATTTATAATTTCGACTTACGAGATACTTAGAATAATTACTATTGTTTTGGTATATCGTCACAGCGACTCTGTGCATCGTAAATCGTTTGATTTCTACTCGCTTAATGATAAAATGCTTCGCGCCTACAATAATTATCGTCTCTTTATCCTAAACGGCATTGGTCATCCTTACGTTCACTCGATAAAAATAGAGATACCTATTCCGAGATTATATTTACAATTTTCTTAACGAATTGGTTTGTTCTAAAACGGCCTCAAAAAAATCACAAACATCTTTTGAATATTCTTCTCAGAAAAATATTATAGGACAATATCGCTAATGATTTTAGTACAATTAACTAAATTTTTGTGTTAATTAACATTGTTCGTAGACATTACATTATAAGGGAGCTGACTAGAGCCATTGTGAAGTTATCTGACTATTGCAGCTCGGCTCTCACATGTGGAGGGCTGTCGGTCGCGAGAGTCGCCGTCATAGCAACGTGCACGTAGCAACGAGCGTGCTCGGCGTGGGGGTGCCCCCCACGCCGGGCACGCTCGTTGCTACGCAACCCCCTCTTCTCTAGCGGACCGTCAGTTCTCCGCCTGTCAGAGCCGAGCTGCGCTCTGCAGCTAACTTCACAGAGGCTCTACCCTGCTCTTTATACATTGTTTAAGAAATTATTATTTTATAAAAATATATTTGAAAACATTATTTTGTGGGAAAAAGTATACATCTTCTGAGAAGAAGATTTAAAATATTTTTTTATGACCATCTTAGATTTGCAAAGAAGAGATCGTTTTTTCCAGTCCAATAAATCAATTCGATTCACTCATGAACATGATTTATTATCTGACAATATGGAAAACTTAATTTTTAAATGTTTTGTCCAATAGATTGAAATTTTGTTTCAATTTTGAATCGAAAAAACATTTTTTTCCTATATTTATTTTTTGATCATAGATGTATACGATCCCTCCTTGTTTTTTTAGTTAACGCTTACTGGTGTACCGTTTAGGCGAAATAAAGATATTTCTCAATTAGAATCACACTCAGAATATAATTTTATATAAAAAGTGATACACTTAAATTAATTTAAAGATCTCTTTACAAGTATATTTACAAATTCTTAAGTATATTTACATAACTACAGAAAACGCGAAAGATCATAGTCACAGGGCATATTTTTTATATCTAAATTTACCTTCACAATTTGTCTTGAGATTGATTTGAGTCGTTCAACACGATATTTATACAAGCGTTATAATTTTTTGTATGAATTAAAAGAAATGATCAATGATTAGTATTTCAATACTCAATAAATCATAAAGAAATTATTATTTGTAAATAGTACCAATCACTAGTGTTTTATATTAACTATTTTCAATAGTTACATCTTTTTTACCTAATTTTACGCAATTTTGCCTTCAAAAACCAGCAGAACTTTTGCCACTTTTTACAGAATTACAATTCTTCATTAAAATATTCAGATTCGTTGAAAAATAGAAAAATTTTGATTGCTTCTAAAAAAGGTTTCATAGAGGAACTGCTCCTTTAGTTGAAATAGCATTTTTCAATTTGAAGTAATTGTCCTATCAAAAATCAAGTCTATAAAAATAAATTTACAATGATCTTAAGAATGGAAATAATATAATTAATCATTTATCATGAGAGAAAAAAAATGATTTTTTATGAAAAAAGTGCAAAACTTACGACCAACAATAATTTCAACAATATTTTTTGTAATTTAATTTTTTTCACTATCGCTTCTTACCAATTTTTTGAAAATGGTTAAATTTTAATAGAGCATGGCTCATTTTTTCGGAAAAACATTTCCTATAATGCCACATTCTCCGGTTATCAAAATGGGTAAATCTTTAACGATTTGAGCCATAGAATTTTTTTCCAAATTGAAAACAGTAGAGTTGTATGAAATGTTTCCCCCGAAAAATAAACCGTAATTTATTATTATTTAACTACTTCAGAAAAATTGGTAAGAAGCGATAGTAGAAAAAGAACAATTTGTAACAAAATATTATTAATATCATTTTTTGTAAGTTTCACCTTTTTTAAATAAAGATAATGTTTTTTATTTGAAATTGAATCATCTGTAATTTTATTTTCATTCTTAGAATCATATAAAAATTATTTTTTCCAGAGATCTGATTCTTGACACAACTACCTTCTATTCATTTCTGTTCAAAAAAGAGTTTTCAAATTTTAGCCAAGCTTTCAAATTTCTGAGAAAAAAAATTATTAAATTAATAAAAATTGTAAAGTCTGTAAATTATTTATCTGATTCGCATCGGTATTTAATATCGACAAGAAATTCATGAATACTTTAATTTGTTTTAGAAGGATTTTTAACTGCCTAAATAGTACGGATTTATTTTTAAATGATTGGTACCAAATATTTAGATTAAATAACAATTTAACAAAAATTTTAGTACAGATTAGTAATCCTGGAATCATTTGAACTGAAAGTAACTTTTAAAATTACCAGTATTCAAAGAATATTTTTAAGTTGTAGTCAAGTTTAGTTGAAATTTTATAAATCAGTGCAATAATGTCGAGAAGAACGACTCATTAACTAAATATAATCTTTTACTTTGAGCAAAATATTCAGGGATTCTCTATTAAGGAATATGAACAAATAATGGTGGTTGCGTGTAATTATAATTTGTGAATAACTTCAAAAGAGGATTGGAAAATATATATGGAAACATATTTTAAGTCGCCTGATGTCTTCTATTTTGGTACTAATTACCCAAAACTGAAAGTACATTTTTTTTAAGAAGAAAAATCCCTCAAATTCTACGTTCGTTCTGAAAAATGAGCCAATGACAATAAGTTGATTTTGACTCATTACTGAAGCAAAAAGTGAACTATAAAAAATGAGCGGTAGTTTCCAACTAATTGTTAGTCAAATCTGATTCAATTAGATTCTGAGAGAAAATCTCCTTTTTTAAAATCAGCACTTTCTTGATATTTTTATAAAATATTACACTGGATAAAGTAATAAATAAAGAGGAATGTTCCACCGTAGTTACCAGGTCTATTAAAATTTTAATATTTTAAAATGATAACTGTATCTATCTTTTTTAGCTATGTACACGAAACTAGTTCAAATTAGCAATGACCTATGAAGAGATGTCGGAGTGATTTTCACTGCAGTGGTTATCCAGCACGTTAGTGCTTCTCAAAAACTTTAGTTTTACCTAAAATCATTGAAATAATCAAACTAAGACGAAGCTTCTCTGAATAAAAGTTTTCCATCCACCAATCCTCTTTTAAATCAACTAAACGGCTCAATAACGCCACTGAATGTACAATTGAATCACTCACATAAGCGCTGGTATTATCTAATACTATTTATCTCCACTTGAACGGGGTATTGAACCCAACTCTCCAAAACCTCAACTATCCCAAGACTGACCATATTTAAAACCACAAAATCACTATCGCGCACTTTCGACCCAAGAACAATCAACACTCATTTAATATCAGTCACTAGAACGCAGAGTCACCTCTACCATCTTCGACTTCCGAAAAATTGTACCACTCGGTGCGTAGTACCGGGGTCTCTGAGACCCCAGAATTGTGTATCAAACCCTAAAATATCACCAACACTCTGACTCAATTTTCAGAAAATAACAACCTGCTGCAGGTTGTCGATAAGGTCACCGAGTCCTTGATGCTGTATCCTATCAATTGGTTGGTGTTACAGGGCCGTCAGTCCATAATCAGATTTTATGGTTGGTGGTACTGAAACTGAAAGTCCAGGAGGACTCGTGGCTGGAGCCAAGGGACTTATGCTTCCAGAACCCATGTGTCCCATCGGACCTCCAGAACCGTCCATCATCCCCCCTATGTGATGATGACTCAGCTGTGCTTGAAGGTGGGCCAATGGATGAGGATGACCTTGAAAACCAGGGTGCGAGGCATGAGGATGCGGAAGTCCAGAATTGACACCATGAACATCCGCCATATCGAGACCAATGCTACCATCTAGACTGCTCTCCATACCACTGGAAGGAGAGTTGTTGTTGTTTTTCCGTTGACTATTGTTGTTCCCGCTTCCGGATTTGGCCCGTGCATTTGAGGTCTTGGAGGATTTTGCTGGTTGGGACTGACCGTTCGCGTTTTTTCTACGAACGTTCTTTGTGTTGGGGAGCTTGTTGTCCTTCTTCCACTTCATCCGCCGATTCTGGAACCAAATCTTGATTTGGCGTTCGGAAAGGACCAAGGTGTGAGCGATTTCGATCCTCCGCCGCCTCGTCAGGTATCGATTGTAATGAAACTCTTTTTCTAGTTCGAGGATCTGGTGCCTTGTGTAAGCTGTCCTCTGGCGTTTGGGTTCCATGCCGGGTGTATAGGAGCCATTGGCTGAAACAGAAGGAGAGGTGATTTTTAATATTTTGGAATAATTTCTCAAACACCTTGGACCCAGAAACTTCATAATATTTATTTTTATGGAAATCAGATCACTAATGCAAATTCTGATAAATGACCTATAATATTTACCCCTATATTGTAAATCTTCAATGCATTCAAAATTGCTCATTCTAGCACCAATAAATAGTTTGAATGAAAAACACTTATGTCAAAATACTTTTGCAACAAAAAATGGTTTCTTTTGAAAGTGGACTTGAAATAATCGCCCATATGAGGTAGAACATGTCAAACAACAGTTTTTCAAGAAACAAAAATTTCCATCACCTGAAACTGTTCCTTATAAATTATAAAATTCAATTCATAATAAATTTTTGCACAAAAATTTTGAAATATTTGAAAACAAAAGTTGCAATACTATATAGGAAAAGCTTTGCTTCATGAGGATATGTTTATAATTATTGTCAAGTGGCGCTTTATTCGGTATGCCACGTGGTCTCTCAATTAGGTGTTGGTGAAACAAAAGCAGTGTCGAGACGGGTAGTATAAATGGCCGTGACTGAGATGTCATGAGAACTTAGGCTGAGTTACATTGTATGTAATTGCAATAATTGTAGAGGAAAAAAAAAGATTGAGCTGGTTATATTTTTTGAATGGATAGGCTTAGCTCAAGATCAAAGTGATCTTCCGTTTCTTTGTACCTAGATATATACCTTGTTATAACACTTATGTAAACAATATACACGGAAAAAAAGTTGACTGACAGAATTTTTTGCAATCTGAATTGCTGCACTATTGAAGCAGTTTCGAAACTTTGTTCATCACGATTGTCTTTTGTTTGACACCAATTGTTTCTCAATTCATAGAGATAAATTTGTCATAAATTTAGGGAAACGGAATATATCTCTTACTGTTCTATAATTTCTGTCATGATCTATAATATATATATTAACTCATACTTATTCAGCTTAGACACTAGCATGTTAACACGTGAAGCACATTTTTTAAATGCATGTAGAAATTACTAACTTTCTGGTTTGAGGACTGGGGAAAAAGATCTTAGCTAAGCATTTTTCTCTCCTTAGCCGTGTTGAGTGAAACGTGTCGGCATGCGCAGTTTTTTTATTCTCATTCTCTCTTATTTTTGTCTATTTAGTATTAATTTATTCACCATGCGCATAACTATAATGCGTATAAGTGCGGATATTATCACAAACTGCGCTCATTCAAAAATCATAAATATTAATATTTGATTAATTGTAAAGATATCAATGCAGGATGCACATTTAGTTCAGTTGCAATATTTAAGATGATAAAATATATACATTTTATGAAGTTGAATATAAAACAAAAGATGCAGATGAGAACAAATCTTTAAAAAAAATGAAGAAGTTTTCTCATTAAAATCAAGCGTAAATTCAACAAGGCTGATTGACTAAGATATAATCGATACATGTTGTGTTATCGTTCTTGAATGGAAATGCAAATTGAAATCGATTCGAGGCGCAAGTTGATAAAGAAACGCCTCTACTAGGGAAATATTAAATACTCACCAGCTAATGAATAAACTATCTATTATCGAAAAACGGTAGACGTCACTTTTAATAATTTCGCTTCAAAATATTGATATTATCGAACAATATTCGAAAGATTCATGGCAAAGTTGAATGAGCACACAATTTCAAAAACTATTAGAACTAGAATTATACTGGAATTATACTGAAATTATATGTAAGTATTTGTAATTTAAATTGCAATCCTTATTTGCTAGACCTCTATATTTACCTCTAGCATGACAGTGATCACGATGCTTAACGGCATCATCGGAGAAAGGTTTTTTCACAAATATGACATTATTTCGCCATTACTTATATTTGACAAACTTCGAAGCTCTAGTAGACTGATGTTAGTCAAAAAGTATTATATTTGAATTTTATTATAATTGTACTAAATCAATGAATGAATTAGTGAAGCTTTAAAAGGAAGAATAACTGGAATGTTAATATTGTAACTCCCAAAAAATACTATTTTCTCAAAAATTCCCATTTTCGAAAAATGATACTTCCTTTCGAAACGCCATCCCTCGATTAACCGTAATTATATGGACTGATGTGTCTATATATATCTGAAATATTTGAATATGCATCATCATTATCACCCTTGTCAATTGAAGAAGCAAATTATTTCTTAATTGGAGAGTTATATTTCCATTACTTGAGAAAATAGAAGTTTATGGTCTCTTAACTTAAAATATTAAAAATGAAAATATATATCAAATATACTGCTGACACATTCTCTACTGCATTCAAAGCGGGTCAATAATAACTGGTTCAAGCAGGAAGCGTATCGTCCTCCTGTAACTTCAGTTTTGCTTCGTCAACTTCTCCTGCATTAATTTCATTGGTTAGAAGAGAACGGAAAATGAATTGACTAACGCTCGTTCCAAAAGGCAATTAAATTAATTGTAATTTTTCTAGAAATTCAACTTTAGCAAATATAGGTCGAACTGATGTTTCTGTTCAGAGTTAGTAATACTAATTAGGCGAAAAATATGAAATTTTGTTATTTATTCAATCATTTAAATTATTCACTCCTTATTTTGCAAGTTACCTAATTAATAACAAAATTGTTTATTCTGCTTATATGATCAAAACTGTGTTCATATTAGGAATATTACAATACTGTATCTTATATTCACGTATTTTGATTTCGCGTTATCGCGTCTTTCAGATGCAACGAATGATCTATTGATGGACTTCCCATTACCTCTTATGATCTACCAATACCAATTTATAAAGTTTGAAAATATATCGTTACTCTATTTTACATGGGACGACTCTATTAATATTGTATTTGTTAATAATAATAATAATTTGTTCGCATCTTCGGAACGCATTGATTGACCTTTTAACGAATCTTTCATGATCTTCTATGATGTCGCGTTTTCGAGACATATCGATTGACCTAATTACCAATCACCCTTCACTAATGGACTCTATAGCCTTCTGTAAATAAATTTTTTGGTTTATCGGAAATCAGTACAACAAAATAACATTTAATACCAGTTCGAAATAAGACCGGAAAGATAATTGCCATAAACGAATATTGAGACTGTCATTATTAAAAAATTTCTCATAGTTTACCTCTCTTGTAAGGAAGCAAAGTGCTTACGAAATGAGCACATACAAATACATACATAACGAATTCAACCATAGTCCTTTGCAGAGATATATTTATATGACATATAAAGTAGCATTCTCATTTAATATCACACACACGCTTACAGAAATTATGTAAATATTCTACAATATATATACCCACATCCTATTCGTTAATTTAGCATCAGGAAGTTCGTATAACCTCTATTTTTAAAAAACGAAATTCTTCTTCCTAATTAGACTTAAGCTTGTTTAAAACGGATCGGCTGTCACCAGGAGTGTTCTTAATCAACTTGGAGAAGTACAGCAGCTGAGTCCGAAATTTCGAAATAATCAGTAGCCGATATGTGGATCGATAAAGTGTCAAAAATGAACTGACCAGAAGGCTACTGAACTGGACTAATATCGCGATCGTCCTATCTCTTCCCGTGTTCGAGGGTAAAGTAGTCGTGCTTGTTTTGGTCGTTTTGGTCTTTTGAAAAGGAGGTCCTGGTGGTCCGTGTGACTCTACGAGTAGCGTGACAGCGAGTATCGGACAAGATAGAAAGATGAATACAGAACATGTATCGGTCGCTCATCCATCCTCATCAATGCCGATTACCGTTAGTAAACAATAAAAGTGAAACTGATATCGTCTCCGAATATGTTACTCATCACTGCAAGAAATGTGGAATATTCGACTGAGACTGATCATTTCCGGTTTATCTCGAAAGAGGACCCAACAGAAATTTTAGATTTGGCGTATCAACGAATTAGAAATAGAAGGATATGTTAAATGGAAATATTTGAGTGGAGGTAAAAGGAAATTTGTGTTCCTATCTATCATCCATAAAAGTATTTTTAGTTTCAGTATATATAGGTAAAAATTTCTCGCCTTTTAAGATTTTAGTCAAGTTGCTCAAATTTTGTAATTAGGGGCATATGGTTCAGATAACATCTATTCTGGACTACAAACCTATCGAAATTTAAAGAAATGATATATAAACAAATATTTATTATTATTAATAATTTAATTTCAAATCGAGTATATTATTTAGTCTTCAATCAAATTAGAAGCCTTCAGGATTTTCCGAGGGATTTACAAATATCCATTGAAAAACACCTCAATTTTCAAAAGACAAAATTAAACTTTTGGCTTTGAATGTTAGCTTCAATAGCGTGCTGGATTTCAAAAATGTTCAAGCTACGCGTTCAGATTAGAAACAAAGAAATTAAAAGCATTTAAAAGTTTAAAAAAAATTGTTCATCGGTTCGCTGAGACGTTTTCCAATTATATCTTCAAAATTTTTCATAATGGTCTATCTTGAATGTTATCTTGAAAATGGACTAGACTTATAGAGTCTGAAACGTGTAGATGACAATTCATGATTCATGTATAACATATATTAAAATGAATATTATCATTACATACTAGTAGAAGCCTAAAACGTTCTTACATTACAATTTTTTCACACTCGCGATTCCTCATATGTATCGATGACAATGTTTTTCTTGTAATTGCTAAAAAGATTGTGTGAATAAAATAGAATTTGATTTTATCCTGCAAACTATTCGATTCAAGAAAGTGAAACACTGTGAATTATCTAAAACAATTTTTCCGGCAGAAAATATTTTTCAAGGATATGAAAGATACTCTTATATTCAATTTTATTAAATTATAGAGAAATATCATTAAATGGAAGAATAGGAACGTTGATTGGGAGAATGAATTTGTTTATACTATTTTTTCAAATCTTAAATTCGCTTGGCTAGATTATAAGGACAAATAAACTGATCAATTTTCGTATTTGGTATTGGCAAGTCTAAAGAATCCAAAAAGGTATGCTAAAACTTAAAAAATTATCATTTTTGTATTTTTAGAAATTATTTTTTCTGTGTAGCTGAAAGAAGATAATTTACTGAGTTTATATTTATGACTTCTCAGATTGGTCAAATTTTTTTCTCATGTATTCCTACCAGTAGAAAGACTACAGAAACTTTTAAAAATTCTGTCGTCTTTCTTTCCGTAGTTTTTAATATTATTTCTTGACATCAATTGAAAATAAATTGTCGCTCAGAGAACGTTGATTGAAGAGTTGTACAAATTTATCACGAAACGTTTAAGATCTCTAAGCACATAAAAAATAAATTTAAATACACAAATATATACAAAAATATTGAAATGAAACTTTTTTAAGGTGCAATTTGCTAGCGCGAATGTTGAAGGCGTTAATTAATCGATACCAAATTAATTATACATTTTCAGGGTCCTCATACACTACTATTCCTCATAGTTCCAATTTTGATTTCCATAAATTATTTTTTCCGACCAACCCAACTAAACATATTAATTATTATAATTTAATATCAAATATTCCATTATGACAAATAGAAATTATTTCTTTAAAGATCATTTGAAGAAATTTATATGAAATATGATGTATAAAATGCGATCATTTTATATGTATCCAAATTGAGTACTTTTTAGGCCATTGAGAACCTGAAAACAATACAAAAAGAGACAAAACTGTAATAGGACTTTTCCAGTTTCAATAAAAAATTTTTCTTCAAATTATTGACAATGATGGCAATACAAAAGGTGTTAATTTAATATGCTTACGAACTTAATATAAAATATTGAATTGAGAATATAAAAAAGGAAATTTTTTTTTGCTTGGAAAAATTTGTTGACTAAAAAGGTACAACTTAGGCTAGTGTATGTATTTTGAAAAGTAATTTTTTTGTATCATCCTAGTATGAATGTATGATTGAAGCCTTCGGCAGAAGTTACATTGCATAAAACCAAGTTTTTCTGCCCATAGAGTTTTATAAAGTTATTTTTTTTAAATTGATTTTCTATTCCGATGAAACGCTTTCAAAGCTTGATTGTCAATAAAAATTTGAAAATTGAATATGCGAAGAAATGACCGTTAAAAATTTTTTTTGGAACTTCCCATGAAATGTATTGGAAGTTTATTTCCGAAACGTAAGGTCGTGTTCCAGTAAATGATATTGTAGTTTCCAGATGCTGGTATTGTAATATATGTAACGATTCATATATTGTAATATTGCCTTACATGCAATGGAATATTGTGGGAGAAAATTAAAAAAACAATCGAAATTCGCAGGCACGGAGAATCGAACCCCAACCGCCATCCTCTAGGTCGAATGCATTGCCACTAGACTACACAATCAACAGTTTTTGTTGGAACTTTCCGTTAATTCTTTGGAAGTTTATTTCCGAAACGCAAGATAACGTTCCAATACACGATATTGTAGTTTTCAAATGCTGGTATTGTAATGTTTCTATGCATGTATTGTAATGTTTCCATGCATGTATTGTAATATTTCCATGCATGTATTGTAATATTACCATACATGTAATCCAAAGTTGCGGAAAATAGAAAAAAAATCAAAATTTGCAGGCGCAGGGAATGGAGCCCTAACCTGCCACTATACTAGCCAGGCACAATTCTAATCGCATGTTTTATTTTTATAAAAAGAATGACGATACCCTCTTTGTCACCTTCGGAAAAAAATACTTTCAGATCCGAGAGTGAGTAGAAATGATTTGACTTGTCACTGATACATGATAATCTTTGGATCCCAATCGAAGGTAAAGTTTCTGTTTTAGCTGTCGTTACTGGAGGAAAAAAATCAATAAAAAAATAAGAAGAAACGAATGTTGGTGGTCCAAACTCAGACAATTCCGTAGGAAGTTCTAGAACTCGTGTAGTAGAAAATCTGTGCGGGCACATTCCATACCGAAGCTGACCGTGATGTTCGCGGCCCCTCCTGGCTGCTGCGTCCGGCAAGCAGCCATCCAGTATTCGAAGGGGAGATTGCGGCCCCCGACGGCCATGCATGCCAGAGTCCGCTTCAAACCAAGATTCAGGGACCAACCGCAATCCGTAATCAAAGCTAGCTACCACGTCCTCCAACCTCTATTGTCAGTCAATTCGATGTTCACTACTCACTATTACACTCTGCAGTAAACAAAGAATGGTGTATGGTGGGGTGGAGTTCATTATTTCACTTCATCGTCAGAGATCACATTCTAATGTCAAAGGAATAATTTTTCAATGAATGAGACAATTGTCAGTAACAAGCATGAGATTCTAGAGAAAATTTGAAAACATTTTTGTAAATATCAGATATGTCATATCAAAATTTCAACAAGAAAGATTATTTTCAACCAAACAGTTGAATTTTCAAGTTAAAAAGATGATTTTTCAACGAAAAAAATTTGATGGGTGATATTTTAACTCAAAAAGAGTTCATTTCAACCAGTTTTATTTTTTTTGAAAGAAGAATTAAATATTTTCTGAAAAAGACGAATTTTCTATGAAACGGTTTAATTTTTTTACTTCATAATACAAATTTTTAAGAAAAAAGTTTATTTTCAACCAAATAGTTACATTTTTAACCCAATACATTATTTTTTAACAAAAGGATTCTTTTAATTAAAAAAAAAACGAATTTTCAAATAAAATCACGAATCATCAAGACAAAAAAATTAATTTCAAAGCAAATAGTTCCACTCTTATAACCACGTAGTTTAATTTTGAACCAAAAATGTGAATTCGCATAAAAAGATAATAGTTAGTTTAAAATAGCATTTAAAAATAGTTGTTATTTCAATCCAGATTCTCTGCCAAGAAGATTCACTTTCTACCAAAAAAAAAGGAATCGTCAACGAAAATGGTGAATCTTTCACCAAAAAATGATTTTTTAACAAAGTAGTTCAACTCTGAAATTAGTTATTGAATTTTCAACCGAAAAATTACATTTTTAACATAAAAATGTAGTGGTTCATATTTCAATCTGAAAAATTTTAATTTTGAATAAAAGACAGTTTGATTCAAAAGAAGAAATTCAACAAAATTATGTAAGCCTCAGCAGAAAAGATAAATTTTCAGCCAAGAAGATTAATTTTCCGTCAAAAAAGACGAAATTTCAACAAAATAGTAAGATTTTTAACCAAAGAGGTAATTTTTGCACTAAAATGATAAATCCTGAACCAAGCAAGTGCATTCCTAACAAAGTATATTAATTTCCAACCAAGTAGTGTTATTTTCGACCAAAAAGATGAATTCTTAACGAAAAATATAATAGCTGATATTTCAATCTAAAAAGATTTTAATTTTAAATGAAAGGCAGTTATATTCACACACAAAAATCCAACAAAATGATTTAATCCTAAGCCAAAAAGATGGATTTTCAAGTAGTTAAATTATCAATTTAAAAAGAAAGGAATTCTTAATGAAAAATGTGATAGTGCATATTCCAACCTAAAAATATTTTTATTTTAAATAAAAGGCAAATTTACAAAAAAAATCAACAAAATAATTTAATCCTCATAAAAAAATGAATTTGAAACCGAGAAGAACAATTTTCAGTCGAAAAAGACGGGATTTCAACATAAGAATTACACTTTTAACAAAAGAGATCATTTTCCAACTAAAATGATGAATTTTCAACCCACAAAGTGCTCTTTTTACAAGGTAGGTTACCTCTCAACCAAGTAGTTAAATTTTGAATTTTGGTATCAAAACTGAGAAAGATTTTAATTTTAAGTGAAAAAGAGTTGACTTCAATCAAAAAGACGAATTTTTAAAAGAAAAGTTGAATTCTCCACAAACAAGAATTTTAATTTTAAACCAAACAGTGGCTAATTTGAAAAAAAATATCGACAACTCTATTGTTTCTAATTTGAAAAATAAGTAATAAGTCTTTAAATATATTCATTTGTTTGACAAAATTTTTTAAATTGTTCTAACAATTTCAGCCATTTGAAAATTTACTTTTAAAGTTAGAAAAAATAACAATACTATTGTCGAGAATGCTTTGCCCGACAAAATAAGTTATAATTTTTTGTGATATTAAAATTTATTCAATTGAAACAATTTTTTTTATTGAAAATTGAACTATTAGTAACAGTATTTTGTTGAAATCAAACAAAGTGATGACTATGATTATTTTTAAAATTTTTTACTCTAATGGCTCAAGTTTTTTTGAACATTGCTCGGGAAAACAAACAAAAAACAACAACAACGAACAAAAATATGACTATTCAACAAAATAGTGGGATTTTCAATAAAAGAATTAATTTTCTGACAAAATAGTTGAATTTGTGATCACATAATTGAATTTCACACCCATCATCTTGAATTTACAACCAAATAGTTGAATTTTCAATCGAGAAGGACGAATGTTCAACAAAACAGTTAATTTTTTAACAAAATAGTCGAATTTTCAACAAAAAATTTGAATTTTAGAAAAACAAATTTGAATAAAATTATAAGAGTTTGTATGTCAATTAAAAAAGATTATAATTTCAAATCAAAACAATTAAGCTTAACCAAAAAGACAAATATTTAACAAAATAGTTGAATCCCCAACTAAAAAAGCTTGATTTTTTAGCAAAAAATGCAATTTTGATCAAAAAAGTAATAATTTCTACCAAAAGAGATACATTTTCAACCAAAAAGACGAATTTTTAACAAAAAAGTCCATTTTCTAATGAGGGAAGGTTTCCTCTGGAAAAGAGTTGAATATTAAACCCAAAAATATAAATTTTTAAGAAAAAAGTCAATTATCAACGAAATAGTTGAATATTCAACAAATGATTCGATATTCAAGCCAAAACACGATTTTTTAAAAAAAGGTTGAATTTCGGCCGAATAGTTGAATTTTAAACAGGATATAATTAATTTTCAAGAATAAAAAAATGTATATTTGCAGTGAAACAAATTGATCTTCATCATCAATCAAGAAGATTACATTTTTACTATAAAAGACAAATTCAGAACAAAATACATAAATTTTGAAGTAAATTGTTCAAACTTCAACTAAAAACGATCAATTTTTAATTGATAATGGCATAGTTTTTTTGTTTTGTATTAAAAATCAATTTTCAACTAAAAAAGATTAAATTTTCGAGAAAATGGTTGAATTTTTAAGCAAAAAGATGGACGCTCAATTAATAGAATGAATTCCTAATAAAGTACTATAACTTTGAACCAAACAGTTCAAGTTTTAATAAGGAAAATTAATTTAAAAAAAAAGGATTTATAACAAATCAGTTAAATCTTTAACTGATCCACTGATTTAAAAATACTGTATAATAGACAAAATTGGAACAAAAAGGTATGTAATTCTACTCGATCCTGAAGCTACAATCTTAATGAAAGAATTAAATTAATAAGAAACTAAACCTGAAAAGAATTACATTAAAAAAGCATTTTTTTGTTGACGAGTGCCTGAATAATGCATTTTTTCATACATTTTTTTCAAGAAGTCATACAATTTATCGAGTAATTATGAATGTTACTTAATTTACCATAGAATTGCCAACTGCACAATATTTTTCTGTGAATCACGAGGACCGGGAATGTCAAATAGAAAAATGTCTATTTCTCCTCATATTTGTTAATTTATAAAAAAATTGAAAACCTAAATTAAAAATCGGTCATTGCAACTTTTTTAAAAATTTCATCAGCTTCTTTTTCAAATTCGTTACGTCCGAATCGGTCCAGATTTGTCGGCTGTACCTTATATTTTGAACCAAATGAGTCATTTTTTCCAACTGTTCGCCGGTCGCTCTTGCCCCGCTGGTCGGTTTTGCCCCGCCGGTCGGTCTTGCCCCGCTCTACCCTACACCTTGCTTCTGTCTAGTTTAGTTTGCCAGTTGCCTATATCGAGGGGAATATTTGCAAGTTAGAATGAGCAGCAGTTTTCATCGTCAAAGGGACTCTGGAGTCTAGAATCTATAGATGGGAAGCTGCAAAGCCGAGAGAGCCAATTCCGAGGAGTGTTACACTGCAAAAAATCGTTTTCGAAACCCCTAGTAGAGCCTGTGAGTTGCTCATTGTTAGGGAACACGTGGCGCGAATTGGGATTTGTTAAGGCTTTATCTCAATTTCAGGAAAATCTGAAATTCATGGTTGTATATTGTGTCCCGAAAGAAAAATAAATTAGATTCTACGAGAAACAATTAATTATATTCAATTACATGTCTGCTGTCCAGAGTTTAGTTACACAATCCGAACACACTGAAGGAAATCTTTGTTTGCATCGAATATTTTTCTGAGTGCAAAAAAAAGTGCTTTTTGATTTCAGGGATTAATTTCCTGAACATATTTTTCTTTACCAAACATTTTTCTTTTTACTGATGCAATGAGTTTTCCTTTTTAGTTTGAAAGCGTCTAATAAGCAGAATATGAATTTCATGAAAGCATTTTATTTAAGTGAAAGAAATTAATTTTTGAAGATGATAAAGTTATGTATGATGTATCCCTGGTGAGGGCAATATTGGGTTAATTGAGGAACAAAAGTTTCACGAAATGGGGACTAGTCACTAGTCAAGACATATATTCTCTTTGATAAAATTAGGGGACCAATTTTTACAGCATAAAAATCGATTGTTCAGTGTCTTTGAGTATTTAATTTAGAAAATTTCAAAACGTAATTTTTCTTCTATTTATTTATTTCTGAAATATTTCATACCTATTACTTCTTTTTCCAACAAATAACAAAAAATTACAGTATGTCTACTCAAATCTTGGAAAAAAATTCTATGACAATTGCAGGTTTTTCCAGGTATAATTTTATGTAGAAAATTTGTATTTTTAGCTTGAAATTTCAAAAGTTTGGTAGAAATTCAACTGCACGGTTTAAAATTGACTTTTTTGTTTGAAATTAATGTTTTTGGGTTGAAAATTCAACTTTTTTTTAGGAAATTCATCTTCTCGATTTGAAAATTAAACTGTTTTGTTCAATATTCATATATTTGATTAAAAATGAACTTTTCACTGAAAATTAATATATTTAAATTAAAAGTTTTAATATTTTATAGAAAACAAATTTTTCATGCTTGAAAATTCAACAATTTGGTTGCAATTAAGTTAACTTTTTGTTGAAACTTCATATTTTTGGGTTACGAATGCAACTGTTTTGCAGAAAAGTCTTTCGCTTGGCTTAACATTTTAACGGTTTGGTAGAAAATTCAACTATTTGGTTAAAAATTTCACGGTTTGATTGAAAATTAACTATTTTGTTGAAAATTCATCTCTTTTGGCAGAATTTTATTATTTTTTGGTTGAAAATTTCCATTTCTGGTTGAAGATTCACCATTCAAGTTGAAAATTTATCTTTCTGGTTGAAGATTTAACTGTTTTGTTGAAAATCAATTTTAATTTGTACAAAATCAAATAATCTCCTTGGTTGAAAAGTCAAGTAATTGGTTAAACGTTGAACTCTTCATTTAAAACCGATTTTAAAACTTAATATTTTTTTTAAGATTCATTGTTTTAATTCAAAATTCATCTCTCTACTTGAGAATTCAACTATTCTGTTAAAAATTCGTTATTTTTGATGAAAAATAATTTTCTGACCTGAAAATATGTCACCATTCCAAATTTGGTTGAAAAATGATATTTTAAATTGAAAATTGACCTTTTCTAGTTAAAAATTAATGTATTTTGTTGAAATTTCTTATTTTTTTTCAAATTTAATCTTCTGGTATTAAAATTCATCCTTTTTGGTTGAAGTGCAACTGCTTGGTTCAAGTATGAAGTTAAAAATTCTTCTCGTTTGTTTGAATTCAAATGTTCTCCATTTCAAATTAAAATCTTATTTTGTTGAAATATTAACTATTACATGTTCCGTGGGAAATTGAATGTTCTTTTGGTTAAAGGTGAATTACTTAATTTCAAATCTAACTAATTTGTGAACAATCGATTTGTTTGTTCAAACATGTATCATACGAGTAAAGAAACTCACATATTTGGTCGTAAATTAGTTTTTTTGTTAAAAAAACGTATTTTCGGTTGAAAATTCAACTATTTTATAGAACATTCAGTTTTTTGGCTTGAACACTCAACAGATTTATAGACAATTAAACTATTTGGGTTGAAAATTAACTTTTTTCAAATTAATATTTTTGTTTAAAATTAGTTTTTCATCTGCAAATGTAGCTACTCCATTCTTGGTTGACATTTTTTCATTATAAGTTCAAAATTCAACTATGCGGTAGAAAATGTATGCATTTGGATTAAAATTCAGCTGTTTGAGTAGAAAATTAATCTTCTTTGTTGAAAATTTATCTATTTGGCTGAGAATTCAACAAATTTGTTGAAAATTCTTTTTTATCCTAATTCATGTAGTTGAGAAGAGGATTCAACAATTTTTTTTTAAATTCTTTTTTTTCAATTAGAATTCAAGTGGTTGAGAATTTGTTTTTTTTTTTCGGTTGAAAACTAGTTTTTGAAACTTTAAGTCGAACGATTCAATTTTTTTGTTGAAAATCGATCTATTATACAGTTGAAAATACAACTATTTCGTTCACAATTTATTTTTCTTGATTGAAAATTAACTTTCTTCCTGAAAATTGCTCTTCTTAGATTAGCAAGCAACTGGTTTTAGAACATTTGAATTTTCAGCTCGAAAACTGAACTATTTTGATGAAAATTCGTTTCTTTGGGTAGAAAGTTGATCTTTGTTTGTTGAAAATTCACTCATTTAGTTCAGGATGGAACCCTTTCGTTAGCAAGTTTTTTTTCCGGTAAATTTCACTGATTGATACATTTTCTTTTAAATTTAGTTTTTTTAATTAAAAATTTAACTGTCCCATTTTTGGTAACAAGATTTTTTTCAGTTGGAAATTGAACTATTTGGTTGAAAATTCATGTAACTTTGTTGAAAATTTGTCTTTTGGCCAAAAATTCATCTTTGTAGGTTAATAATTCAGCTATTTGATGAAAAATTCAACTATTTTCTTGAAATTTTAATTATTTTATTGAAAATCCAACCATTTTACTCAAGTCATCTTTTCACATACAATTTTAACTGCTTTGTGAAAAATTCATCCTGAGGGATTGAAAATTTATCTCGCTTGACTAAAAAGGAACTTTGGAGAAAGCAAAATTGATCTTTTTGATAACAGCAGTCTTTATACTGAACATTATGCGTCATGTAAACCTTTATGTTTTTTATTCTTCAATTAATTTACTATTATTCAATTGAGGCAAAATATTGTATTTCTATATAATAAATAAATAAATTATTATTATTCGTGCTTCAATTGATTGGGAAAAAATTCCAAGGAATTTAAAAACTTATCCTGGCTTGAAAAAGGTTGATGGATTAGACGTAACCGATTTATTTGAAAAGTAACGCCTAATGTGGGCCCACACAGGTGACAAGAAGGTGTCTGCGATAAATTGCAGCTCATAAGTCTTTCCGTATTTTGAAAGCAGCTCAAATGCAATGGAGATGGATGCGCCGTCGAATTTAACGCGTAAGGTGTTCAACCTGTTAACAATGGATTTGCTATTTATCTCGGCATACATCACTGGGTCAAAATGACCCAACAACATTTTTCCTACTCGATTATCTATGATTCTCATTTATCTCTAATTGTCATTTTCCAGGGAAAACAGATAATAATCTTTTCAGATTTTTCTTGGGACACTTTTCTTGAACGTGAAAGAGAGGCGATTTATCTTGGAATAGATTTTGAAGAATTTGTATCGCGGTTCACAATATTTTGAATACAAGCCAGTTTTTCCCGGTTTTTTCCAGTTTGTAAATATCAAAACTCCTCTTACTAGAAGCGCGAATAGAATGCACTCAACATCAGATTTTTCTTTGAATAATTTGATGTATTGTGATATCTTATAATATTTAAACAAAATATTATAATCCAGTTTTGATGTTTTGAAGATCTGTTTAATATCTTTGGTATGAGCGATTAATTAATGATTAATGATCCAAGAGTAATTACAAAAAAATATTTTAAATCTTCGATTATGACAGTTTGATTATAATTACATATGTTTATAGCAAATTTAATATAAAATTCAATATGTATTTGAATGAATAATATGTATAGTCGTTGTTTTTAATATCACTCCTTAATAATAATAATTCAGTAATCAATCGCTGAGACCAAAGAAATTGAAAAATTTATAACAATTTTTTGCTCGTCATTTTCAAATATCTACATTTCTTTTTAAACTTTTTGAATTCTTAACAAGTTCCTAATTAATTTTGAATCTTTTGGAAACTTTATAATATCTCCCAAACTTGATCGAACATTTTCTAAAATTTGGTGATCTTACAAAATTCAAACATTTTGCTTTAAGACCTTTTACATACTTTTTCGGAAATTTAGGAAATCATTTGCAATGTTTTGACATCTTTTCAATTTTTCTTTCAAAGAAACATTTTCAGGCTGAAAAATCATATAAAATTTATCCATGAATCTCAAGAAAACTTTTAAATTCTCTTGAAACCTTTTTAAAATTTTGAATCACTTCTAAATTTTGTTTCAAAATCTTAAAAAATTCACAATTTGTATTAAATTTTTTTTAATGTTCAAATTTCTAATTATTTCTGAAAAGAATGAATTTTCAACAAAATAGCTGAATTTCCAACCAAATAGATGAACATTTCCACGAATATTTCAACAAATTTTTGTTTCATTTTAAATGAAAAAGAGTTAAATTCATCCAAAAAAGAAGAATTTTCAACAAAATAGTTGAATATGTCACACGGCAGATAAATTTTTAATCCGAAAATATGAATTTTCAACAACAACAAATGATTTTTAACCGATTAATTGAATTTTCTACCAAAGAGAAGAATTTTCAAACAAGAACATAAATTTTCTAGCAACGAAAGACGAATTTCCAATCAAATACATTAATTTTTATTTAAAAAGGATTTATTTTCAACCTGAAATTGAATAGGTTGATTTTCAGTGCGAAAAATGTACATTTAAATAAATACAACTAATTTGCAACAAAATAATTCAATTTTGAACGAACCGAAAAAAAGAATTGTTAACAAATTGCAACTGAATTTAACAAGACAAGATAAATTTCCAAAAAATAGTTAAAATC
The DNA here is from genome assembly GCA_932178445.1 of Andricus quercusramuli. NCBI lineage: Eukaryota > Metazoa > Arthropoda > Insecta > Hymenoptera > Cynipidae > Andricus > Andricus quercusramuli. The sequence continues at coordinate 556,690 of CAKNXH010000114.1, forward strand.
CGCTACCAAAAAAAAAAAATTTCAACCAAATAATTGAATTTTTAAATGAAATGGTGGAATCTTCATACCGGCAGAATCTTTTTTCAATATCTTGCAAACTGACTCGGATTATTCCTGAAATTTTCAAAAAACTTCAGAAACAATAAATTACCTGGATAACTTTAAGATTTTTTCTTAAAATTTGCAGGATTTCGTCAAAATTTTCTAAAGAAATTAATCTTTCGAAACAGAAAATGATTTTTAATTTATTTTTTCCGAAAACTTCAAAAACTTTCAGTTTTTCTAAAATTGTTCCAAATATTTTTAAATCACTAGTGAATTTGAATCGAGTCAAAGCTTCTGAACCTTCTAAAAATATTTCAAAATTATTTCGATTTTTAAAAAAATTTTATTTTTAATTTTGCATAAGTTTCTAAATCTTATAAATTTCTCATAAAATAATGGATTTTTTCCGGTAATTCGAAAAAAATCTGCATAATTAGAAATATTTGCCTTAAAATCTTCCGGATGTTTCATTTTCTTATTTATTTCAAGAATAAAACCGGAAAAATCGGGAATTAATTAGGAACACGAATTTGAGCCGAGTTTCATATATTCAAAAATTTGAATCATTTGAGTAATAAATGAATTTAATACAATCTTATTTAATTATTATGGTGAAGAGTTTATTTTATTTATTTCCGAATGAACTTTTCATTGAGATGGATTTAAATTAAAATAAGATTATATAATCAAATCATTAATTAAACAAATGAATTGAATTTTATTATGTAAAATTTATTTATTCAAGCCAGGCATATATAACAGTATTTTGATTTATATTTTACATGATAAGCAATACTAATTTTCCCGTTGAATAAAAATAAGAATTTTGATTCATACAGTACATGAAAAATAAACATTTTTCTACATTTTCTTTGCATTACCTACAATGTTGACGGTTTATTCATGCTCGCTCTATTAAAAATGTAAGCTTTTTTGCATCTCCATCCAGTAATATGGAAAACTTCACTTCAAAATTTGACAATTCAAAGATTTTCCAAATTTTTTTAGGATAAATACCTTTTAGGAAAGAAAACGGAAAAATTTGAAATATTCAAAATATTTAAATTAGTTTTTGATCTCATTAACAAAGATTATTTCTCATTATTTCAAACAAAAATTAATCAAAAATACCGAGAGATTTTAGGCACAATATATTTCTTGTCTTATGTGCCTTTATTTTTGATTGTTTGAGCTCGTCAATAGAAAAATAGAAATTTCTATCGTGAAAACCATAAATTATCAAAAACATAAAAATTATAAATAAATAGAAGTATGTACAGAAAATTGAAAAAAATAAATAAAATAAAAAATTTGATCGTTGGTAATGAGGCATGTATACTGTGCGCGTAAACTTATGCTTTGGAAACTCTTCCGTCGGACTTTCACGCTCATACTATGGAGCTGCTGTAGTTAGAGGAACGAAATTTATTTCAATAATTTTCATAGTAAGTAATACTTTTTCAATTCATGGATATTCCAAATAAATTAAGCCAAAAATGCTATTTCTCCTTAATTTTTTTGCTTATCGATTAAAATTTCCTTCAAATATTGATTTTTTGAAGATCTTCTTTACTAAAATTATTTCAATCTAATTCCTTTTTGTCAATACACTTCAATTCATATAAAGAGTAATAAAGCATTAATTTTGACCCTAATCCTCTATTTTATCTTCTTCATCATCAAGTTAGGATAAAAGAGAATTCATCAAAGGTTATCCTTTCAGAAAATACTGCCGGAAATTTGTTCACCGCTTATTTTAGTATCAAAATCGAATCTTAAACATGCTTTTTTCATTTGCTTTGTAATGTTTTTTCTTTAGAAAATAGCCATTCATCCCAATCAACCTATTCTAATCTGCAAAACCATCTTGACAACAATCTTTTTTTTAAAAACATTTTTCATCCCAAATACACTAAGAAAAATGGATTACACCGTTTATGATCTTGGATTTGAAATTTTGAAAAACAATCTATAGACATTAGGCCGCAACATCTAGATGTTTTTAATTTAGGATTTTAAAAATTACCATCCAGATTGTACGACTCAGTATCTATAGATCACCGTGCCAAATTTTAAAATCCAAGAACATAAACGGTATAAGCTTTTCTCAGTGTAGCGAAGAAACTTTCCGATATTGACATTCAGAGAATGCTATATCTGCAACTATATTTTCCATCCTAGAAAAATAAAATAGCAAACTCATTCACTTACCAACTCCAGCTACATGAATCTTCTTCATCCAAGGATAGATAACACGATCTCCGTTCTCTTCATCCTCATCCTCATCCTCCATCATCCCTGGCGAACCATCCATGATCTGATCATCATCCACGTCTTCCTGATCAGAACCCTCATCCGTATGATGTTGATTCTGATGCTGCTGACTTCCCTGCATATGCTGATGTTGATTCTGTTGTTGTTGTGGCAAATCAGGCGAGTTATCTCTTTGTAACGACCCAGACCCCGCCGGACTACAAACATTTCCTTCATGTTGCTGTTGCGCCTGCTGATGCTGGTGAATATTCTCTGGCTGCCTAACGTGATTAGGCACCATGGACGGAGACAATGGCGTGGTCCCTAAAACCGTTGATGCCGAAACAGGGGGTTGTTGCTGGGGTTGCTGACTCTGCATACTCGGCGGACATGTAAGGGGTGGTTGTTGAGCCTCCGGAGGCATCGCAAGAGCTCCGACGGCATGATGATGGGGATGTAAACTTGCATGATGAACAGCATGCACCTGGTGATGGGGATGATGTGGAGCATAATATCCACCATATCCCGCATAGCCTCCATTCAGCTGCACCGCTGATGAAGAACCATAAGGCGTCGATGCTGCCTGATGATGATGCTGATACCCATACTGCAGCTGATGTGACTGATGATTCAGGTGATGTCCTCCTCCAAAGAAATCAGCCCCCGTAGACTGAATATAATTATTCTGACTATACTCCTCACTCGGTGGGAATTTCGGATCCACAACTACCGAAGTTGGTCCCAGGTGAGCCACCGGCTGCTGATGCTGCTGGTGATACCCACCGGGATTCATCAAAAAAGAACTCATTTTTGCACTTTTTGGATTTTTAGGATTCTAACTATACTAGAAAATTCAGAAAGGATATCACACTCACAAATCGCACACCACGCACAGCACTGCACCCTTGTTCATCGTCTTTCCCCCATCCCTAATTTAAGGGCGAATTTTTCACTAGAATCTCACAGTATTTCGGATAACCTATTCCTTTTCAGTACTTTTTAGTTTTAGACTCTCCCTCTCACACTTTTGCAATCTAGTCTCCTTCGACGCCAGGCGGTTGCCGCCCACTCGAGCCCAATTAGCATACCACGTGACCGCGAAGAACCAATCAGAGTCGCTTCCCGTCCGCGACCATGATGGATAGGCACACATGCAACATGTGAGTGGCGCCGCGAGACCACTGCGGCAGGTGCACCAACCTTTTGCGATCGAAACTCTCGATTTCGCGACTTCACCTGCCCCAATTAAATTTTTTTTGGTGATACTTTAGTCACAGTCACTCAAACTTCACCTTGGGAGGAATTGCAGCTGATGAAAGATTGAAGAAAAATGATCTTGGGAAGGGGACCAAACAACAACACTTTTAGGGATTTCGAGTATCGAAGGTTTTTAACACTTTTTGCACTTATCACTCTTTGGGAGCAGATTTTCCTGAATGTGACACGGGAAGAACTTGTAGGTACCACAGGAGTGAGCTCGCCGTGGCTCGGCACAAACTCGTCTGGCAACTATGTTTCATGCGCGCTCCCTCCAGCCGGTTCGTGAGCCATAGCTCGATCCTCCACAAGCCGTATTGAGTCTCCCACTCCAGAATGTTACCCCCTCTCTGGAGAACCACGAGGCCAACCCCTGCTACGCGAACCCTAGATCCTGTGCCCTTATGGCTATGCTCCTGGGTTATGGGGGAGTCACTCCTACTATAAGGTTTCCTTAACCCGCCTCCCGATGCTCGAAATCCACCTTGGACCGACGCAAGGAGCTGTTCAGCTCTTTTGCTGTTGTTGGTCCTCGAGAAAGTCAGCAGAGAATGAAAAACAAAAGAGACCACGAGGTAATGCAATGTGATAAACTTGTCAACTTACCTGGTTGATGATTTAGAGGATGATTATTTACCTGATGTTGTGGAGGCTTGGGTACTTAGGGGCGGTCGATTTATGGTGTGTACAATGAGGAGCATCATCTGGTGGTGGAGAGATGATGGGATATTGGACATTGTGAGATTTGGGAGAGAATTGTGTGAGAGTCACTGGGTTTTAAATTGAAAATAATGAGCGCTTGTCATAGTTTGTGGAGCAGCACACAAAGTGTCTTGCCGCAGTCGGCCAAGTATACCTACTTGTGGCGATCTGCGGTGAGCAGTGGGTTAAAATTGCCGAGTCATTGTATAAAGAGCATACTCACTCTGTTTTACCGTGGCACAATAGCACAATGTAGCGAATTTCCAAGTTAGAGTCAGCCGTTTCCCGGTAGCGTTTTTTACCTCTGATGCGGAAAATAGGATAGGCTGGATGATAAAGGAGTCTTACTGTTATCGAAGAATTGCTGAGGATTAGTTTTGGGTGGTCTCTGAGCTTTAAGTTTTGTGGAATTTAGTTGAGAAGATGGTATTACAAAAACATCTCCGCCAATTAAATTGGTATGCTTTTTCAGTTTTACTATGTAATTTGTAGGAAAATATAACTATTTTATAGTGAAATGGGGAAAAAGTTGAACGTCTTACTGAATTTTTTGTTTAAATTATGAAAGCTAATTCGATGGAAGGCATCAGGGAATCAACAAAATCTCCTTGAAAATGAATGTAAGAGAAAAAAGATTTGGTTTTAAAAGAAACAATATGCTTGGTGGAAATCTATTTTCACAATAAAATCGAATAAATTACAATACAGAATGAGATTTTAAAAATGGTGATTTCTTGTAAAAATTTGTAATTACTTGTCAAATTCAGTGAAAGTGACTTTATTACATCTCAGGTTTTGACGAATTTAAATATATCAGAAAATTCGGAGGAATTCAGAAGATTTCAAGGAATTCAAAAGGATTTGAAGCAATTCATAAGCCTTATAGGCAATTCAAAAAAATGAAAAAGAATAGGTACATAAAATTTAGAGAATTCAAAGGAATGAAACATTCAACATGACTAACTTGATACTTCTATATATTTAAAATTTCACTGTTTGATAACTTAAAATTGAAATTTTCCTCAACTGAAAAATTCCGAAAAAGCATTTAAATATTTCTGAAGTAGCTTTTCAATTTTTCAAGTCACACTTTCTACATTCATCCAGGAGAAAAAATGCTTGCATGAAGAATAAAAACATGCCATTCAATTTTTTTTAAGTAATTAAAAAGGTGAAACAATCTGTTATAATGCTGTTATCCCTGCTAATTTACTTGTAATCCGGTTCTAATATGAAAAAATTTAATTTCAATCCAGAGCAATCCAGATAATTTTAAGTAAATCAGGTAATACAAGTGATCTACTTGTAATCCAGAGTGATCACCCTATAATTTAGATAGATAATCCGAATTGTTTTCGACTATTTTGTTGAACATTTGTTGCTTTTTCTTCAAAAAATAATTTTCTTAACTAAATATTTTACCATTCCACTTACGGTTGAAAATTAATCTTCTTAGTCGAAAATTAATGTATTTTGTTGAAAATTATCTTTTTTAGTTGAAAATTCATGTCATTTATTAAGAAATCGTATTTTCTGTTGAAAATTAATCTTCTTGGTTGAAAAGTTCTTTTTCTGGTTGAAAATCTACCTAATTAATGAAAATGCATTCTACCTTATTTAAAATTAGACAATGCTGTTAAAAAGTATATTATTTGATTGAAAAGTGAACTTTTCGTTGAAAATTAGTCTTTTTTGTTTGACTTCAACTCTTTTGTTTTTAAATTCAAGCCTCTTTAGCTGAAATATCTACTATTACAGTTTTTGTTTAAAATCCATCACTTTTGGTTAAAAATTATTTTATTTTGAAGGAAATTCTACAATTTGGTTAGAAATTATTATTTTTTTTTAATATAGGCTCTTCATTTTAGTCGAAAATTCATCTTTTGGGTTGAAAATTTAGCTATTTTGTCGAAAAATCGTGATTTCAGGTGAAAAATTTATTTGTGAATTAAAAATTCAAATATTTTATTTTAGGTGGATAATTGATCTTTGTTGAAGGGCCCCGACCGAAACTTCCGTTTCATTTCTCTACTGCCAGTAGCTAAGAAAAATAATTTTGTTCCAATCATTGCTGTAATTTCAGATATTTTTTAGTTGAAAATTCAACTGTAAGGTTGAAAATTCATCTTTTTTAGTTGTAAATTCGACTGTATCTTTTCAAGTTAAAAATGTAACTACTTCCGTGAAAATTCATGTGATTCCACTGTAAAAAATTAGTTTGGGATTTTTCCCAGAAAATATTGGAACACAATATACCAAATATTATAGGGAATTTTCCCGAAAATAAATTCTGAGAAATTTCCAAATTTATTTGGGAATTGTACTTTAAAAATAGGCAATTTTCCCAAAAATAAATTTGGAAAAATTTACTAATTTATTTGGGAATTTTACTTCAAAGTCAGAAAATTTTCCCAAAAATAAACGAACTTATGTGCACATTTTCCAAAGGCAAATGAAATATTTCCTACGGAAGTGAGAATTTCTCTGAGTATAAATTGTGAAAATTTCCCAAATATTGTAGGAATTTTTCATTCCCAAACATGTATATAAAATTTCCCAACCCGATCAAAATATTTCAATTCAAAAAGGAAAATTTTCCAAAGTATTGGGAAAATTTCCAACTTTTTTAGGAAAATAGTTTTTCCTACCCAAAGTTAGAAATTTTACCTAGAAAATTAGTAGGGAAATTTCTGAAATTTTATGGGAAAATTTCCCAAATATTATAGGATTCTTCCATTCCCAAACATGTATGTAAAGTTTCCCAAGCCGATCGAAATATTTCCATTCAAAAAGGTAGATTTCCAAATTATTGTGAAAATTTCCAACTTTTTTAGGAAAATAATTTTTCCTACCAAAGTTGAAAATTTTACCTACAAAATTTTCTTCGGCACAAAATTAATATCGTTGGTTGTAAATTCAACTGTTTGTTTGAGGTTCATCTGTTTTGTTAAAAATTCAACAATTTCATTGAAAAGTAATCATAATAATCTTTTTTTTTTATATTTGTATATTATCACTGACAATTTAATGTTTCCTAGTGATGCATTCGAGTCGATTTCGAGAAAATTCGAGATTTTCTTGAAACATGTTTAGGCGAACTCAAAACTTCATGTAGGCCGAGAATCTCTAATAAACAAATTTCGAGATCTCGAGTCGAGAATTTTGAAACTTTTTATCCGAGATTCTCGATTTCCATTAAGTTTTGAGTTCACCTCAACATGTTTCAAGAAAATTTCAAATTTTCTCGAAATCGTCTCGAATGCATCACTAACGTTTCCCGCGCCTTGTAGCGCGCCTATAATTGCTACTTGAATATATTTGACCAATTTTAAGACATATTACTTTATTTCCAGTAGAAGAAAAGGTCCCCATTCAAATTTATTTTTCCTCATTCCGAAAAAAATTCAAAAACCTCTATGATCACCTGTACAGCAAAAACGGTAATTACACTTCATGCCTTCAACAAGGTATCAATCGCGAGTCAACAAGTGCATAAAAAGTTGTCTTACAAGATCGTAAGAATGATTCCGCAGAATAAACAAATGCATCAACGGGAGCGAATAAGACTCACGAATCAAGAGATCAAGAATCAAGGGATCACGCTTGCAAATACGCGTCGCTAAGAGTCATGGGTGCATAAAGATCAGGGTCCCTTTGAAGCACAATAGTCAAAGCCGCGGTTATTTCATACGGGGGGCAACCGTGTATAATAGTTATAAATTACTTCTGTCCGAGGAGGAAAAATCGACTCATAAGAGCAAGACTGTATGTCGATTTTCTAAAAAGACCCCTGGGACAAGGGATCAATTAACGGACAACTGGAATAAGCGTTCATACCAGATGTCAAGACCAATACGCAGAAAAATTTAATGGAACGTCAAGTGTAACTGTTACATCTTACCAACTTTGTCGGTTGTTTTTGACATTTTTCCCGTTTTAGGGATTATCAGGAAGTGTTTTAATTTTTCTTTTGCGGAGAAGAAAGAAGTGTTGCGAGTTTAAAAATGAAAAATTTCCGGTTGTTGAAGGAGCTTAAATTAATGATGCATTCTGAACAGGATC
>CAKNXH010000114.1:565018-620244 GCA_932178445.1 Andricus quercusramuli
TATTTCTGTTTGAAGCTAAAAAGACAATCATCTACAAAAAAGTTACCAAATTGTTGAATTTTCAAGCGAAAAAGATGATTTTTCCACAAAACATTATAATTTTCAACATAAAAGTTCGTTTGAAGGCAACTACTTGAATTTTCAATTTTATTTATGAATTCCTAATTGAAAAAAATAATTTGTTTGACAGAGTAGTTCTACTTTAAAGTCAAATAATCGAATGTTGAACAAAAAAAGATAAATTTTCAACGAAGCATGCAACATGAGTTATTTCAACCAAATAATCGCACTTTTAGAGAATAGGGTAAATTTTCAACCAAGATGATTGAATTTGTACCAAGAAAGACAAATTTTTAACAAAATACATGAATTTTCAAACAACAAGTTGAACTGCCAACTAAAAAAGATACATTTTTACCAAATCGTTAGATTTTTAACTCAAAAAGATGAATAAATTTTCAATAAAAAAATGTAGTAGTTCATAATTTCCAGCTTGAAAAAATTTATTTTTAGCGAATTTTCATCAAAAGTGTTAAATTTTCAACCGTAAAGATGAACCTGCAACTAAAAAAGTTAATTTTCAGAGGAAGAAGTTGAATTTTTGATTAAAAAGATCACTTTTCAACAATATATTCGAATTTTCAATAAATCAAATAAATTTTCAACCAAATAATAGAATTATTTGGTGAATGAGAGATGAACTTCGAACAAATAATATAATATTAGCCTTTTGCAATAAAAAAAAATTATACCCTAAAATACAGTTGGATTTTCTCATTATGTTTAAGTTCTAAATGCTAATTAAGTTTGTGATGTTATTTCCACTTGTACCCCCTCCCTCCAGCTAACCCCTAAAAACCACCTCTTCCAAACGACAAGCAGGCTTACCCACCTACCCCTGAGAACAGCGTGTTTAGTCGCCTATTTTTTTGAAATAATCACATTCGACACCACAAGCGTTCTAACTCACGTCCCCCCTAACTCACCTAACCCCTACAAACGAATCCTACCAAACCACAGGCAAGCTAAACCACCTAAACCTGGGAACAGCGAGTTTAGTCACCTATTTTTCTTTTGAATAATTACATTCGACACCGCAATCGTGCTAGCCCACGTCCTTTGAACTTAGGGGTAGTTTCTTTCAACTCTTCAGGGGTAGCTTATAAGTATTCCGTTTGACTCAGGATACTTACCGTCCAGTGCTAATTTTCATGAAACTTGGCACAGGGGTAGAGTTTAAAAAAAAACAGGGGTAGAGTTTCGACTAAACTCACTGTTCCCATGGTAGGTGGGTTAGCCTGCCTATGGTTTGGTAGGATTGGCTTCTAGGGGTTAGGTGAGTTAGAAGCTAAGTGGGTTAGCACACTTGTGGTGTCGAATGTAATTATTTAAAAAAAAAATAGGTGACTAAACTCGCTGTTCCCAGGTTTAGGTGGTTTAGCTTGCCTGTGGTTTGGTAGGATTCGTTTCTAGGGGTTAGGTGAGTTAGGGGGTACGTGAGTTAGAACGCTTGTGGTGTCGAATGTGATTATTTCAAAAAAATAGGCGACTAAACACGCTGTTCTCAGGGGTAGGTGGGTAAGCTTGCTTGTCGTTTGGTAGAGGTGGTTTTTAGGGGTTAACTGGGTTAGGGGGGTAGGTGGGGAGGGTTGTTTCAAATTAATTTTATGCTCTATACACTTGAAAAATTGTATAATTCTATTGATTAAAATGCAACAACTATGCTTGTTGCTTACTCTCATTTTCACCCCATTCCAGGGGTGTTTTTCGGCTCTAGCTAAAAATTTTAGTGTTATATGCATTTTTTTGACTTCGGATTCAGATTTAGCGATAAAAAATACATAGGGATGCATGGGTCTGGTTCAGGGATGCCAAATTTTTTTTGTGGGGCTGTGTTATGTACATTTAGCATTCCAGTGCGCAAAAAATACGTTTTACGCACTAGTATGCGTCAAAAACTCCACAATGTTCGAGTTTTTGTAGGAGGTCCTGCAAAAATTAATTTATATCAACAAATCCTACACCCCACTTTCACTTCCTGCACCACTGGACTCATGACCCCATAACAACAAGACCTCATATCTCTCATCAAGCACCCCTGAAGAGATCTTCAGTTCCTCCTTAGAAGTGTCTCTCCACTTTCCTTCGGCGTGGAACGTTGATAAGAAACACGAACTAATCCTTGAAGAACCTTCATGCAACCCATCCTGCAGCCTTCTCCCTTTCTTCTTATACAGTTGAAATATCACCCTTCTCGAAGGACTTTTCCAAACTTTGCCCAGCAAGGGGTTCAGATCCGGCGGAATGATAGCGACGACACTTTTCGCCTCTTCCCTTTCCACTTTCTGAGACTTGATGTGATGCGATGCGATGCCAAGGAAAAGAGAGCCAGAGAGAATAGAAGCAATTCAACCAAGCTGAGAGCGCGTCACCTGCTTTTTGTCCTTAAGACTGAGTCTTTCGTCGAGGGGCAGGGAAGAAGTATCTGTCGTATTTCTATTTTTCTTTTGTCCACTTGACGTTGCTCTGGATAGGAAGATACGAGCTTCGAGTGGAATCTGGGTGAGTTTCGGGGTTGGGAGTGAATCCCACACCCTCACCGTATGGCGCTGAGGGTGTGGGTGCAAAGTGGGAAGCAGGGGTGCTGTCTCCTCGTTTTGCGGGTCGAATTGCTCGTCTCTATCATCGCAGTACTCCCAAACTTCTCTCTTCAACTTTATCCTCATCTCTTCCTCACTCTCTCATCTCTTCCTCACTCCCTCATCCACCCCCTGAACCACCCCCTCGGGCTCTCTACTCTTCCGGTGAAACACAATCAATCACTTCTCCCAACCCGCTGGCATGACACCCCCTTCTACACCCACTGCCACCCTTACAGATCGGAAAGCCTGGACGCTCAGATGCTCTCTTTCTATCGTTTTCTATACCAGGGGCATTATTTCTGAACTGCCTTAATTTTGTGAGTCGTGTCTCTCCATTGTCCTCAAATTTTCAGAGTTTGTTTGCCTACATGATAGGAGTTCACATACCAATTTATAGACCTTTGCTACAATCCCTCCCCAAAATAAAGGGGGTGAAACTTTCATCCCCAGGGCGAAAAGGGTACGGGGCCTTTCAAAAACTACGTCATGCTATTTTGGAAATTTTTTTCGCCCCTCCCCTTCTTCATCACAGATGATCACACAATGTGTGAAACTCCCAGAAAAATATTACAAATACGAACATCTCCCCCCCCCCCCCCATTTTAAGTTGAAATTTTTTTTTAAATTTCATTTGATCAACGTCTGAAATAAAACATAAAATATACAAACATAATATTTTAACAGTCCAAAGGGTGTTTTTTTTACGAGAATAGGGTAATGATAGTGACAAAAATTCTTGTGAATGAAATTAATGTATAGGTACCATACTGAATTTGATAGGAAGTGCTTATACGATTTATAATCAAAATATATTGCAATTTTTTTTTTAATAGTTGATTTTTCAGCTAAAAAAATATTCATTTTCTACCAAAACAGATGAATTTGTGACAAAATAGTAGAATTTAAAGAAACTAAGATGAATTTTCAGTCAAATAGTCGAATTTTCAAAAAAAAAAAAAAAAAAAAAGATAAAATTTCAACCAAAAACGGTTGAATTTTCAAATAACTAGTTGTATCTTCAAGCCAAAAAGGCGAACTTTTCGAGAGACGGTTGAATTTTCAACCGGAAAAATGAATTTTCAATCAACAACTTATCTAATCAGAAAAAATAATTTTTGATTCAGGGGGTTGAAGTTTATATCCAAATAGACGAATTTGCAACAAAACGGTTAAATTCTTTAAAAAATATGCCCTTTCAACAAAATAGCAGAAATTTTTAACAAAAGGTTGAATTTTCTATCCCCAATTATGAGTTTTCAACCGAAAAGTTAATTTTCAACTGAATAGTTGAATATTCGTCCAAAATGATAGAATTCTGAACCCGAAATAAAAAATTTTCAACAAAACAGTTCAATTTTTAGGCAGAAAAACCACAATTTTTCTACTAAAAAGTTAAATTTTTATCAGATATCAAATAATTAGATTCGCAGTGCATAATATTGATTTTCAACGACAAGAAAGAATGAATTTCAGACATATAGTTGAATTTTCAAATAAAGAGATGGATCTTCTATGAATAAAATAAACTTTAAAACCAAGTCATTGAATTTCCAATCAAAAATATTAATTTTTCACCAAAAAGACGAATTTACAACAACCAAACTGTTAAATTTTCAACAGCAAATCCAAAAATGTAAATGTTAAATTTTCAATTGGAAAAATATATATTTAAACAATAAAATTATTTTTCAACAGAGTAGTTTAACTTTCAACCAAGTAGCTTCATTTTCAATGGAGAAGATTAATTTTCAATCAAAAAAGACTAATTTCAATTAAATACATGAAGTTTCAACTCAATAGTTTTATTTTCAAGTAAAAACGCTCGATTTCCAACAAAAAATAGAATAGTTGAATTTTCAGTTAAGAAATTTAATTTTTAACACAAAAAAAACGAATTTTCAAGAAAATAGTAAAATCCTTGACAAATGAAATTAATGTTTTACAAGGTAGTTCAAGTTTCCAAGTAGTTAATGTTTCAATTAAAAAAATGTATTCTCAACATATAATATTACAGTTGAATCTTGAACTAAAAATGATAAATTTTCAACAGAAAATGGTAATTTGTTCCTTTTTTCCTTCAGAAAAGTAAACATAAGTTTCTCTGAATGAAAAAAGTACAGGTAGAAGAATTTTTTTAAATTGGGTACATGAATACCTTTGACCAAATACGCAAAAATTAATTAACTTTGTCAATATTTCAAAAAATTCTAGCTCGATCAAAAATATTTTGTATATATACATTTACATTATCATTTGTTATTGAAAAGGGTTCACGTAACAAAATTTTTAATTTGATAAATTTAAAAACGTCCAACCCCTCTCTGATAACCGAAAATAATATCCAAAAATTTGAAAAAATCACGGTTACACTGCAAAAATTTGTGGAATTTTCCTTAATATTTTTGAGGAAAAATTACACATTTTAAGTTTACAGCAGATTTTTGCAACGAATTGTGGAATATCCCCCCTATAAATTGGATAAATTTCAGAAAAATTAGGTAATATTCCCGAAAAGTCCAGATCAAGCGATTTCCATTATATTTAGTGAATTTCTCTCATTCACGTTGCGATTTTCTCCAGAAAATTGGAAATTTTGTCCGGGAAATTTTCAAAAAATTAGGGATTTAAGTTTTTTTATTCATATATATTTAAGGCATTAAAATTTATTTCTACTTTTTTAATGCATTCTACGATTCCCAAAGATTTCAATAGATTTTGAGAGTTTTTAACCAATTTTTTAGAGAACATTAGTGAAGAAAATAAAAATTTGAAAGGATTTCTGCGGATTTCTTAAAGATTTTAAGAGATATGAAGGAATTGAAACTTTCAAAGGATTTCAAGTAATTTGAAAGATTTTTACAAGATTCAAAATACATGGTAGGACCTACAAGTATTTTGTAGATTTGAGGTGATTTTACATATTTGATGAGATTTCTAGAGAACTTCAGATTAAAAATTCAATCTACTTTATTTTTAGGGGATTCTAAATGATTTCAACAGATTTCTAATTACTCAAAAAAATCAGATGAAAAAATATAAACGTTTCTTTGCAGTTGCTACTTTTTACATTAATCACTTCAATATTTGTTTACTATTTATTCCAATGTTGATTAACCTATAATTATTTTCTACATAATGATTTTATGTAATGAATTTTTCTATAATCGAAAAAAAATTATACAAAATTCATTAGAGAAAAATCAATTTAAGCCAATGCTAATTTCTCTATCATATTTGTTCTTAATGGTAGTTTGCCATTTTTCATGAGAGTTTCTTTTATTGCTTTCACCAATCTCAGTTTTTCGTATGACCTAATTTATTTTTTAGATTTTTCAAAAAACTAACATATATACTGAATGAATCTTTCCATAAGTGACATTTCTTGCTCTTCATTAAAATTAAGTTTCAAAGTGAAAAAAAAATTTTCACCATATTTTGACTTATTTAATACTAAACTTTTCGAGAAATTCCATAACAATGACAAATCGAGAATTAAAGATGAAAAACACCTTAATTAAGAATCGCAGAATTGTGTGTCAGCTTTAAGATCCGAGAACTCAGTTCATCAAGTAAAGTTTTAATAATGTTTGGGAGATGCGGGCAGGGGAAGAACGATCACGATTTATCTTTTTCTCTGAGATTATTAAGCACCACCGTTATAACTTGTTGATTGTTCACGACAGGCATAAAAGACGACAGTCACAGCTTTGACCCTCGTGGGTTTGAATTTATAATTAGTAATTGAAAGAGTTTCTACAGTTCCAATTAATCTCGTCAAGAGAAAGACATAATTTTCAAAATAAATAATAAAACCAAAATGAAAAATATTACCTATCAAAGAACAACTAACGGAAACAAAATGTATATTGTGGTGGTCCAAAAGAAAGCTCTTCAAAAATGAAAAGCCTTTTTGAATTCTTCATATAGTGTAAGTCAAATGATGAAGTTTAAGCCCTAGCAGAACACGATCGGATGATTATAAGTGGCAGCAAATGAATACGAAATTTCCGGGACAATCATTTAGGACATCTATTTGAGTTATAAGAAAAAATGTACATTTTCTTGAGTTCATGGGCAATTTAAAGGAATTCCTTTTTGTAATAGTTGGTGATATCCATTCGGCAGGAATTTTTAGCGTAATATTGCTAGCAGGCTAATATAATAAATAACCCAAATGATGGTCCCAATAATTTGTTATCCATTTCTTGTCACAAGTAAAACACTTCATCTAAATATGAATGTCATTTTTCGATTTTTTTGCAGTTTTAAACATCAAAATTTTTGACTCAGCACTTAGAATCATCCGAACCCTTCCTTGGATCACCCTACTGTATACATTGAGAAATCGTTATTTATATTTATATCAATCTCTCCCAGATAGATTCCGATCTGTTTTCTTATTTACAGTAGCCCTCACACCTATTATCACCTCGCCCATATTTTTCAAACCAGAAAATCACGTGCTCGATCAAAATGACAAGTGAAGTTGTGACAAGTCACTACATCTTCAATAAAGACCCACAAAAGACACCATCAAAACATAATGATTATTTCTCCACGAGATGATCGATTACTGTGGTCAATTTCCATTATTTTCGATTTCGTTGTGCTACATTAGGGATATAAAAATATTTTGCACATGGCGTGACACTCTGAAATTCTACATAATCTCCACTTTGTATAATGTACTCTCAACCCTAAACATATAGATGTCTAATCTTCTGGGAGCGATCGCTCAAGGTGAAGATCGGATGTCCAGATTTTCTTCAGATTTTCCGTATCCGTGTGCGAAATCCAAAATATTTTCGTACACGAGCTTCCCTGAGGCGTTGGCGGCAAGGCTGTACAAGAGGAAAAATATGAGTCTCTGGAGATTCCTCTTTAGTTGCTGAGTCACGAGGTCGCGTTTGCCGACGTGAAGCGCGAGCACGGGCCGTATCTCCAGGGATATTTCACCCTAAACGCCAAACACGATCCTCCAGGCCCTCAGCAGGTAAAGGGGGTTACAATGCTTTTGCGAATTTTTGAAAGACGTTGCGAATAACAGCAGGCGATTTTCCTTCAAAGATTGACTTTCGAAAACCATGCGGGTGGCCAATACACGGAGAATAATGGATGTTCAATAGTAGAAGTTCAAAGCCTAAGACAGTACCGCCAAACATGCAGATATTGACAGGTAACGTCTACTATCTTTTTGAGATTTTTGGCTTAAATATATATTTTTACGCTAAACTGAAACATCCAAGATTTTCAACTTGTAGAGGAAAAAAAACAAGACCTCTGTTGGCTGCTTGATTAGACTTATAGTCGAAGTGGTTCAATGTCATATCATTTCGTATGTGAATTTGTGGAAATATGATGATCAATAATATTCTGTTCGCAAATATTAATAATAATGCTGCAATTGTTTGTATGATAACGTTATGCTATTATTTTTAATGCAAAACAGATGAATCTAGGTTTCCAACAGTTGTACAATTTTAGTGCCACTCGAGACTATAGTTGAACATTAAATATGTTAATCGATCTTAACCAGTAAAGATTTAGTTGAAAGATGTTTGATTTTGTTTTGTAAACTGGTTCATACTTAATTTACTTCATTCTCTTAGACTGTTTACAATTTCTCTCTCATCAATCCTTTAAAAGAACCTATCTGTATAGTTGTTTTCTTCCATTGTTGTATCTTCTTCCAATCATGCTGTATGATCAGATAATGTTAATTGATGTCCATCAGGTGAGAATTTAATTAGAATTTGTTGGATTTTGTTAGTATACTGGCCCATGACAATTCCTCTATTTCCAATCCTTCGGCAGAACCCATGTGTATACTTGTTTTCTTCCATTATTGAATCTTCTTCCAAACATGCCGTATGATTAGCTGATGATGATTGAACTGTTTCACAGTTATATAATTTACTTCATTTTTTTAGACTATTGAAAATTTTTTTCTTCCCAATCCTTTGAAAGAACTCATCTGTATAGTTGTTCTGTTCCATTTTTTTATTTTCCTACAAACGTGCTGTATGATTAGCAGATATTAATTGATGCTCATCAAGTGAGAATTTATGATTAGAAATTGTTGGGTTCTATTGTTACATAATTGTTATATTGTTGGTATACTGGTCTATGACAATTTTTCTATTTCCAATCCTTTGAAAGAACCTATCTGTATAGTTGGTTTGATCCATTGTTGTATCTTCTTCCAAACATGATGTATGATTAGCTGATATCAGATGATGTTTACTAGGTGATAATTTAATTAGAAGATGTTGGATTTTGTTGGTATACTGGTCCATGAAAAGTTCTCTATTTCCAATCCTTCGAAAGAACCTATCTGCATAGTTGGTTTCTTCCATTGTTGTATCTTCATCCAACCATGCTGTATGATTAGCTTATGTAATGTATGCTGATCAGGTAAGAATTTGATCAGAAGTTGTTGGATTTTGTTGGTATACTTGTACATGACAACTCATATATTTCCAATCCTTTGAAAGAACTCATCTGTATAGTGTTGTTTTGTTTTATTGTTGTAGCTTCTTCCAACCACAATGTATGATTAGCTGATGTTGAGTGATGCAGATCAGTTAAAAATTTGGTCACAAATTGTTGCATTTTCTTGCTATACAGGTCCATAACAATTTCTCTATTTCCAATCCTTTGGAAGAATTCATCTGTATAGACTATAGTTGGTTTGTTTAATTGTTGTATCTTCTTCCAACCATGCTGTATGATTATCTGATGTTAATTGATATTGACCAGGTAAGAATTTAATAAGAAGATGTTGGATTTTGTTGGGTTTCCCCGTGTATTCAACTTCTAGAGGAATATTTTTCAAGGTTTCTTCAACTGTGGATTTTCATCAACTGAATTTCATTCCGATTTCATCAACAATTCTTAATGATGTTGGGGGGGGGGGGGCTGCACTAACGTCAAAAAGTGTCACATATGACTGTGTTCGCAAGAGTTTTTCAACATGTGAAACTTCTCTGATTAAAAAAAAAAATGTATCCGTATCAATGCATTGAAGACCAATATTATCGACGCCAAAAAATGTATTAATTGCATTTTCAAACAAATAGTTGCATTTTTTGTTCAAAAAGACGAATTTTGAACAGATAGATGAAATTTCAGCCCAAAAAGTTGAATTTTCAAAAATGAATTCCATTTTCAGCCAAGGGAGTTGAATTTTCAATCCGAAAGGACGAATTTTCCACAAAACATTTGAATTGTGGACCTAAAAATATCATTCTAACCAGTTAATAGAATTTAAAACAAAATAATTGAACTATCAAGAATGTAGTTGCATTCTGTACCAAATAGCTAAATTTTTATCAATAAGAAGATTAATTTTCCACAAAAAAAGAATTTTCAACCAAATAGTTGATATTAGAACTAAAAATACCAGTTTTGCAACCAGTTGAATTTAATGGAAAAACAAAAATTTTCAACAAAAGTCTAATTTTTTAGAAAACAGTTGACTTTTGAACCGATATAGAAAAATCTTCAATATAATAATTGAATCTTCAAAAAAAAAAATTTTTTATCCGAAAATGTAATCGTTACATTTTCAGTTTGAAAAACTAATTTACGGGGGAAAAAAACAATTTTTCACCAGTTAAATTCAAATAAAACAAATTTTCTACGAACCAAAATAATTTTCTACCCCAATTTGGTAAAATTTTGTACCAAGAATGAAATAGTTCAATTTTAAAACAAAAAAATAGGCTTTTGCCAAAAAAATACAAATTTCCAACAATAAAGTTACATTTTTGAATAATTAGTTCAATTTTTCACAAAAATAGTTTGATAATGAACTCATAATATGAATTTTCACCAAGAAGTTTATATAAAACCAAATTGTTGAATTTTCGAAAAAAATTTAATTTGCGATAAAATAGCTGAATTTTTAACTAAAATGATAAATCTTCTAGAATAAATAAATTTTTAATACAGGAGACGATCTTTTAATGAAATAGTTAAATAGTTGAAAACTTAACTATTTGGTTGAAAATTCATGTATTTTGTTAAAAATGTAACTATTTGGTTGGAAAATCATGTACTTTATTGAAAATTCAAGCCCTTGGCTGAAATTTAAACTCTTTTATTTTTTGGTTTAACATTATTCTTCTTGGTTGAAAGTTCATTATTTTTTGTTGAAAATTCAATAGTTGGGTTGAAATTCTACTTCTTTCTTCACTGAGATATCTTTCTTTGTTGAAAATTAATGTATTTTTTCAAAAAGTCAGATTTCTGGTAAAAAATTATTCTATTTGCGAAAAATTGTTATTTCGCTTAAAATTCATGTATTTTGTTAAAAGTTCGTGCTTTTTAGAAAAAAATTCATTTCCTTGCTTGAAAATTTAACAATATGTTTGTAAAGTAATGTATTTGTTTTGCATTCGTGTTTTTTTGATAGAAAATTATTCTCCTTGCTTGAAAACTCATCTTTTTGACTGGAAATTATACTATTTTTGCGAAAGATTAAAGTATTTTGTAAACATTTTTTTTCATAAACATTCATTTTTTACAACTGAAAGTTTAACTGTACTATTTTTGATTTAAAGTTTATCTTTTATAGTTTGAAAATTCGTGTTTTTTGTTGAAGGGTCGTCTCTTTTGGTTAGATTTAATTGTTTTGGTTTAAAATAAAAGTATGCTTTGGTTGAAATATCAACTACTGGGTTGGAAGCCACATCTGCAGAATGAATGAATTTACAATGCATGCATTGTAAATTCACTTTGTTAAAGAAGATTCATCATTTTAGTGGAAAACTCGTTTTTTGCTGCAAAATTAATTTCTGTGGTTTGAAATTTAAAGAAGCTCTTCCATGAAGAGAAAAATTAATTTCGGGAGCCATAGAGATTTATAACCAACAACTGCCACTCGATAGATATGAATAAAGTTGTGTAAAAATCAATTCTGGACCCTCAAACGTGAATCGTTTTGATCTGAAGTTAAAATCAGAATCATATGCAGCGGTTTAATATTCCGTCATTCACTCTGACTGTAAAACACAAAATCTTTCATAGTGTCCGGTAGACACTAGATTACAAAAATTTGGGAAATACTCTGCGACAGATCTCCAGATGATTTGTTATTCTACAAAAAATCTTTGATACCAAAACATGACAGTAATCTAAATCCAAGAACTCCAAAGAGAATATTCCAAGGTCTCTTTACATTCCCACTGATCCTAATGGAAAGATCACACATCCTAAGTATTCCCATCATAGAGCTCTTTTCTCCACAAAGGGATATTTTGCTCAAACATCATCGGCTCTGACGACACATGCCTCCCATAACACTCCCCATCATCCTTCTCCAGAAACCCGAATAAACTCACGCTTAAATTCAAAACCATTAGACCAAAGTCGAATCGGTTACGATTTCTGTCTGGCATCCGGAACGAACCAGCGATTTGAAAAATGAATAGTCTCTGGTTCGAAAAGTGTTCCTAAAATGGCTGAAAAAATACCGACAATGCAAATCCATTAATCTTGGATGTCTTGTGCTTCCGTGGACCTGCGAACTATGAGCTAGGACAGCCCTTTGCACTCATGGATCCCAAGATTCTGGAGAGGTTTTGACTTGGAACATTAAACGTGAGACTGACGCGCGAACTGGTGCAGGTTTCTAGGCAATTAGTCCCCAAACGTAACTGGGTCAACGGTCAGCGGGGGTTGGTACCCTTGCTGAACAATGCGGAGCGATTTTGTTGTATGCAAACTACCTTCGGCCTTCAAGGGCGGAAGGAGCCTAATGGTAATTGTCGGGGTCATGGATGGAAGCCGACCTTAACCTCGTTACCTCCTTCGCCCGGTAATCACTATGCTCCTCGGGACGTCTCTTCACTCTTCGGCAAGTGCCTGTTCCGTTAGTTATGAGGTGCTTTAATGTGTCCGCTCGACAGACATGACATGAGCCACGCGTTTTGTCAAATGCTTCCTTTCAGGATCGTCCTTTAAACTTCTTATTTTCTGGACAATTCTGCAGAATTGGAATGAAGAGTAGGGGAAAGTGAGGTAATATGTCAGCGCGGGGCATGGTGACTCTTGCAAATAATGTTCGTGTTTGTTCATTTTCAGATTAATTTTTTGCGTAACATAGCTTTCTTTGGTACTCAAGAAAGCTATTTTATTTTTTAAAAAAACTAATGAAAAATTCAAGAAACACGAGCATTAGTAGCAAGAGTCAACGTGCCCCGCACTGACACCATACCCCACTTTCCCCTACTATGTTCCATTCACATACTTGTGCTTTTTCAATTTTCATGAAACTGGACTTATTCAGCTGCAGTCACTTGCTTCTCAATATTGCCATCTTCGAAGTCTGTAACATTCAAATTGAAAACAATCATAGTTTAATCATTTTCAATTGGCAACCGTGAGAAATCAACGAATCTTCATTGCTTTCATTGAAATTTTCTTAAGTTCCAACACTGATTAGTTTGAAAATCAAAAATAGATTTAAATTGTAAACTTTCGTAGAATATCTAAAAAGCTGTGTCTGAATCCATGAAAATTCGGAGAACGTAGCACAAATATTTTTGATCAGCCTAGACACTTCGGTCTGAAAAGAGTGCAAGAAAATCAAACGCTTTTATGTGAAAAATTATAACGTATGTATCATATCTAAACTAACAGTATTTGAAACTAAATTTTGTTTTACCAACAAAATTTTCTGCAAAATACATAACTTTTTAAACAAATAGTTGAATTTTCTACCAAACAGATTAATTTTCTACATTCAATACGAATTCTCAACAAATGGATATGAATTTTCAATTAAGGCAGGTTTCTACTTTGAGCGCGCGGAAAAAATGCTATTTTTGTAAATTTTTTTCTCAAACTTTAAGAAAGATATGGATGTAGGGTTCGTTATGCTTAATAGATATACTCTGAAAATACATTTTAAAACAATTTTTTGTTCATTTTATGCGCTCTATATACATTTAAATGGCACTTGCCTCAAAACCACGTTTTTACTGCTTGTTAAAAAAATCTCCAAAACTACCGAATCGATTGGTCTGAAATTTTTACCACATATTCTATACATATAGATAAACCGGTGGTAGCAGATTTATATGAAAATTTTTATTTATACTATTATTTTTTTTGCAAGAAATAAGCAAAAAAAAATGAGATTTTTTTTCTTTCGAATTGCCGCCATTTTTTTTCTTTCCATGTAAATGAAAAAATCTGCTACCACCGGTTGATGTATATGTATAGAATATGTGGTAGAAATTTCAGACCAATCGATGCGGTAGTTTCGGAGATTTTTTTAATAAGCGGTAAAAACGTGGTTTTGATACAATAAGTTGAATTTCTAAATTTAAAAAAATTAATTTTTAACCAAGAATGGATTGGTTAAATTTTTATTCGCCGAAATTAACTGTCAATAAATTAGACGAATCTTCTGCAAAACATATGAATTTTCTAAAAACTGTTGACTTTCCAGGTTGGAAAGACGAATTTTATATGCAAATTTTGAATATAAAAAAATACGAAGTTTCGAACAAAAAAAATGATTTTGCATCAAGTAGTTAAATTTCAAGTTGAAAGATTCGTTTCAAATCCAAAAAAGAAATTTTCAACAAAATACATAAATTTTTCGTCAAATAGTTGAATTTGCAACCAAGAAGATTAATTTTCTTCCAAAAAAGACGAATTTTCTACCAAATAATTCAATTTTTAAACCAAAATTAAATAATTTTTAACCAAAAATGGAATACATGAATTTGAAAAAAAAATAATTGTCAAGGAATAAACGAATTTTCTATAAAACAGTTGAATTGTCTACCATATTTTAGAATTTTACACAGCATTCTTGAATTTCCAAGACAAAAAAAACAATTTTATATACAGAATGGTTGAATTTTCAACCCTAAAATATTAAGTTTCAACGAAAAAGTTCATTTTCTACCAAAGATTTAAATTTTGAGTTGAAGGAAAATTATTTTAGAACTTAAAAAATATATTATTAGCAAAATACATAAAATTTTAATAAAAAAGTTGAATCCTCGACCGAGATGAATAATTTTCTACCAAAAAAGACGAATTTTCCACAAACTACATACACTTTCAAACAAAAAGTTAAATTTCAAAAATAAAAAAAATTTTAAACCAAAAATGGACTGGTTAAATTTTTATTGGAAAAAATTGTCAATTAATTAAATGAATCTTGTACAAAACAGGTGAATTCCCTACCACATAGTTGAATTTTCTTCCAAATTGTTGAATTTTCAAAACGAATTATCGAAATTTTATATACAAAATAGTTGAATTGTCAAATCGCAAATATGAAATTTGAACAAAGTAAGTTTAGTTTTAACCAAATAATTCAATTGTCAGTTAAAAAATCAATGTTTCCCCCAAAAAAGGGAGTTTCAACAAAGTAATTCAGTTTTCAACAAAACCGATGAATTTTCTACTGAAATGAAGAATCTTCAGCCAGAAGAATTATTTTTTGAGAAAGTAGTTCAACTTTCAAGCAAGGAGTTTAATTTTTAATCCAAAATATGAATTTTCAATAAAAAAAAATATAATAGTTGATATTTCAACAAAAAAGACGAATATTCAACAAAACAGTTAAATCCACAACTAGACAACTACTTGGTTGAAAATCAATATATTGATTTTCAACCAAGTAGTTGAATTTTCAGCCAAGAAGGTGAATTTTCACCAAAAAATACGAACTTTCAACCAAATAGTTGCATTTTAATTAAAGAGAGATCACCCTTTAATAAAAAGTGTCATACTCAAATTTGTATTGAAAAAAAGAATCATTTTCAATTTTGAGAGGCTAAATTTTTACAAAACAGTCGAATTTTGATGCCGGAAGTATGAATATTTCACGAACAAGAATTAAATTTTTGAGCAAGTAGTTGAATTTTTACCTCATAAATATGATTTTTGAACGAAAAAGTTAATTTTTAATCAAGCAGTTGAATAATATCTCCCATAATTGAAATATATAAATGAAGTGGAATTTATCGCCTTATTATATTCAATTTGAACAGTTCATTCTAATTATCAGGGGAACCGCCCCCGCCCCTCCCATACGTTCGTTGAAGAAAATTCACAATCGTCCCACCAACAAATTTTTCGGATCTGCCCTTGCGTAGCAACCACATTCGAGAAATATATATAAACCATTAATAGTATTGTATGTTCATAAATTTAAGAAGATGTTCAACTTTATTTTTCAACAGGAAATAACTTGACAATTGAGATATTTTTGCAAAAATTGAGTGGGTATAGATTTTCAGTTTTGTAAAATACATTTTTTATAATCATTATCTCTTTTTGTAATGTTTTTCAATGTTATTGAATATGAAAAAAGAGTAAATGAAAAAAATACGGCTTCAACAATTTATTATTGCGTATCTAATACTAAATGTTTATTTATATGTATGTCCGCTTGGACACATGGACATGGACATGTTTAAGGCTTCTCCTTCGATAACCGAAGTTAAGCAGCGCTTGGCTCGATTACACTCGGAAGGGGGCCGTTGTACTATAAGCATATGTGTAGAAATAGAAATTCAAAAAAAAGTGGTACACCTAAACATATTTGGCTAACCCATCCAAATTTTTTTATTATTTTAATCAAATCTTATGCTAAACAGCATATCTTGTTGAATCGATAAAAAAAGGTTTCAGTCAATTGACATTAAATCAACCAAAATTTGTTTGAATCCATCAAATTTTGACGTATGTTCAAGAAAAAAGTTTTTTGTTTCAAGAAAAATTTTGTTCTGAGTGTAGTCTTATAATAATTAATCCATATCATTGATTTAAATAGCCAGCCACGCATTTCTGGCTAGGGATTTTCTTCGCAGGATTTAAAACTAAGAGACGATGAACCACTTTCGTCGTTTCAGTTTAAGCGACCTCTTGTAAATTTGAATGTAAATACGTGATGAAGAAAACTGCCGCACCTTGTTACTGATGAAAGGTCTTTAACAGCTTTTTTCTTTGCCCTTTTTCTCCTCTCTTGTAGATTACTTTTGCTCTCGTTCTAGAGGACGAGGGATTTGCTTGCGGCTTTTTCAATCAGGCGTGAAACAAGTATGTCCGACACGAGACATGACATCATTTTGTGAAGCAAAACAAATTCGTCTGTAATTAGTGTTCTTTTATTTTTATTTTTTGGGTAGATTTAGATACTCAAGATAGCTTTTTTTAGCTTTTGAGTTAACGATTAACATATACTGTATACTGCATACTATATTTCTACATGGAAAGAATTAAGGCTGTGGAACCTAAATTATTCTTTATAGCAGCTCAACGTATGGCTGGAAACGAAGGAAGGAATTAAGAATGATTTAGAATTTAGAATGATACATTTGAAAGAGTTTTACTATTTGACTGGACCAAAAACTCGATTTTTCCTTATTTTTTGATAGTATATAGTATGTGGAATTTATACGCAAAGGGATTTTTTTGGTTCGGAATTTTTAAGGAAGCCGCAGCAGGGTCAACTGCGCAGAGCGGAGAGTACTCAGCCGCACGCTGTGGAGGGCCGCCTCGGCTGTCAGGCAGGCAGGTCATAAATGTGTATCATAGAGTCATTGTTCGTCTCAAACAAATTTTTCTTCCCCGATAAAATATTCCGGAAGATGTTAAAAGTTTTAGTCAAAACTTTTAGTGTAAGATCTGAATTTCCAGTGTCACGCTGCATGTTGAGCAAGTCGTTTTGCTCAAAAAACGATTTGTTTAAATGGCTGACATGATTCCGTCAAAATCACTGGACCGATTAAGCTCAAATTTGGAGGACGTATTAAGCAGATGCTTGGCAGTAGCCCGAACTAGGGTGAATGAAAAATAATTATTTTTGAATTTTCTATCAAGTCAAAAACTACCCCCAAAGAAGTCAAAATTCGCAAACAAAATTTCAAATGAGCGCTATTTTGTCAATTTCCAATATGTTTGATTTGTTCTAGTCCCGGCCATAGCCGTACTCGTATGTCTTAAGAATCTCTTCGATTTTTTTGCTTCAGATGACCTGGAGCAGCTGAATCATGTCAGCCATGTAAGGGTGTCGTTTCCGGGACACATTCTTTGAAATGCTACAGCGCCTCCTATTATTTCTTTTTTAATTGGTAACCATGTATTTTTTCAGTTCGAAATCTGCTTGAGAATATAAAAAAACTTTGATTGTAGAATACAGGTCCTATAAAATCCTAAAAAATAAAGGGTCGTCGGGCAAAAGGGCGTCGCTGACAAATTCCCTAAATTAGTTTTATTGGCTTAAAATAACAGTAATAGCTTGAAAGTACGTTCTATTTTTTAATAACAAAATATTTAAAATGATTCTACTTTTTTTTTTGTTAATCTTTTCAAATTCGTTCAAATGCTTGAAAGCTTTAAACACTCCTTAAAATAATGAAAATCCTCGGAAATCACGGGAAGTTTGACTAACAGTGGACATTTTTTTTAATTTCTTAAAGCTTAGGGTGAAAAGTATTAAAAATTTACAGGAACTCTAAGAATTTATGAAAAATATACACTTGCTTTTTTCAACCAAATACATTTATATATATTTATAAATAAATATTAAATATAAGAGTACAATGAAAGTCCTGTAAGCGTCAGTTTGACATCTTAACTTACTTAATAATTACTGAATCTAAAGATTAATTTTCAAATTTTTTCTATCAAATATTTAATAAATGCACCTATCTGAATAGCTAGTTCTGTATAGCTATCACGGGTCAATCTTCCAGTTATTAAAACCCTCTCATAGCCTAGATAGTGAATATTAAAAGAGGATTCGGAACATTATTTCAGTCTTATGAAAAAAATTAAATCCCAATATAGGATATCATCCTTCTGATTTATGAACATTTCTTAACTTGTTTGCGAAAATTTGAGACCAATTGACGATCACTAGGGTCTTGGCGATGATTGGGTGTTTCACCTTAAATAAAAAAAGACTGTCACATTCTTGGACAATTTCTGTAAATAAAATTGATACCTTCAGATTAAGTAAGCATATTTCATGTATTTCTTTCTATAAATAAAAATTCGTCACAATATTGCAGTTCATCTTCTCACAAATGCAGGCGTCCCCTTGAGCTGTCTAAGATCCTGCTTGCGACTTTGTCCAGGAACTTGCATCACTCCCACTTGAAAAAATCCATGCAGCTCGTTTACATCACCACAAATGACGCATGTCATCTATATGATCGAAGAATCAGACTCTCATGTACCTATCAGTAGATACAAGTGTTTTTCTACTCAAAGAAAAAAAGAAAAGAAACATATACCTTGACTTGACTCTTGATCGGTAGCACTCTGTTCGAAAATAAATGCTTGTATTGACTCTTCGCTGACGAAGGCGTCATTAGGACGATAGGACTCCGACAATCTCGAGAACATGTCTCTAGGGATCGAAGTGAAGAAGAGTAAAGCTTTGCCGAAGCGAAAGATGGACAAGGGGCGGTACCACAATTTCAGCACAAAGTGTTTTACAAGGCTCAGGGGACTGGTTCTCATTTGCGTGTCAAAGGGCAAAAGCCGAGCAATTTGTGGTATTATTGTTAATTTGAAGATTTACTGGAATTTGAAGACAGCTTCAATGGAGTTGAGAACACGAAGAGGGCGGGAAAGGAACGAGTTGGCGTCTGGGGACCTCCTTGGATCGGAGGGAAAAGCAAGGTGTATTTGTAGATTGCTGAATGTAGAATGTAGAATGCAGAAGAAAATGTTGGTGAGTGCGATGTGCAAAAGAGAGAGGGGAAAATGTTGCAGCAGCTGATGAGCCGTAACCGATGGCCATACAATAACCCTCCGCAAGGAGTACCGCTATCTTTCATTCCTTCTATACTTGCGGTATCTTGTACGACCTTTATCTCATCTACACGCCATCTCATCCTACCACGCAATTCTATCAGTTGCGCAAGCAACCAAGTACTTATAAGAGTCGCAATTAGTCGTAAGATTGGCATTGCGATTTTTAGCGGAAATTACGTCGTTCAAGTGTCTCTTAGGGATGCTAATAAGGTATTATGTTGGAGAGGTTTCAAAAGATGAGTCAATTTTAGATTGTGTAGGAAGTATATCAGTATTTTTATGAACTAGATCATTTGACAATCTGCGATTCATTTGATTCCTCATAGAGGAAGCTTTGCAGAGATGAACATTAACGAACTTTAATTTTTGACATATATTGACCTAATTTGACATTAGGTGTCTATAATAAGCTCGAAAAAACTACAAAGTCGACTTAGATATAGCAGAAAATTGCGAAAGAAACTTTCCGAAATGTGGTTTTACAAAAAAAGTAAATGTTTCAGATTGTGCAAACCTTTTGAAAACCATGAAATATTGTTTTTGGTTTGTAATACGATGTTTTGAAAAGTTTCTTCGGTAATTTTGTGCCAAAACCTAAGTCGACTTAGGCGGTTCTTCTCTAGATATAGAGTACGGCTCGGATGAGGTTTTTGAAAAAATTTTGCGTGTCTGTGTGTTATTACAATTTTTATTATATTTATATATGAGAAAACACCATTTTATACGTGGAATTCAATTAAATGCATCCTTTTTCAACAAAACAACTTGAGTTAATTATTAAATATCATCAATGAAAAGAAAAAATTGAGAATGAAAAAAATTAGTGTATTTGAAAATTTGGAATTCTTTATAATTCTTATCACAGTATTGGTAGTAATACAAACACCTGTAAAGCACATCTTTTGGAATACGCAGTGGATTATTGTCATAATCCCATAAAATTTTTATTGCTTTCTTCATAAAAAATGTATATTTTTACGAATTTTTGAAGTCTCTCATTTTTTGTTTGTAAGTGAACATTTTTTTTAAATCAGATTCACAGCAACATAATGAGTACCAAATTTATTCATTTCTCTTAATTTTGGAATGATAGCAATATTGTTAGCACAAAAATTATTCGTCATCATGAGACAAATTGATTTATGTATTTGACAGGGATATGTGAACAAGTAAAATTATGATACAGATTTGTCAATTTGTTTATCGCTTTTAAGAGAAAAAAAAATTAATTTTTTGAGATATAACAAATTTTAAAATTTTAAATTTATACTGGTTTTAATTAAATAAATCTTCTGAACAATGTACACTCAGAAAAGAATTTTTTGAGAAAAATAAAACATTTTCTTGGATATAGAAGAAAATTTGGTTGAATCAAACAAATTTTAGTTGATTCAACAAAATATTAGATTGAACCCCACAATTTTTTGGTTAAATCAGCCAAATACTCTATCTACCCAAAGATTTAGTTAAAACAACGACAAAATTTAATTGTGTCAACCAAATATTTGTTGTCCACATAATAACCATATTCTATGGTTAAGACAACAAAAATTTGATTGTTCTAACCAAATCGTTTCCTTAGTGTAAAAACCTTCTATAGCATATGAATTATCAGCAATTAATAATAATAAGAAATAATAAATAAATACTAAGCAATAAATAATGAAAAACTCATTTTACAATCCAAAATGCTCATTTCCATCTCCTCAGACTCATTTTCCAATCCAAAATCTCCTTTTCCATCCCCTCTAACTCTTTTTAAAATAAAAAAATTCTTTTCCGATCCCTCTGACTAAATTAATTCAAAAAATAATTAATTATTCGAAGTTTATGTGATATAGAAACCATTTGAAAATCCGCGAAATTAATGAGGATTCTGAAATTCAAAATTAAATTATAAAATACTTGTTGGTGGACTGGTTTTGGCTTTAGGGTCCAAAAGAAAATAATTCAATTAGTAAATAATTAAATCAAATGTTTTTTTTTCATATTTCCTAACAAGAAACAAATAAAAAAATATAACTTTCAACACAATATAATCCTCTATGAGGTGCAAGTCAAAATAATAGTCAATAATTAATAAAATCTTTGTCTAAATGTCATAATATACATTTTTTTTTAATTTTTCCAAGATTTTAATTTTTTTTTGTATTCCTAGTGATCTAGTCTAAAGGTGAAAAAATTATTTTTCGTACAAAAATTTGAGGCACGAAAAAATGGTTTATTTTAGGAAGGCTGTTATCGACGAACTTATTCCTTATTGCTTGCTTACCAAATTGAAAAAATTATAGGATTCAATAATAGTCCAGTTATGATAAAAAATTGAATGAGGTCAACTTCCTTAAAATCTTCATCCAGAGAAAATGAACTATTCATTATAAGCTATTCATTAAAATCGTGTAATTTGAAAAAATGTTGTGAGAAGTGATAAGAAAAATATTATGGTCAAAGAATAATTTTTTTGGGATGAACTGTTCCTCTATGTTTTAATTTGCATTTACAAAAAATAATATTTTCTCCTTCAACCGAGAACATCAGTAATATTATTGAAATTTTTAATACTATCATTAGATATTTCTTCCCGAAAACCATTTTTTTGCATATTATATTTTTAGTCATCCTGAATTATTTCTTAATATTCTAGAATAGTATAGAAAATTCCAGAATACAAGACTATATTCAGGAAGATGTCAAAATTTTTTTTAAAATTCTATCAAATTAAAAAACTTCCCAGAATTAAAGAATAATCTCAAGGATTATAGGATGATAGAAGTTTATGAAATACTGTAAAACGTTTAAAAAAATGCAAGAATTATTTTAAAAATCCGGAATATTCCAGAATATTCTAGAAGGGTTAAAAGCATATAAAACCCATGTTCAATTTCATGAATACGGAATGTATAACAAAATTCCAGAACACTATGAACAGTATGCAAGATTCCAAAACATTCCAGAATTTTATGGAAGATTTCCAAACATTCGATAATTTCAGATAGCCAAAGACATTCTGCCGAAATTTAGAACATTCTAGAATATTCTAGAATACTCTAAGACTTGCCTAAATATTTAAGAATCATCGAAAAAATTTCAGAATTTTCCAAAAGATTCAAGGATATCCCAGATAATTTAAGATAAGTCTACAAAAGTCCAGAAGATTACAGATTATTATAGAATGATCCTGAATATTGTAGATATCTCGATATGTCAACAATGTTCCAGAATTTCAAAAATAATATGCATTCTAAGATACTCAAGAAATTTTTTTAATATTTTAAAATATTCTGAAAAAGTCTACAATGTTCCATAATTTTAATAATATTTATTCATGAATTGAAGAATATTTTATATAATGCCAGACAAACTAACAAATATGCTGGAATATTCCAAATCAATACAGAATCATCTGAAAAAGTCTTACGATACTCAGAAAAAGATTCTATTATTTAATGAAAATTGTTTTTAATCAAAGAATATTCTCCTGCTCTTAGTTAGAAAAATGGTTCCTTGTTTCAATGAAAAAATTCTCATCAATTTGAAATAATTTTCTTCTTTTTGAAGATATTCTAGGTTGAAAGCAAAGAATTATGTCAAAGAAACGGTTTCTTTAAATTAAGATGAATATTTTTCTGAGTGCGTTACAAAAATTGTGGAAAATTTGTACAAATTCAAAACCGTTCCAGAACATACCGGAAAAGCTTGGAATATTCTGTGTATGTTAAGAAAAATCCACACAAAAAAGTCAATAACATCCTAAAATTTCTGTATATTTGAAACATAGAATGTTTAATAAAGATTCTATAATTTTCAGGGAATTTAAGTTTGAAATAAAAATTAACGAATATACAAAACACTTTAAAAATTTCTGAATGCTGGAGATCTTTCATCCACGTAAAATTCAACCATGTGTTACAGAATTGACTACAAGGGGTTATTATGAAGAAAAAGTTTGTTAAAAAATGTTGTTTCAGTTTATATGCATTTTTGAATATTCTAAAATATGCCACAAAGTTTGTCGAGAAACCCATTTAAAGCCCGGTACAAGTAGCAATGCTATTTATTTTATCAAAAGGCAAATAATTATCTAAATATTCCTTTGTGCGCTAAAAGTTTTTAAAAAAATGTGGAGCAGTTGAAAGTGAACGTTATTTCGTTCCAAGCGAAATCAATATCAGATATCTTGTCGATATTAGTGAAAGGAATGTTGCAACTTCAAAATATATTGGGTCTAGAATTCACAATTCACACTTATCGAGGTCAGTACCTGGAAGCTGAAGAAATTACACTCTGCACTTTTGTTCCACATTACTAGACGAGGGAAAATAATAATAATTAAAAACAAAGTCAGGAAATTTAAAAAAATTCTAGGATATTTCCCCGTTTTCCCAGTCAAAACTGATATTTTTTCTGGTTGACTTTTAAGTGTTTTTAATAATGATTATTCATAGTACTAATTGCTTCATTATATCAATTTTAAAAGTAATTAAACATTTTAGAACTCTGAGATAAAATATATAACTTCACGCCGAAAATTTTCTCAAAAGAAAATAGGGTGATTTTTCAAACAAATTGGTGAAATAATTCTTTTGAACAACATTAATGAAGGTACCATCTTCCTAAGAATTATATTTATATTTATATTGGAATTTTTAACGAAAAAGATGAAGTTTGAACAGAAGAGTTGAGTTTTGTAGCTGAAAAGTCAATCTGTTTAGAAAACATTCCACTTTTAGACCCGAACAGATGAATTTTCAACAAAAATGTAATTTTCAACCAAGAAAGATGACTTTTTGACTGAGTAATTGAATTGAAAACCATATTCAATTTCAAAGCAACAGTTGAATTCACAACGAAATAGTAGAACTTTTAAGCGAAAGAGAAAAATCATTTAAAGAACAGTTAAATATTCTACCAAAAAGATGAATTTCCAACTAAATATTTGAATTTTTACCAAAATAAACTCATTTTGAACGAAACAGTTTTATTTACAACCAAATAGTTGGACTTTTAAGCAAATGAGACAAATCTTTAGGAAGACGGTTCTATTTTCAGCCAAGAAAGATTAATTTTATACCAAATAAGATCACTTTTATACCAAAAGATGAATTTTCCATCTGAAAGGATGCATTTTTTGTTTAAAAAGACGAATGATGAAAAAAAGTTAAATTTTCGACCAAAAAAGATGAATTTTTAGGATAATGGTTGAATTTTCAACAAAATAATTAAATTTATAACTGAATGGTCGAATTTTTTACCAGAAGAGATGAATTCTGGATCAAAAATATAATAGTGGACATTTAAATTAGAAATAATTAACCTTCGCCCATAAAATAATGAATCATGAAAGAATAAACTTTTCACACCGTAGTTCAACTTCAAAGTTTTTGAATTTCCAATTTAAAAAAATAATTTCCAACAATCAAACAGTTGCATTTTCACCCAAAAAGGATGATTTTTCAAACAGCATTAATTTTTTGCGAAAATATGAATTTTCAATTAAAAATATCAATTTTCAACCAAAATTGCAATATTCACATTTTCAGTAAAAAAAATTATTTCTTAATAAAAAAAAAGTGCATGAATATGAATGAAAATAATACATGAATTTTCAACTAATTACTTCAATTTCCAACTAAAAAACATGAATTCTTAACCAAATTGTTGAATTTCAAACTAAAAAACATTAATTTCTAATCACAAATGTTTAAATTTTCAATGCAAAAAAATGTTAAATAAAAATTTAACGAATTTGTAACAAAATAGTTAAATTTGCAACCGAAGAGATGAATTTTCAACGAGAAAAAAATTAATTTTCACAAAGTTGTTCAAATTTCAACTATAGTTGAATTTTCAACCAAAAAATATGACCTTTGAATAAAATAGTTCAATTTTCAGCAAAATCATTAAATTTTTAACAAAATTGTAAAATTCGAACCAAAAATATAATAAGAGACTTATAAATGAAGAAGAATTCACTTTCAACCAAAAAATACCTATTGCATGTTCTACATTCGGTAGCATTATAATTTGAATTATGAAAATATGTTCTTAAAATCTTCGAAAACGTTTTAAAATATATAAAGGCACGACTGTCGGGCCAATTTGAATTTCTATTTTGCGTAAATAATGCAATTTTATTAATTTAAAATTCAGCATGTAATTGAAAACAGGGCTTTAGAGCCCAAGCTAAAATATAATTAATTAAATTGCATTGTTGAAATAAAATAAAAGTTCAAATATGTCAGAAAGAGATGCTCTTATGAATTTTAACCATTTTCCAAAATTTCAGCACATATTTATTTTTCTAATTATGAAGCCGCCAAATATAATAAAATTTGATAATTGATCACGTGATAGAACTGTCACATGTCCTTAGAGATGAAGTTTCACTCTTAAAGGATCAATTTCTATAAAAAAAAGACGAATATTCAACAAAATGTTTAATTTTCTACCAAAAAAGATTACTGTTTAAGGAAATAGTTGCATTTCCAAAAAAATAATTGAATTTTTAGACAAAAGACATTATTTCTGAACCAAAGATATAATAGTAGATTTTTCAGATAAAAAGAATCAACTTTCAACCAAAAAAGATTAATTTTCTATCCACAAAGATTACTTTTTGACAGAACAATTGAATTTAAAAATTAATAGTATAGAATTTTGAACCAAAAGAGATCAATTCTAAACAAAATTATATTGATGAACTCTTCAATTAAAAATAGTTAACTTTCAATAAAAAAAAAGTTGGATTTCCTTATTGAATTCTAATAATTCAGTTATCATTCAAGCGAAAAAAATAAAAGAGGAGAAATTTTCTCGAAGATGAGAGAAAAACAAATTTTTTAAAAGGGGAAAAGAGTGTAATATGAAAAAGAATGTAATGTATCTGATTTAATAAACCACAATGGAATGATTGGTAATACCGAGCACAATCCCAAACACATTTTTTTCGAAAACGCACATGATGGAAAATATACGATAAAATTGATGAAAAAGTAACTAAAATGTTAATTAAAAAACTGGTAATCTAAAAACTTTTCACGAAAACTAAAATAAATAATAAGTCAGGGCTTCGGCTTGACTTCTGACCTACTTAAGAGTCTCCAGCCTCCTTCTGACTTTGCCTCTTATTGTCTGCCTCCCGCACTCTGCCAGTAAGAAAAAATTCGATTCGCACAGTAATAAATCAGCCGAGTCTGACCACCAACCCTTTGGCTACTGCAGGCAGACTGCCAAACCCCAGGAAACGTGCGACCATTCTGCTACCGTTGTTATTTGGCATTGTAGTTTGCCATAATGTCACAATGAAGACTGGTTCCGGCTGATTATTGTCACTACTATTTACAAGCTGTAAATTATTCAAATGTCCATGCCATACTCTGTCTACAATGTCTACATGTTACTGTCCTTCTCCTCTTTTCCCATCTTATCTCAAACCTTTACCTGTCCAAAAAGACATTTTCCAAATTCTCTTACTCTTTTCTTCTACTTTCTACATTTATAGAACGTAACAGGTCCCAGCTATTGAAGACATACAAATTATTGTAGTCTCCTTGAATATAAATACATACCATAAAAAAATGAGTTGGGCACTATTGTTAAATGATACTTTATAAAAGTCTCGATTATTATATGGGTAATTGTCAAATTCAAGGAAAACTTGAAGTCCCAGTAATATAACATTAACTTAGAAACTCGTGCTGTCTTTTTTTTAATTTCAATAAACACTTATAATCATCCTCTACAAAATGGTCAGTTCTTTTTTTTCATTTCTGTTCCTATTAACTTTAATTTAATATAAGAACATCTGAAACGTCATTACCGTACGGCGTCCCAACCTCACTTTGCACAAGGATAAACTGATTTTCTCCTTTTTTTTAGACAGAATCCTGAAAAACACTTGACGTATCAAGTTTGTAAACTTTACATTAACATAAATTTAATGCATAAACATTTTTTGAGTCGAATAAATAATATTGTAAAAGCCTTGAAGTCTGTCCCTCAATTTTTGCCATTTCAGACGTCATTACCGTACGTCTTTTTTTCTAGTAGAATATTGTAATTACAGTTGAGTAATAAATACAAAAATATTAGGTGTATCGTTTAATACAAGATTTTATAAAATTGAGCTTAAAATATTAACTCTCTTTTTTGCGAATCCGATATCAAAACTGAGAAGTGCATCTTGATAACAAAAACGTCATTCCCGTACGTGCATTGAAACCCATTTTCGGGGTGAAAATAAATTATAAAAACCATTCCGTTACTTGCTTGGCGGTGTTTTCTTCCATAAGTAGGTGACTTTTCATATTTAAAATCTTTAATTTTTTTATAAACATTAAAAAAGGTTGAACTTTAACATTTTTCTCACATCATTACCGTACAGTACAATAGAACAGCGTACGACTGAATGATCGGTACAATTATTGGCCACCCTCTAATGATTGGCCGCCTTATTTTATGAAATAATGCTCACAAATAAGACAATTCCGCAGCATCAGCAGGTTAGCTTGCTGAAAATTATTAATTTTCGATAATTACAATCGATTTACCTACAAGTTTTTGGCTTTCAACTGAAATTCGTGACTAGGGATCCCACACGATAGTAGTATTCTATAACTTTAAAAAGATGGCTGTATATTAGGGTGGTCCAAACAATTTTTTTCGAATTTTTATGGGGACACCCCCCAAATTTGTTCGAATCCACGCAAAAATGAATCGATTTTTTTTGTTTTGAAAAAAATGATACTTAGGGGTTCCGCAAGCCCCACGAAGTTTAACATGTATTTCCCATAAAAAAAAAATACGTTTTTGTAAATCTTATTCAGAATCCTCGATATTATCTCAATCGAGTTGAAACTCAACATTTCTCTTCACAATTAGCCATAGAATACGGATGAAATATCACTTTTCAAATATCACCCCCATAAGTCTGTTTTATATAGAATTGAGTTAGAAAGACGCGGTTTTTTCACAAATTTCCCTTTTTTTGTCCAATTTTCAATTAGAGGGAAGTGATAGTTCATCAATGTTAACAATAGTGATTGTTTAAACAATATATTATAATTATTAATAATATTACATTTGAATAATACTAGAAAGATGCGGTTTTTTTTAAATTTCTGGCTTTTTGTTTAATTTTCATTTGGAGTGAGGTAATAATGAATTCAAGTTAACAAAATATTTGTTTAAGCAATTTATGATCATTGTTGATAAGATTCTCTTTGCTTAATTAGTAGAATGTTGCGGTTTTTTCTGAAATTCTCAACTGTTTGTCTATTTCTTATTAGGCGTAACTTGATAATTAATTAGATTTAGCAAAATCAATTGTTTGAACAAATTATCATTGTTTATGACTATCTTCATCTATATCAATTGCGCCTGATAGTGCAGTTTTTCGGCAATCTTTACCTTTCTGTCCTTTTTTCACTTACAATCAGTGAGGTAATAATTAATTCAAGTTAACAAAAAAGTTGTTTAAACAATTTGACATTCTTTGTCACTATCTTTTTTTATATAAGTGCTAGAAAGTGGCGGTTTTTTCTCAAATCTTTCACTTTGCATCGCCTTTTTATTTATGAACAAATAATAAGTCAACCACAACAAAAATTATTTTCGAATGGTATTGTTCTTTTAAGTGAATTATTTTTTCTCTTTTCGAAATGCTTAAAAGAATTAATTTAAAGAAAAAAAGCTATTTTACACAAGAGGCAAAAACAAAGAATTTTAAATATCTGTTTGATTTCAGAAAAATATATATTCACGAAAAGGAGAGAGATTATTTAAAATATATTTCTCTCTAATGTTTATTTATTAATTATTAGTAATTAGGCAGGCGAAACAAAGTGAAAGATTTTAGAAAAAACCGACACTTTCTAGCACTTATGTAAGAAATGATAGTTATAAACAATATTAAATTGTTCGAACAACTTTTTTGTTAACTTCATTTAATTATTACCTCACTTAGTGAAAAAAGGTCAAAAATGTAAAAATTGCCGAAAAACCGCAACTAACAAGTGCAATCGATATAGATGGAGATAGTCATAAACAATAATAATTTATTTAAGCTATTATTTTTGCTGAATTTGATTAATTATTGAATCACGCCTAATAAAAAATAAGCAAACAGTTGAAAATTTTAGAAAAACCCGCAACATTCTACCAATTAAGCAAAGAAAATATTATTAACAATGATCATAAATTGTTTAAAGAATTATTTTGTTAACTTGAATTCATTATCACTTCACTCCGAATGAAAATTGGACAAAAATCCAGAAGTTAAAAAAACGCATCTTTCTAGCATTATGCAAATATAATATTATTAATAATTATAATAAATTGTTTAAACAATCACTCCAAATGAAAATTGGACAAAAAGCCAGAAATTAAAAAAAAACCGCATCTTGCTAGCATTATTCAAATATAATATTATTATTAATTATAATAAATTGTTTAAAAAATGACTATTGATAACATTGATGAACTATCACTTCCCTCTAATTGAAAATTGGACAACAAATGGAAAATTTGTGAAAAAACCGCGTCTTTCTAACTCCATTCTATGAGAAAATTGCTAGAAATAATAATGAATTGTTTGAACAATTCATGAAAATATCTTATTCTCAGTATAAAGTAATATTTTATATATTATAAACAATTCACATTAAAGAAACCGCAAAAAAATCATAATTAGCGCCAAAAACTCGCAAAACCCATTTTTTCACTCATGGGGTTTCTTTTGGACCCTATAAAACAGACTTATGGGGGTGATATTTGAAAAGTGATATTTCATCCGTATTATATGGCTGATTGTGAAAAGAAAGGTTGAGTTTCAACTCGATTGAGATAATATTGAGGATTCTGGTCGATTTGGATTTTGGTCGAAAATTCGAAAAAACTAAAAAACACCTGAAATATTTTTTGGATAAAAATTCGACTATTTTTTGTTGTTGAAAATATATCTTTTTTATTTGAAAATGTATCTGTCTGAGTAGAAAGTTCATCTTTCTTGAATAAGAATGCAACTGTTTGTTTGAAAATCCAATAAATTGGTTAAAAAGTCATCCTTTTTGGTCCGAAAATCTACTTTTTTGTTGAAGATTCAACTACTTCGTTGAAAATTTACCTTTTGAGAAAAATTCACATTTTTTGTTAAAAAATGAATTCAAATATTTTTCGGATGAAAATTTAACTATATTTTTAAATATTTTTCTTAATGCTTTGAAAAATCATCTGTTTTAGTAGGAAATTAATTTTTCTTGGATGAAAATGCAACTATTTTATTGAAAATTAAATAATATTCTCAAAAAGTCATCCGTGTTGTATGAAAATTCAACTGTTATTGAAAATTCATCTTTTTGGGTTGAAAATCCAATTATCTTCGTAGAAAATTTACTTCTCATTTAAAAAATTTTGATTGAAAATTTGGTTCCAACCACTTTGTTAAGAAATCATTTTTTTGTTGAAGATTCATATTTTTAGTTGAAAATTCAACTCTTTGGTTAAAGTTTCACTATTTAGTTAAAAACTGACCTTTTAAAATTTTAAATTTAACTGTTTGGGTAAGTGTGGAACTATTCTGTTGAAAATTTTTGTCAATGAAGCTTTACCTCTGTGGTTGAAAATGTAATGTTGCACTGTTTTGTTAAAAATTAATTTTTTTGCAAGACTTATCATATTAGTTGGAAGTTTACCCAGGCGGAAATATTATATATAGTTTATATATAGTGTGAAGTATTATATATAATATTCATTTATTTTATATAAAAAATGTATAAAACAAATGAATATTATATATAATACTTCACACTATATATAAACTATATATAATATTTTCGCCTGGGTATCTATTGGACTGACATCTGAACTATTTTGTCAAACAAAAATTTTGTTGTTTGAAAGTTAATTCTTTCAACTGAAAATGTAACTTTCCCCTTCTTGTTTAAAAATGGATTTTTAAAATTGAAAATTGATGTTTTCTCGTTGAAGATTCAACTATTCAGCTAAAAATTGATGTGTATTGTTGAAAATTCGACTTTTTTGGTTGAAAATTCAACGACTTGGTTAATAGTTCAACTACTATGTTGAAAATTGTTGTTTTTTCCTATCAGAATTCTATATGATTGAAAATGTATTCTTTATCTATAAGTTGAACAGTTAACTATTTTTCAAAAAATTCGTGTATTCTGTTTGAAAATCGGCTCTTTGGTTGAGGATTTAACTGCTCACTTAAATATTTGTATTCTTTTTAAATCGAATCCAACTGGTTGAAAATTATTTTTTTTCTATTGAAAATTAGTTTTTTAACAGAGAATTTGACGATTCAATTTTTGATAAAAACATCTTTTCTGGTCGAAAATGCCACTGTTTCATTGGAAAAATCTTCTTTCGGATTCATACTTTATCTTTTATGGCTCAAGAATGTACATATTTGGTTAAAAGTTGAACTATTTGGTTGTAAATTATTTTTTTTTGTATTCAACTATTTATTTTTTCAAGCAACTGTTTGGTTAAAAATTAATTTTGTTGTTGTTGAAAATTAGTTTCTTTGTGGGTAGAAAATTCATCTCTGTTGGTATCAAATCTTTTTTGGTGGAAAATTCAACTATTTCATTAGGAATCTAATATATTTCGGCTTGTTATCTTAGGAATATAAAGTATCTAATATTGAATTCAATATGGTATTCACATAAATTTGATTTGAAAGAATTCATTTCCTTATTATTCTCCTTTTTTCTGTAGATATGGTTTTCTGTAATATGGTTTGGTTGAATTTATAAGAAGGATCGCTATTTTTATACCTAAAAAGCGCCTTTTAAACGAAACTTTCCAATACTCATCTTTGTTATCACTAAAGTTTAAGAAGACACAGCATGTTGTCGTTCCGAAAAATTTGGGGAAGCTGGAGAAGGCGATGGACTAGTCGTCCCGAAAATTCGATACAACTAGTCAAACTAAAAGTCCTTAAAAAAGTTTATAATTGATGATTTACCCAATCTGAGTTTCTTTTTATACTGAAAATCTTTTGTGTTCTGAAAAAATAGTTTTATTCAAGCATGAAGTGGAATTCGCCTGTCTCTCACTCTCTCCTTCCATATTTTCCAAGTTTTAAAAGCACGACCACGATGATCCATTCACTTTGCCGAAACTGGCAGGAACTCTTAAGTTTGCCGAGAAACTTTGATGAGTCTATCGAATGCTATTATTCTGTACCCCCTCTTTACTTCAGCCCTTCTTTAATCATTCAAAGTGAATCAATCACCCATCCAGCGGCCTGCAATCGCGCCAGTCACCCTCCAGTCTCCGTCACCTAGAAAACTTTGTATCCCCCATCCCAAACTCTTAGAGCCCTTAACATCCAACGACGTTATCAAAAGCGATCGTTTCTTCCCCAAACTCATTTTTAAGATCCCAATAATTATAAAAATTGTAAGAAACTTCTCAGAGAAAATAATTTCAATAAATGTCCATTAGTGGCTTTTACCAAATATGTATTGATTTCTTATGGTAATAGATTTAATGCTTTCACGATGATTAATTATGATAAATTTAAATTAAAAATTTAAAGCTTTTTCGGGTTTCAATCGTGCCAAATAAAATGCTATGTCCTGTTTCGATATGATGCTCAGCTAGTGCTGATTGCGTGAAATGTTTTAGCCTGACTTTACTCTCATGTTCCTTTACACGTTGGCTCACCGCGCTCCCGGTTTCTCCAATATAAACGTTGTCACAAGGGTTTTTATATACTCCCGGATCACTGGGAGTTGCCTTTTCATCTTCAGGGTTGTTTAGAAATTGTCCTATTTCCGCAGGTGTTTCAAATATGATTTGGATGTTGTGTTTGTTGAGAATTCTTCCTATTAGTTCTGTGACACCTTGAATGTAGGGTAGGAGGGTGGTCGTTTTTCTCTCTCTTTTTCTTTACTAGAATGTGTTGACTTGTTTTTTTTAGTGTATTTTCTCATTGCTTTATCAATTTGTTCGTTTGTGTAATCATTTTGTATTCTCCTCCTCAACCTCCTCATTCTCCTCCTCTTTCTCCTCGAACTCCCCCTACTTCTCCTTCTCCTTTTTCTTCTTCTCCTTCTCCTCTTCCGTCGTTAAACAAAAAAATATAAACACAGAAGCCACTAATGGATATGCATAACAAGGCACTTTCAAAGGTGCACGCGAACTGAGCTAAAGTTCAGTGTTTGACCTGATCATTGGTAGACTCCCTTTATTTTTCATCCAAATTGAACCAAATATGACCTCTCCTATTTATGGGTGCTCCTCACACGCACTATTAGAAAATGCATGAAAATTGAAACACTTCAATATTTTGAATGTAACTCAAATTGCACGCACTGCTAATTAAAAATGATTGATGAAAATCCACTTTATCATATCATTTTATATGTTAAACTAGTATTTATATATGAACTAGTATATATAACATGACTATAGGATGAATGCTAGTTCTGAAAAGTCCAAAAACTTGATCAGGGATAAGAGAAATCCTTAAATTCTTGTATTCCTTCATAAAAGATTGTATGTTAAAAATGTTACAAGCTCAAGATGCTGGTCTTTGAAACATAATTGTCAGGGAATTTAAATAACTGGTCAGAGGAAAATTATGGAATTTCAAAAATGAATTTTTGTAGCCACCCTGATATAATATTCTTATTAGTGATTTAATTGCCTTGTATTTATATTTATATTCTTTTTGCAGTTGCTTTTTTCTGACGATGATATTTTTAATTCGAAATTTTATTACTTGGGAAAAATACAACTATTTTAATTTTTGATGTTAGTTTTGACCAGGGTAATACGTAATAATTACGAATTATTACTATTAATTGATTATGATGTTAAAGTTTTTTTTTTCTACTGGTCGTTTCAGTATTTTACATGAAAATATTGATACTTTGATTGTGAGAACAATTTTCTCTCTAGCTCCGGTGAGATCATAATCAATAATATAATACATAATCAATAATCAAATGAACATAATCAATACAACTTTTTTATTTGTTATTTTTTATGTTCTCTGTCTGATCAAAAAATCCATCTGTTTTGACAGAAATTCCATCTTTTTTAGATAAAATCTACTGTTTGGTTGAAAACTAATTAGTCCAGTCGCCACTAAGCCTTCTGAATGGACGAGATCCCCGAGATACCTTTTATTTAAAAGGTCAAAAAGGGTCTCCTGATTACGAATATCTTGGTTATTCTCCGAAATCCTTGTTAGCTTTTGTTTGAACAATTTGATTATTTATTAACAAAAAATTCATAATATCATATTTAGCATAGTTTTTTTCATCGATTTACAGCGTTACAGAAGAAGAATTTTTAACCAAATACAAAAACATTACATAACCAAAAACATATTTGACAAAATTGATCCATTGCTCAAAAAATTTTAAAACCAGTACATTGTCTATATCGAAGTTAGAATCATTGGAAGAATAAAAAAATATCCCGATCAAATGAAGTAGCGCACAAGGACCTTGGATATGCATAATTACAGTATAACCTTAAGTGCTAAAAACATGTATTATATATTATATATTATATTTTATGTATATTTATATTGTAATTTGGAAAAATTCTTATTCTTCTTAAGCTTGTGTATACAATCAGAAGGCAATGTTTTCAAATTGAAGACAAGCTACATCATGTTTACAATTTCACAATATGACGTTATTGTTCTAATAGTTGAAAACGTTACACCACCGCGTTACTTTCTTGAATTCTTCTATTTTCTACGTTTTTCATTTCTACAAAATTATTTCAAATTATTATAAACAGTTCTAGATATATTTATTTGTATCTATCAATGAGTTGCATTCCACTACTGAATTAGGAAATATCCCGACTATTCGAATTAGTAATTTTCTACTAATCTTTAGTGGCTCACTTTTCGCTAATCTAATCAATAATCATTCATTTGAATCACCTTTTTTAGTTTGCTAAATAGTTTCAATTTTATATGAAAAATAAGTAACATATACATCTAAAAAAAAATGTTGAAGTTCGAAAACAGAACTATGCTGAATAGTAGTGCCTGAGGACACTGAATATGAATGATTAATTTCAAGCCCATTGATCTACTGCAATCTCAAGATAACAATT
The DNA here is from genome assembly GCA_932178445.1 of Andricus quercusramuli. Classification (NCBI taxonomy): domain Eukaryota; kingdom Metazoa; phylum Arthropoda; class Insecta; order Hymenoptera; family Cynipidae; genus Andricus; species Andricus quercusramuli. The sequence goes on from CAKNXH010000114.1 coordinate 600,568, forward strand.
TTTTTTTTTACTTTGTTCAAACAATCAGAAGACAATGTTCCGGAAATGGAATCACTAGGTCACGTTAACAATTTTACGCCCTTTCTTGAATTATTATACACAGCCCTAAATACATTTTTTTACCAAGCAATTATTTTTCCACTATTGAATTCGGAAATACCAATTTTTATTTAGAGATCAAAGAGATTCTTTTGAAATTATCTTATTAACTTCTGGCACAAAATAAAAATTTTTACTTCTGTAACATTTTCTCGTACGTCTCATGCCATTATTTATTCACAGACCTATAAACAACATATTTATCATTAATTTTCGCTTCCCTACGAGCTATAATTTTCAATTTATCAAATATGTGATCTCGCAGTGATAAGAGGTCTAAAAAAATATTTTACTCACCGCCTGTTGTGCTGAAACTCATTAATATTACGTTAACCCTGAAAAGTACATATCAAGCTCGGTGGAGTAATGATAATAAAATGAAGGTAAAAAGTCCAGTCAAATCTCGTTCAGGTGATCGTAACGAGCATTGTTTTTTCTGTGATTCTGCTACCTAATTATAAATATATTATCAAATATTTATAAACAAACAGAACTTCAAGTCAGAGATATATGTGTGGGAATTGTTGCAGATGTTACTTCGACTTTGGTAAAATTAACGTCATAAACAAAGGTCATCACTATTAACTTGAAAATGTTGACAGCGATAATTATACGATTTGCGATAAAATCAAAGTTAGGGAAACAGGTTATCGCGAATAAATTTAAAAGTGTGGATCTTTCAGTAGTGTATATTTATAAAGATTATATAGTTTATAAGGTTGTGAATGAATAATAAATCGTCTTACGAGGAAATGTTCCAAAAGATAAAAGTTTTAGTTTTTGTCAAAAATTAATACATTTTTTCAAAATCAGTTCTCTTAATTGAGGGTTTTTATTTATAGCAATTGTTATGAAACGGAAGCTAAAGAGTTTATGAGAAAGGAGCAATGCTATTAATGGTAGGTAAAGGTTTAGCAACAGCTTCGTATGTTAAAGAAACAAATAAGATCCTTTCATCACCTATTTTGACCACAGGAACTCTGATCGAGGCAAAAAATGATTCAATTTTGTTCAATGTTAAAGGCGGAGGACTAGGAAACTTAAAATCCAATATTGGATTTTCAGGGGACGTTCTATGAAAGGATATGATTGACATGCTGTATTCAATATTCAGAATATTATGTAATAGCCCTATTGTATCTTGTTTCAAAAAATAGATTTCCGTATATAAACTGATAATGAAAAATAGCCTCTATCCAAGAGACGGCACAGAAAATGTTATCACCAATAAAAATAATTTATATTTTGACGAAAATTCAAGTCGGAGGATTAGGAAACTTCAAATCCCGTTTGGATTTTTAGGGCACATAATATGGAAAGATCTGGTTAATATGCTTCATTTCATATACAAAATGTTATAACAGAAAGTCCTATATGATAACTTGTAAGAAAATTTTTTTTTTTTTTGGTATTTACACTAGACATTGGTCATGAAAAGCATTCTTTGTCATATTAGAACCAATACTAAAAACATATTTATTCAAAAATGTTGTTTATGTCAAAGAACAAAATAAGATCCTTCTATTAACTCAGTTAGCCAAAGAAAATGTTATCACAAACAAAAAAAATTTAATTTTTATGAAAAATTAAGCTGGAGGTTTGAGTAACTTAAAATTTCATATTGAATTTTCAGGGCATGTTCTTCGGAAAGATCTGGTTGATATGCTGTATTTGAAATTCGAAATATTATCAGCATATCAGCCAGATCCTTCCAAAGAACGTGCCCTGAAAATCCAATATTAATTTTAAGTTTCGTTATCCTTTGAATTGATTATTTAACAAAATTATTTTTTTGTGTGATAACCTTGTTGTGTGGTTAACTAAATTGATAAAAGGATTTTATGTTGTCTTTCACATATAAGACATATTTGAATAAAAATGTTTTTTTTTGTTTCGGTGCAAGATCCTATCACAAGATCTTCAATCTGAATCAATTCAATTCAGATTCAAGATCTTTATTACATACGGAAAAGGCAAAAGTTTAAAAACAATATACGAAAGTTTTTTTCTTTCACATATAATATTTCGAATATTAAATACAGCATATCAACTATAGATCTTTCCAAAGAACGTGCCCTGAAAATCCAATATTGGATTTGAAGTTTCCTAATACTTCAACTTGAATTTTCAACGAAATTGAATTTTTTGTTTGTGATAAAATTTTTTGTGGTTAAATTTTGTTCCCTAACATACAAAAAATATTTGAATGAATATGTTTTTTGTATCATTTGTAATAATTAGGAAAAGTTTTTCATGATCTGCTTACATACGCAAATTTTTTTCTTAAACAAGACACAATAGGACTATTGCATATAACATTCCGAATATTAAGTACAGGATACCAACCAGGCCCTTCCAAAGAACGTGGTCTAAAAATTAAATTTTTGATTTTAAGTTTCCTAATGCATCGAATTAATATTCAACAAAATTATTTCTTCCTTATTGAAACAAGATATAATAGGGTTTTTTGCTTTTACATATAATTTCTCGAATATTAAATACAGCATATCAACCAGATTGTTCCAAATAACGTGCCCTAAAAATCCAATATTGGATTTTGAGTATCGTCATCTTCGAATTTAATATTCAACAAAATTAAAATATTTTTTTTTGTGATAACCTTTTCTGCGGTTAACTAAATTAATAGAAGAATTTTGTATTGTCTTTTACATACAAAGCATATTGAATGAATATGTTTTTTGGGGTAAAAGCTACCACAGGGTTCGCATCCAGCCCCTTGACCGTGCCGTCCGGCGACCTATTGTTTTGGCCGAGTCGAGCGCTGGCCGTACAGTCTTGTTCAAAAAGACGCACGGTTTGCAGGGTTTGCAGTGCGAACCCTCTGTAATACCTATCGTTGAGATACATTAGAGACACTAGGAAAAGGAAAAGAAAGCAAATACAGGGCAGCACTACATACCATGGGGCCCCGTCTGGATGTATGCTACCTATTTAAAATTATTTTACTGTTTTTTTATTTTTCTATCTAAATGCGTCTAGTCGCCCCTATTAACCAGTCGCCACTAATACTTCTGTATGCTCTAATGAGTCCCCGATACAAATTTAGTTGAAAATGTCAAAAAGTCCCCTGAGTACATATGAATATCTTGGTTATATTCTTAAGAACCTTATTGTTAGTTTTTGTTTAAATAATTTTTTTTCAAGATGAATTTTCAAAAGAAAAAAATTTATTGACAATTAAAAATGCATTTTCATCTTCGGAAAAAAAATCCAAATAGTTGAATTTTGAAGGAAAAAGATACATTTTCTACAAGATAGCTACAACGATTAGGTCAGTAAAGTATCAATTAAATCAGTAAAATATTCGTTAAATCAATAAAATATTCATTCAGTCATTAAAATAATTGATAAAGCCTAATTTTCAGTGATTGAATTATTAGTAATACGCAATATAAAATTGATTCAAATCTGGGATAATTGATCTTTAATTTAACCAAATAGTTGAAATTTGAACCAAATAGTCAAATTCCCAAGCGAGGAAGACTAATTTTTTTTTAAGGCAGTTGCATTTTCAACAGGAAAGTTCATTTTTAAGCAAAAAAGATTAATTTTCCTTTAAGAAGATTTATTTTCAAACAAAATTCACACATTTTCGATTAAATTGATTGATTTTGAAATAAAAGAGACGAATTTTTTACTAAACATTTGCATTTTCAACACACAAATATGAATAGTCGGAAAGAAAATTAATTTAATAATTAATGATTTTAAATAAGTAGCATACATCCAGACGGGGCCCCATGATATGTAGTGCTGCTCCGTGTTTGCTCTCTTTTCCTTTTCCTAGTGTCTCTAATGTATCTCGACGATGGGTAGTACAGAGGGCTCTCACTGCAAACCGTGCGTCTTTTTGAACAAGACTGTACGGCCAACGCTCGACTCGGCCGAAACAATAAGTCGCCCGACGGCACGGTCAAGGGGCTAGATGCGAACCCTGTGGTAGCTTTTACCCGTTTTTTGTATTGGTTCTAATCGGCAGAGAATGCTTTTCATGTCCAGTGTCCAGCTTACATACCAAAAATATTTTTTTCGAAAGAAGTTACAATGGTACTTTTTGATATAACATTTTGTTTATCAAATGAAGCATATCAACCAGATCCTTCCATAGAACGTATCCTAAAAATCCAATATTGTATTTTAAGTTTCCTAATCCTCCGACTTGAACTTTCATCAAAATTAAATTATTTTTGTTTGTGGTAACGTTTTCTGCGGTTGACTGATAAGTTAATTAAAGGATCTTACTTTTTTTTCAACATACAAAACATATTTAAATAAATATGTTTTTTTCATCGGTTCTAATAAATGGGGAATATTTTTCGTGATCAGTTTACATACGCAAAATCTATTTTTTGAAACCAGACACAATATAGGGATATTTCATATAACATTCCAAATAATAAATACAGCATACCGACCAGATCCTTCCAAAGAACGTGCTCTAAAAATTAAATTTTTGATTTCAGGTTTCTTATTCCTTCAAATTTAATATTTATCAAAGTTATTTTTCCCCCTTGACAACATCTTCTATGGTTAACTATGTTAATAAAAGGATACTATTTTGTCTCCTAACATACAAAAAATATTTATATAAATATGTTTGTTTTGTATCGGTGCTAATGGATTATATACGGAAAATCCAGGTAATGAAACAAGATACAGGAGGTTTTTTTTTCTTTTACATATATTATTACAAATATTAAAAACAGCATATCAACCAGATCTTTCCAAAGAACGTGCCCTGCGGAAATACAATATGGGATTTCAAGTTTCCCAAACCTCCGACTTGAGTTTTCATCAAAATTAAATTATTTTTGTTTTTGATAATATTTCCTTTGGTTAACTAACTTAATAAAAGGATCTTAGTTTGTTCTTTGACATAAAAAACATATTTAAATGAATATGTTTTTTGTATTGGTTTGAATGGCCAGAGGTTCTGATGGACATAACAAAAATATATTTTTTTAGACAAGTTACAATAGTACTTTTTGATATAATGTTTTGTATATCCAATGAAGCATATCAACCAGACCCTTCCATAGAACTTATCCTGAGAATCCAATATTTTACTTTAAGTTCCCTAATCCTCCGACTTGAATTTTCATCAAAATTACATTTTTTTAATAATATTTCGCTGTGGTTTACTAAGTTAATAAAAGGATCTTATTTTGTCTCTTTACATACAAAAAATATTTGAATTAATATGTTTTTTTGTATCGGTGCTAATGGATTGCATACGGAAAATCCAGGTTTTGAAACAAGATACAAGAGGTTTACGTTTCTCTTACATATATATGTATTTATTATTCGAAATATCATATGTAAGAGGAAAAAAAACTATTATATCTTATTTCAATAAATGGATTTTCTGTATGTAATCCATTATTAGCTTAGTTAACCACTGAAAATGTTTTATAGGAAAGTAATAATTTTGTTGAATTTTAAATTTGAAGGATTAGGAAAAGTAAAATCCAAAATATAATGTTTAGAGAACGTTCTTTGGAAGGATCTAGTTGGTATGATGTATTTGATATTCGGAACGTTATATGCAATAGCCCTATTGTGTCTTGTTTCAAAAAATACATTTTGCGTATGTAAACTGATCATGAAAAACATTCCCTATTTATTAGAACCGATACAAAAAACATGTTCATTCAAATATGTTTTGTATGTTGAAAAAAAGTAAGATCCTTTAATTAACTTATTAGTTAACCGCAGAAAACGTTATCACAAACAAAAATAATTCAATTTTGATGAAAATTCAAGTCGAAGGATTAGGAAACTTAAAATAGAATACTGGATTCACAGGATACGTTCTATGAAAGGATCTGGTTGGTATGCTGTATTTAATATTCGCAATGTTATATGCAATAGCCCTATTGTATCTTGTTTCAAGAAATAGATTTTGCGTATGTAAACTGATCATGGAAAACATTTCCTATTTGTTCATAGAACCAACACATATTCATTTAAATATGTTTTGTATGTTGAAAAACAGAATAAGATCCTTTGATCAACTTATTAGTTAACCGCAGAAAACATTATCACAAACAAAAATAATTTAATTTTCATGAAAATTCGAGTCGTCGAATTAGAAAACTTGAAACCCAATATTGGATTTTCAGAGCACGTTCTTTGGGAGGATCTGGTTGATATGCTGTATTTAATATACGGAAGGGTAGCTTAAGTCGATAAGCGTCGAAGCAAATTCTATCCAGAGCAATATCGCGGGAACCTCGTATAAATGCGCATTTTATTAAGGATCCGCGTTGCAGGAATATAGGGGTTTCGCTTCGGTCCCGGTAGGGTTCCAGGTTTCAGGGGGACTCCTTTTTCCCTTGGTCCTTGGTCCATGCTTCTATGCTCCATAGTGATGCTGCGAACCAATCAGCAATCCCACGAACTCCTATGCCCCCTACGGCCACGCCTGCCAATATAGGGTACGTACCCTCGTCAGATCGACCCTTATCCTTTTTAAAAGCCTCTCTTCTGCTGGACCAAACTCATTCCCAAAATGGACTCCATGTTCTCTCCTATCTGAAATCCTGTTTTTCAGCCTGATCTAGAACTATTCTGGATGAAAGATATTCAATCTGTATAAGTGGGGACAAAGCCGGATTCAGAAAGCTGGAACCGTTGGATCGTTGATTGACGTTTTATGTTAATTGGACAATTTGGAAAGGAGTTAAGGATTTCAGGAGGCTTCAGTTTAATAAGACATATAAGAAATTAGTATTTATGAAATAAAAACATGGGGCTGTTCAAAAACTACGTCATACTGTCAGAGGTAGGGGAAGTGACAGGTTTTTTGAGGATTTTGACATAAGGGGGAGGGGTAATGCAGAATATGACATCACATATGGGTGATGGAAAATATATATGTGAATAAGAATATCTTGAAATGCTTAAAAAAATGAAAATAAGTGATTTTAGTTATAACTTAAACATTTAAAGACAGACTTATCCTTATTGATCCTATTCCACCCTTTTCATTTTTTTAAAAATAATTTATCTTTTTTCGCCATTTTTGAAAAAACTTTCCCTTTTTCTCGCTGCTTCTGCTTAAATGCGAACTGAATTAATAGAACCCAGTTTTTCATAATTCATCTCTTTTGGTTAAAAATTTGACTATTTGGTTGAAGATTTGACTATTTTGTTAAAAATTCTTTTTCTTATTACAAATTGATTTTCCTAACTAAAAATTTGAATAATCTGTTTTTAGGTCAATATTGATCGTTTTTGGTTGAAAATCCACCTATTCAATTTTTTTTTAATTCAACTACTTGATTCCAAGTAAAACTACTTTTTTTAAATTCATTGGTTGAAGATTTAACACTTTTGTTAAAAACTCGTTTTCTGTTGTTGTTGAAAATTAATTTTTTAGCTTAAAATTTGACTATTTTATTTTTAGTTGAAAATTTACTGTTTTCATAGTTTGAAATTCAACTATTTAGTTGAAAATTCATGTATTTTGTTAAAAAATAGTTTTTTTTTTTTTAAATCACACTTCTTTCTAAAAAATTTAACTATTTGGTTGAGGATTCAAATCCTTGTTTAAACGTTGAACTTCTTTGTTTGAAATTTATTTTATCAGTTGAAAATTCATATCTTTGGTTTAAAATTTAACTATTTTACTAAAAATTTATTGCTTCATTGGTCGAAAATTAATTTTTTAAATTAAAATTAAACTTTATCATTTTTAACTGAAACTTGACTTTTTTGTTTATATTTCAACATATTCGTTGAAAATTAACTTTTTTGTTGATAACTCATATTTGCGGGCAGAAAATTCATTTTTGTTAAAAATTAGTTTTCTTTAAATTACTCTTCTTGATTCAAAATACAACTTTTATAACATAAAATTTTTTAATTTAAATTTAACTTTGTTTTCCCTTTTTTGCTTGAAAACTCATACTTGCCGTTATATAAATCATGTAGTTTGCTGAAAATTCGTATTTATTGGTTGAAAATTGATCTTCATGATTGAGAATTTAGCTATTTGGTTGGATTATTAACTGTTTTCTTAAACAATAATTCATTGCTTGAAGATTTGAATATTTCGTTGAGAAACTTTTTGTTGCTGAAAATTAATTTTTGAAATGAAAATTTAATTATTTATTTACTGACTGAAAATTGATTTTTTTTAGTTTAAAATTAAACTGCTTGGTTGAAAACTCATGTATTTTGTATAAAATTCGTATTTTTTGGTTGAAAATCCACTTTTTTTGGTTGAAAATTAATTTTTTCAACTGTAAATTTAATTATTTCTTTTCTGGTTGAAAATTGATCGTTTTTAGTTCAAACTTGAACTTTTTGCTTTGAAATAAACTCTTTGGTTGAAAATTCTTAATTGCGGGTTGTATATTTGACAGTTTTGTAGAAAATTTGCTATTATTTTGGCAGAAAATTTAACTATATGACTAAAAATTAACTTTTTGGTTGAAAATTCAACTGCTGTGCAAAGAATTTTTTGTCTTGTAAATTTAACAATTTTGTTCGAAAGTTTTTTCTCTATTGAGTTAAAATTTTTTCTTGGTTTAAAAAGCAACTCGTTTGTTGAAAATTCGTCTTTTGTGTTTGTGAATTATTCTCTTTTGGTAGAAATTTTATCATTTTTGATCAAAAATCCACCTGTTTGATTAAAAATTAATCTGGCGATTTTACTATTTTGTTGAAAATTTTTTTCTCTTGGTGTAATTTAACCGCCTTTTCATTCGAAAATGAAATTTTTTTGTTTGAGATATTAACTATCATAATTATTCTGGACAATTATTCTTTTTTTTTTATTCGAGAATTCAACTACTTAACTGAAAATGAAATATATTTGTTAAAATTCATTTTTGTTATTGAAGATTCATCATTTTATTAAAAATGCAAATATTTATTTGAATTGAATTTTGTTTATAAAATATCTCAATTCAAGTACATATTATGTGATATATACTTTACTCATAAAAATAGGGAAAAAATTGCCCACAAAAAAGCCTTCTAGCTATGATAGGTTCTGGGACCTGGTGTATGGCTTGACAAAGTTTGCTAATAGTAGTAATCAATATAAAATATATAGAACCTTTGTAATGATATTTTATTTTCTATAACATATGGTCACCTATACACAGATTATTTTGATTAGAATAGATTATTTTTTCAAAGCAACTTCACATCAAAATTAATATTTAGGATTGTCACTCCGTAGATGCTTTTCCCTAAAACGTTTATCACTCGACAATGAAGTTGTTGCTCCTTATCCAGCATCCATAATGATGAAAAAATTCAGTAATTAATCACAATAAGTATACCTATAAAATAAATATTTCAAACAAATGTTGTATCTACAATTTGAAATCCTTCGTCTACAACAAGCTCCTGTTCATCAGGCACTTAACAACTTTGTAATTCATGTTATTTTTCACACATCATGTTGATGACATTAATCCGCATTCAAGATGAAGTATATCCATACGTAAAAGTTGAGAACATCGATCATCAGATGGTGATCAGGATATTCAACTATGAATAATATTGCTGAAGATGCTAATATCTTCGTAATCTCAATCCTTTTACATAAACAGATGATGTTGCCTATTCTTAATTTTATTATAACACCAACCTATTCCCACTAACAAATAATTCCTTTTCTCTTTCCCCATTTCTACAATATGATTTATCACACGATGGCTGCATTAGACTTGCAGTAATCACTTGACCCAACTTTCTCCCTTCGAAATTCAATTACAATTGAGAAAACGATCGCATCAACATCGTCTTGTGGTGCACGCGTCCGGAACTCTGCAAAGCAAAGAGTTGAAGAAAAGCGCATCGTCATGGCTTCGACTGAAGGGCAACCGTGCAGGAGTAACGGTCCACACATGGATCGAATCTATATGGATATATACATGGATAGTATCTATAGAAACAGCAGCTTGCATGATGTGGACATGTGGTGAAGGCAACCCGAACGACGGAATAATGGCACTTATTAGGCCGCTACCATTTGCGTCCGATTCACCTGATGAAAGCATTCGGCGTGAGCACCGATCGTCTCTTGTAATGAGGATCAATTGGTCCTCTTCTCCGTCGCGTCGGCTACTCTTGGATCCTCAACGTCGGTTCGAAGCATGCGCCACTCTGATGACTAATGGCGAACCACCAAGTCTCAAATTGAATTAAACGCGTCTCTAAAACCATGACGTGGCTCCACAATCAGCAGCGATTCAGCTCTCGGTGTATTACAAGAAGAACAAAATTATCCATAGTTGGAAAGAAAGTGTGACCAACATTTCTTGAGCTGCATGTTGCTACTTATCAATAAATACGAGAATCTGAAATCTACAAGAGTTGAGCGGCAAATTGGTTTTTAATGAACCTAATCGTTCTGCGTGATCGCATCGACGCCTTCGACCAAATATAAGTTCAAAGTCTTGCCGAAGACCTTAACGAGTTTCAAACTTCCGAGGGATTAGAAAACAATGAAATTAGAAGTTAACGAACCAATGTGTCAAAGTCGATGGAGCTGAAGGTTCGACATCTCGCAGTAAATTAATAGCTCAGGTGTTAAAGATCTTTCTAGGATGGAAAATTAAACATCAAAATTGCCTCAGACGAAATTAATCTTGTCAAGAACAGTTTATGTAGTATTTAACCTTCTTGATTCGAAGAACTTGTATCAAGTCTGCATAAGAGATAGCTGAAAATCACGGGACCAAACAATATTTGATTCAGTGTGATTGTAATAAATCAAGGAAATATTTGCTTTTAGCATGTGGTCATTATAGTTTCGTTGAGAAGCCTTTCTTTGAATTGAATGTAAGAAACGGTCCATTACAAATGGCATTAGGATCACTGTGAGCGTGTTCGAAATACCAAGAGGAATTCACAGACGTTTCCCAAGATCCTTCCAGGATCGTTTTTGAGTCTCGTCGAAACTTAGTGGAACTGCCTTCTGAGAGAAATATCGGGATCGAGACGAAGGAGGTGAAGTTGTACCTGTGGATCGGTACCTTGAAAGTTAGGGTCCCGCTTGAGTTGATTAACGATGTGAGCGTCCAGAGCGAGGTGGGTGGCGCATGCCTTTGTGACAGGACGGCCGTTCCTCCGTTTCTCGACATCGCCACCGTTGCTATCGTGGATTATTATAACTCATGCATTTCATCTCGAACTTCTATCGACTGACCAGTAAACATCGATATTTCTATCTCTGGGACATCTTTGCGCTCATCCAGTAAGATGGCCAAAAACATGGCCACCGTCACGAAGCCCCGTTGTCTTACATGATATCAATATCAGAAGTTTATAATGAAAAACAGAATATATTAAGGACAATGAAGATTACTTTTAAATGATATATTGATTTGGGTGTCTAATTAGATTACACACTGAAAGAAGATACTGATAGTTTTTATTTTTTTTTTACTTTTATGATATCTATACATTTTTTATCATAACCTGTATCACAAAGGAATAATTGTCTCAAACATGTCATTAGCAACAAAAATGTTATAGTAATTTTTTCAATTTCATAGGGAAAACGTGATCGTCTGCTTTTAATGAGCTCAAATTGAAAGGGTTTCATCAATTATGAAAGGGTATTTCGAAGGTGCTAATTACAGAGTCAATTTCAATGAACAGTTACTCATAAGCTAATGAGCTCTCTTCAATTCTAATTTCCCGCGGATCGTTCTGAAAGAATAAACCGCATCTTTTTTTGAATACGATTAATATTAATTTCCGACGATGATTCTCGATGTGGTCTCTCTCTTATTTCAAGGAGGAATGGATAATAGTTAATTTGATAGTGTTTACTTAAATAGAGTATAAGCGAGAACCATCTATGAATAGAGTTCATCATAATGTATTGGTTGATATCATCAAGTTTTATCATTTACGCCAATTGTATAATTAAAAAAATCTTCTTTATAGAAACATTAAAAATTCAATTTAAATCATTTCGAAAAAATTATCTATACATTTCTCATATAAAATCGTTTCTAGATGACAATTCATTTCTAGATTATATACATAGTATATCATGGCAAAACTTATTTTCGAACGGAGTACTATAACTAGATACGTTCAACGGATAAGGAAATTGAAGAAATACTCATTATTTCAGAAGTAATTCACGTTTGAAGATTTATTGTCTATTTTTGCAAAGTCTTCATATAATCTTCACCAAGCAATAAATAAAACAATAAAATGAAAATTGAAATGAAATATAATTCATATCGCACACACTTAAAAAAAAAATATACTTTCAAAAAATAAGTTTCAAAAAGCCAGAAAGTATAGTTTTTGCAGCAATGATCCAGCAGGGCTTATTTACAATAATTGCCATTTTTGCATGGTCCAATTCCTCCCTGTTTTTTTGGTTTCCATTCTGAAATAATGATTTATATTTTTTATCATCCTAGATGATTATAGGGGAAACTAAATAAAGCTTCTTTACTATATCACAGAAAAAAAACTAAAGGTAAAAAGCTTTTCAGGTGAAAAGGCTGGGCATGCAAAAAATGAAGATTGGCAAGAGTAAAATGAAAAAATCACTTATTTTTTAATTTACCCTCAACTGTATTCATTTTTTTGTATGACGAGATTACCCCAGAGTTTCTATTTGAAACGCATTTACCTTCTGTTGTTTCTGTTATCTTATGACAATGCTATCTTCTCCTGCTACATATATATAGACAATTTATCGATATAAAAACGTTTTTATCAACATTTTTCAATTATTCTATATCAATGATATTTTTGTCAACTTACTGCTACCATTGGCACAATTTTGAGCGCAATTATATGTGCAATCAAGCGTACTGCAGAATTGGTGGTTTCCTGTTCTCTAAAAGCATACATTTTCTTAAATTATTTCACAAGTTTCTTACCATAATAAAGTTCCTAATGTGAAAAAGAGAAAAAAAAAAAATTGTTAATCCTCACCTCGCAACCACGCGTGCAAGGTTCATTATGCTTATCACCATAATCATTGTCAGGTCGGATACGAGTGTCACATGTAAGAAATAAGATTTATGTTAGAATTAATATAGTAGAGGGCGATTATTTTATAAATTCATTATTGACAATTGAACAAGAAGTTATTCTTGGTTTCGATTGTTTTTTGAATTGTTACTATTAACTACAAAAAATAAAATTATATTTAATCTCACATGTACAACAACGTCGGAGCCCCCATGGGAAAACGTCATTGAAATGGCCATTGCTTTACAAATAACATACATATATATTACAATCATTCGCTGGTTATTTTTTAAAATATGTAATATTCAAGAGTTGGGAAATTTTCAATCAGAGTGGACTAAAGCAAATCAAAATAATCTCAAGGCCTGGAGTGCGGGCAAACCTGAACCGGTCGTTCCGCAGATTGCCCGAGCGGTGTCGGGCAATGTATGAAACACATTTTTACTTCGGGCTTTGCCCGAGGCTCCCTTGCCAATCTGCGCGGTGCCCCTGTCGCTATGGGCAATGTACGAAATGCCAAAAATATTTTTTATTTTTATGTATTTCACTTAGGGGCCAGTATATTAATCTTGGAATACTTTTAACATAGAATCATTTATAAACGGAATAAAACAGCATTTCAGATACAAACTTGAAATTTTCAAATTTATTAATTTATTTTAAAGAAAACATTTATTTTCTACTATGAAAGATGACTTTCTAACAAAATACTTGAATTTTCAACCTGAAAATATAAATTCCCAACAAAAAGTTCCATAGCTTATATTTCAATCGAAAAACATTAAATTTATACCAAAAAAAAAGCTTTTTGAGACCAAGAAGACGAATTTTCAATCAATTAAGATTTTTCACTGAAGAAAGGAAATTCTACCTAAATTGCTGAACCTTCAAGCCAAAAGACGACTTTTCTCTACAAAAATTGAATTCACAAACAAAAAATATGACTTCAGCAAAAAATTATTTTTCCGCGAAATTGATGCATTTTTACCCAACAAAAATGTAATTTTTAACCAAGCAAAGTGTTTTTTTACCAAAGAAGGAGAATTTTCAACTAAAAAAGATCAATCTTAAAAAAATGTGAAAGTTAATTTTTCAGTTAGAAAATTAATTTTATACCAAAGAAAAAAGACATTTCCACTAAAGGTTAAACTTTTAACCAAAGACATAAGCCTTCAATCAAAAAAATAAATATTTAACAATGTAGTTTAAGTTTTACCCATGTAGTTGAATTTTCAATTTAATAAGATTAATTTTCAATAAAATAGTTCAACTTTCAACCAAAGAGATGAATTTTCAACTATAAATATAACTTTCCAATAAAATAATGATTTCTTAACAAAGGGATTCAACCAAATCTTTCAAATTAAATTGTTCCATAGTCAAACAGAGAAGAATAATTTTTAACCAAAAATTTGCATTTTCATTAAAAAAAAAGGAATTTCTACCAAAGCGGATCAACTTATAAATTAGAAAGACAAATTAGAAAAAAAATGGTTGAATTTTCTGTGAAAAAAGATTTTAGTTGACTTTTCACGTTCAAAATATGAATTTTTGAACAAGAAATAAGTTTCTACGGGAAAAACTGAATTTTCAATCCAAAAATACGAATTTTTACTTAAAAAGGATGACTTTTTAACAAAATTGTTAAATTCTCCACCCTATAGTTGCATTTTTATTCAAAAAAGATAAAATTTCTCTTAAAACAGATGAATTTATATTTAAAAAGTAAACGAATTTTTGAAAATAGTTGAATTTTCATCCGGAAAAGATTCCAGTTGACTTTTCAAGATCTAAATATGAACTTTTTAACAAAAAGTAAGTTTCTACGAACAAAATTGAATTTATCCTCCAAAAAGACAAATTTTTTCAACCAAAAGGGATGAATTTTTAACGAAATAGTTGAATTCTCTACCAAATAGTTGAATTTTTATGCAAGAAAGATGAAATTTGTACCAAAACAGATGAATTTTTAATAAAAATGAACCATTTTTTTTAAGTTGAACTTTCATCCAGAAAAGCTTTTAGTTCATTTTTTAACACCAAAATGTGAATTCTAAACAAGAAGTAAATTTCCCACGAAATAGTTGAATTTGTAACAAAACAGTAGAATTTTCAACCAAAAGCATGACTTTTTAACAAAATAGTTTTATGCTTAAGCAAACAGTTGCATTTTTATGCACGAAAGATTAAATTTCTCTTAAAACATATGAATTTTTAATTAAAAAAATAAAATTAAAAAAAAATAGTTGAATTTTCACCCGGAATAGATTTTAGTTCCCTTTTTAACAACAAAATATTAAATTTAACCAAAAAGTAAATTTTCTACAAAATAGTTAAATTTCCAACAAAACAGCAGAATTTTCAACCAAAAAGTATGACTTTTCAACAAAATTGTTGAATTTTGAACCAAAAAGTTGCATTTTCAACCAAGAAAGATGTAAATTCTGCCAAAGCATGTGAATATTGAAATCAGGAAAACAGATTTTCAGAAAAGAGTTAAATTTTCAACCGAACAGTTGCATTTTTGTTCAACAAAGATGAAATATTCCTTTCAAAACAGATGAATTACAAAAAATAGTTACATTTTCATCCAAATAAGATTCCAGTTCACTTTCCAACATCAAAATAAGAATGGTAAACTATAAGTTTCTGCTAAATATTCGAATTTTCAACCAAAGAGACCAAATGACCAAATGAAAATTCTACTAAAACAGGTGAATTTTTAAATCAAAAATACAAATTTTCAAAAAAGACTTGAATTTTCATCCAAAAGGATTGCAATAGACTTTTCTACAGAAAAATATAAATTTTAAACAAAAAGTGAATTTTCTAGAAAATAGTTGGATTTCCAACAAAACAGTTGCATTTTTGTCCAAGAAAGATGCAATATTTCTACTAAAAAAGATGAACTTTTAAATTAAAAAGACAAATTTTCAGAAATAAATATTTTCCATCCAAAAAAGATTTCAGTTGACTTATTAGCAACAAAATATGAATTTTGAACAAAAGGTTAATATTATACGAAAAGACTTGAATTTTCATTCCAAAAAGACGAATTTTCAACAAAGCAATTGAATTTGCAAAAAAAATTATGTCTTTTTGAGGAAATTGTTAAATTTTCAACCCAATAATAACATGTATAACTTAAAAGATAATCTTCAGGAGAATTTTTTTGCGAATTAGCAGAAATTACTACATGAGTGAAGGACCCCTCCCCCCGATGGTTACGAATGGTAACAAAATGTCTCCCCCCCCCCCGCTTGTGCTGTTATGTAATTTATGTACTCAAGTACTTAAGTAATTCAAGTATCTGGCTGAAATATTATTATTACAATTAATTATGAAGAGTTTTAAATATCATTCTAAAATGTCAACTTCATTATTAAATTTTTCACCCTTATCTTACAATATTAATGCATGCATTCATACAAAAAAAGGGCAGTGAAAGGGCTAACAGTACGAGCAGAGGAAATTCGAAAAGGATTTAAAGCATAATAGTAAAGGATTTTTTATTTTAATTTTAATTATTTTGTTGGGTGTATTTTATAATGTCTTATATATGAATTAATATTGTAAGATTATGGTGAAAAATTTAATAATGAAGTTTACATTCTGGGATAATATTTAAAACATTATTTGTTTAATCTGCTTGAGATTTTGCATGAATTTTTATTTTGCAATTAATAATTATCATGTATAATTTTCATTTATTGTAAACATTATTTGTCAACCTGTGATTGCTTATTCACATTTTGCATTTAATTGTATCCTAAGTTACCGTGAAAATTTTATATCATTTCAACAAATGTATATATATCATTACAATGCATAATATGCATTGATATTAAAAACAGATGTATTTTCCTTGTCTTCTTTTTATAAGAAAAAAAAAACTGCTCATCCTACAAACAAAAATTTAATATGCATTTTATTGCAACTCGTGTCGTTTTTCCATAAATTTAATTTGTTCATGTTTAATGTTATTTTTCACAATTTTAAACAAAAATATGCAACCTAGCGCAAAGTGAATCGAAGAAAAGTTGCAATGTAATTTGGGCGAAAAATTTTGTTAGATAAAATGTTATTGTAGTGTGTACCGTTTTTCCAAAAAGTTAATTTTCTTAATTTTAAATGTATTTTTATAACAAAAGTTTATAACAAAATTGTAGATCTTTTTTGGATGAAGAACTTTTGTCTCTTCATTTTTTTTCGTACCTTGCCTCGTTTTTCCAAAAATTTGATTTATTTTATTCGTCAATCAGTTTTTACAAATGAAACAAACACTACGCGTCCCATCAAAAAATAATCGATAACAAATTTGTAGAACTTTTTTGAGTGCACAATTTTTGTTGATTCATACTTTTCGGTATCTTGTATAGTTTGACCGCAAAATGGAATTTTTGACTTTTCCTCATTTTTTTGTGCGATAACAATGTGAATTTTCGATTTTTCAAGGAAATTTAAAAATCTTCTAACAATATTGTAGGGTGTTCGAAAAGAAACATTTCTCTCTGCTAGTACTATTAATATCCGTCCATAGAATTTCCAAATATTAAAGAAAGTATTCTCAAAAATTTTCAAAATGTGCTAACTTTTTGAATTTTTATCCAAACTTGTTGGCTAACGATCTTGATATTCATTTTAGGACACTAAAATAGCATGCCAAAGCTCAATCCAATACGTTAATTCTTTTGAAAGTCATGGTGCTAACAAAGTATAAAAAATCTACAGACTAACAGACATACATTTTGTAAAAAATCTGTTTTTTGGGTTCAGGGAGTCTCAAAACGTGGACATTCGACAAAAAGTGGGAGAAGTCGAATATTACAAAAATCAAATACCTTATCATTATAGGATGAGAATGTAAAAAAGTGCGCATCCTATAAAAAAAAATTTGTTATTAAACATTTTATTGCAACTTGTCCATATATTTAATTTGTTTATTTTTGATGTTATTCTAAACGATTTGAACAAAAATACGCATCCTAGCGTAAAGTCGTTCTGAAGAAATGTTTAAAACAAAAGTTTATAAAAAATTTGTAGATCATTTTTGGTTGAACAATTTTTGTCTATTAATTTTTTTTCGTCTCTTGTGTGGTTTTTCCACTTTAATGTTTTTATTTTTAATGTGATAATTGGCGATAAAAAAAACAACGCTTCTTTAAAAAAATTATTTATGACAAATTTTTATAGCTCCTTTTCGTGTGAGCAGCTTTTGTCTATTAATTTTTTTCATAGTTTGTGTCGTTTGTCCAAAAATTTAATTATTTTATTTTTAATTTTATTTTCTAAGATTGCAACAAAAGCTACGCATTCTATCCAAAAGTTATTTCTAATAAATTCGTCGATCTTTTTTGAACGCACAATTTTTCTCTTAATCTTTTTACGTGCCTTGTGTCGTTTTTCCAAAGATTTAATTTTTCTATTTTTAATTCTAATTCTTAAGTATAAAACAAAAACTACGCTTCCTATCAAAAAGTGACAAGAAACAAATTTGTAGATTTTTTTATGTGCACAATTTTTGTCTGCCCATCTTTTTTCATATCTTGCATAGTTTGACCGCAAAATTCGATTTTTATTTTTCATTATTTTTTGTGCGATCAAAATGTGAATTTTGGATTTTTTAGAAAATTCCAAAATCTGTTATGACAATATTATAGGGTGTTCAAAAAGCAACATTCTTCTTCATCTGACTTTTTTTCATATCGTGCGTTTTTTGACTTAAAATGTTAATTTTGTTTTGTTTTATGGAACTTTGTAAATGGTATAACTCCAGTAGTCTTTGTTTCATCAAAAAAAGTTATGGGTATAAATTGTTCGTCTTTTTAAGTTATACAAACATCTGTACATAGAATTTTCAAATCTTGAAAAAATTGGTATCAACGTTTTTAACAATGCGCTCACTTTTCGAATTGACATCAAAAATGGCTAACTAACGAACTTGACCTTCATTCCAGGACACATGAAGAGTATACTGAAGCCTTATCTAATCTGTCAATTCTTTCGAAATTTCTCGTGCAGACTAAAAATCTACATACATACATACACACATGCATGCATACATACGTCCACGCAGCCATACATACATTCATACAGAAATACATACATACACACAGACAGACACATTTATGAAAACCTGTTTTTTGGGTTCAGAAGGTATGCAAATGTGGACATTTGAAAAAACCGGGGGAGGGGGGGTCTAATTTTACACAAATCTCATACCTCCTCTGATGAGAATGTAAGAATTAAAATGAAAAACAGTTTCAGCATTTGCGGAACGACCAGTCCATCTTAGGTTTGCCCACAACATATATAATAAATATGCCACTTACCTAATAAGAACGCAAATAGTACTTTTTTCCTCATGTTTGAATATAGAAAAAGTTGAGCAGAATGTTTCTGAATCGGAATATCAAGACAATATGAATCCTCACTGTGATTGCTATGCATGGAACCCGAAAAACAGATACGTGTCGAGGCAGGTGTCGAGCATATTATCAACCTTGCATTCCAAATGTTTATGGATCAAGACCAAACTAACTAGCACACGAAAACAAGATACGCTTAATAACCTCAAACACGATGTTA
>CAKNXH010000114.1:626475-638751 GCA_932178445.1 Andricus quercusramuli
TGGAATTGTCTTGGACTGGTCTTTACTCAAGACAAAATCAAGACCAAGTATTTTTACCCGGGAAAGAAAACGAATTTTCAAGAGAATAGATGATTTTTTAACCAAATAGTAGAATTTGAAACGAGCCTGTTGAATTTTGAAGCCAAATACAAACTAGTTAAATTTTCAAGTAAATGATTGATTTGAAGCGAGCGGTTGAATTTTCTAATAAAATAGTTGAATTTTTAGTTAAAAATATGAATTTTCAACAAAAAAGTCAATTTTCAACTAAATAGTTCAATTTTTCAACAAGAAATTAAATTTTCAAACAAATAGATTAATTTTCTAACAAAAAAGACGAATTTTCGAGAAAAAATATGATTTTCAACCAAATAGTACAATTTTTAAACAAAACTGTTGAATTTTCAAGACAAATACAAAATAGTTAAATTTGCAGCTGAGCGATCTGATTTTGAGACGAGCTGTTGAATTTCCCAATAAAATTATTGAATTTTTAGTGCAAAATATAAATTATCAACCAAAAAGTAAATTTTCAACTAAATAGTTGAATTTTTAACCGAAGTGTTAAATATTCAAGCCAAAAACACGAATTTCTTGCAAAAAAGTTTAATTTTCAACCTGAAAATATGATTTTTTAACGCAAAGTTTATTTTACAACCAAATAGTTGATTTTTTCACTAAAAAAAATGAATTCTTAACGGAACATATAACAGTTAATATTTCAACTAACAGAATTTTAAAATGGAATGCAAAAGCAGTTGAATTTATTCTTAAACAAATTTAATAGCATATTGATTTTGAACCAAGAATATTAACTTTTTACCAGAAAAGAAGAATTTTCAAAAAAATACATGAATTTTCAATTAAATTAATGAATATTCAACTAGAACAGATAAATTTCAATCAGGTAGTGCAGTTTTTGAGTAAAATAAATAATTTGTTAAACAAAAATGGAATAATTAAATTTACGATTCGAGAAATTGATTTTTAATTAAAAATGAGATGAATGTTCAATGCAATAGTTCAATTCCAAACAAAGAGATGAATTTTGTACAGAAAAAATTAATTTTCAACAAATTGGTTCAACTTTCAAACAAGTTGAAAATTTTTGACCAAAAAAAGATGACTTTTCAACAAAATAGTTGTGTTAAAGTAATTAATTTTTTATCCAAATAGTAGAATTTTTAACCAAACTAGATAAATTTTGAACCAAAAATATAACAGTCGACTTCTCATCCCAAAAACTTAACATTTAACCAAAAATATTTGGCTCTTCTTATTGGTTTCTTTTAATTTAGTTCGCCTTTAGGCAAAAAAAATGTGACTTGAAAACAAAGAAAAAAAAAAGAATTCTTTCTAAAAAATGCAAAAAGAGCGAAATGAGGGAAAAAGTATGAAGCGTGAAATATGAAAGCACCGCTACTTTCACGGCCCCCCCCCCCCCTCACACCAATTACCAAAAATAATGTTTAATAAAGTAGTTCAACAAAGTAGTTGAACTTTTGACTAAAATTTTGTATTTCTAACAAAATAGTTGCATTTCAAGCATTCCGCAAACCTATCTCTGCACCACATTACGTAACCACAAAAAAAGCAAAGCTCCCTCGACAAAAAGACTCAGAAACTATGGAACCGTCCTTCCCATTCTTTCCTCTCTCAGAAGTCTAACCTCGGAAATCCCCCATTGCCGTTGAATCCTCGCTGCTATATTTTGAGGAATCGCGCCAAGGGAATCTTCATTGCGGATATGTGGAAGATAGGATAAAGATAAAGGCGGCTAGATAGTTGCGCTTGCGAGAGGGAGAGGCGACCGCGTCGATGCGACCTCTCGCGGAGGAGTAAGAAAGGCCGATTGGGCGAAAGAAAGAAAGGAAGAAAAGAGGAAAGAAATGAAAGGCTGTCAGACTAGTGAAGTAGCTCGGGGTATTAGCCAGCTGAAGGGTGGATGCGAAGAAAGAGAGTTCCCTCCTTTCTTATATATTTTTTCTTGTATTCGTCGGCGTTCCTTGGGAAAAGTTTGTTGTTTGAAGCAGCGCTGCTGCCCGCGCGATCATTAATCATGCCGAGTTTTGGTTTGACTAGCAGCCGCGTCGCGCTGGGCTCGGTATGGCGGGGCTCTATATGGCTGGGCTCTTCTGTATGGCGTGTCTCGAATCCACGCCACTCTCCGCTCGGCTTGTTTCGCTTTTAGGTTAGGTTTCCAGCAACTCCCTGGTCTCAGTTTCTCGGGGGTTTGCGAGTCGGTAGGGGCTGTTTGCTCCCCTTTCATCTCCGGCACCCGACCCCCTCCTATTTACGAATCCCACCCTCTCGTGAAGGGAAGGGAACGGCTATTCGGGGATGGCTATCATAGAAGGGGAGCCCGCAGAAAAAGGAAAGCTTCCTCCCTGCTTCTTTCACTCGGGCTGACTGGGGCCATTTCTTCTTTCTGAGCCGTGAATTCGACCGGTGTAAAGGCCCTTTCTGAATGTAATAATAGATTTTTAGACCTTTCTCCAATCCCCTTTCTACACGTACCACTCTCCGCGTCCGCTCAATCTTATTATGTAGGTATGGCCACTGGATTTTTGCGTCCATGTATAACGGATTCAGTGGACATTTTCCATTTCGTTTCTGCACTCTAAATTCAAATCAGGCAAAAATTGACTGATTCAATTAATCAATCTTGCTTTGAATAAACAATCAGTTATTTCTAGTGACTAATCAGTGATTTTAACAGGTAATTCAGTACATATTTGCTGACTGAATCAAATAGTCACTTTAAATGTTTAAATGTTAAATTCTTCGTGGAAGTGACTGGTTTTTCTGCTAAAATAAAATAGTAAAGTTATGGCTAATCTGAATTTATACACCTACCACCCTCCGCGTACGTTCGATCTTATTATTTATATTTTATAAGTATGGTCACTAGATTTTTGCGTCCATGTATAACAGATTTAGTGGATATTTTCCATAGGGTTCCTGCAATCTAAATTTAAATCTGGCAAAATTTGACTGAATCAATTAATCCATCATCGTTTGACTAGAAAATCAGTTATTTCTAGTGACTAAACAGTGGTTTTAACAGAAAATTTAGTCCATATTTGCTGACTGATTTAAATAATCGCTTTAAATTATTGATTCTTACTCAGTAGTAGTGACTGGTTTGTCTGCTAAAATAAAATACTAAATTCATTACTAAACTGAATTTCTACACCTACCACTCACTGCGTCCGTTCGATCTTATTATTTATATTCATATGTATGGTCACTTGACTCTTGCGTCCATGTGCAGAAAAAATTTTTTTAAACTTACAAGATTTTCAGTTAAAATAGGGACAGCATACATTTTCTGGAAAGATTACTGAATTGTCTGCAGAGTTTACAGCATGTTCAGTTATTTGATGAATTTACAGGTATTTTCTGTAATATTTACTGAACTTTTCTGTCAAATTGATAACTTTAAATTGTAAAATCTAATCAAAAAGTCTGTAAATTTTACAGAAAGTATCCGTAAATTTGTATAATTACTGGAAATTCAGTAAACTCCGCAGAAAATTCGCTGAGCATTGCAGAAAAACTATGCTGTCCCTATTTTAACTGAAAATCCTGTAACTTTAGTAGACTATTTGAATGAACTAATGACTAATTTTTAGTCAGTAGAAGTGACTGATCTGCCTGCTATAATAAAATAGTGAAATGATTCCTGAATTATAATTCTTTATTAAATTCATAAATTCTAATAAATTATTTAAATGAAACAAATGAATGGTTAACAAATAAAAAGTTGCGGACTGAATCGAATCAAAAGAACTGAATTAATTAGTTACAGTTTAGGTCATTCCAAATTGTACTGATTCAGTCAGTGGACGTTACTCATTAGATTAATTCATTTTTAACGTCAGAAAATAAATCTTCCAGGTTTAAAATTCATCATATGGTTGAAATAAAATGTTTCGATTTGAAATTAAAACCTTTTTTGGTTTGGAATTGATCTTTTTCGTTTTCAAATTCAACTATTCAGTTATAATTTCGAAAATAGTGACGAAAATTCATGTATTTTAATGAAAATTCGTCTTTTTTGGTAGAAAATTCATTTTCTCAACGAAAAATTAATTTTTGGTTTTTGAAAAGTGCACAACTTGGTTCAAAGTTACACTACATTCTTCAAAATTAATTTCTTTAACTCGAAATTTTGATATTCAATTTTTGGTAGGAAACTATTTTTTTAGTGGAAAATTTAACTGTTCGCTTGTAAGCTCATGTACTTTTGGTTGAAAGTTGTTTTTTTTTATTCAAAAATTGAACTATTTGCTCGTAATGTCATAGATATATTTGGTTGATTATTCATGAAATTGGTTGAATTTTATACATTTATTTGAAAATCCATCTGTCTGGTTCTAGAAAATAAATTTTTTTTATGGTTAAAAATTAATCTTATTGATTGTATTTATGTAAGCGTTTTTTCTTTAAAGTTAAATTTTTTGGTTAAAATATCAACTGGTCTTCATTTAAAATCGAACAATTTTTTTTGTTTGTTGAAATGACAACTATTATCATATTTTGTCGTTGAGAATTGATCTTTTTATAAATTGTACTGCTTGATTGAAAGTTGAACTACTTTGTGAAAAATTCTTTTTTTTTTAGTTGAGGATTCGTCATTGTAGTAGATAAATTATCTCTTTGGGTTGAAAATGAAACAATTTTGTTGAAAATTCTTCTTTATTTGTAGAAAACTCATTTTCTTGACGAAACATTGATTTTTGTTTTGTTTGAAAAATGAGACTACTTGGTTTAAAGTTGGACTACATTCTGAAAAATTAATTCCTTTAACTCCAAATTTTGATATTCCATTTTTGGTAGGGAACTATTTCTTTTTTAGTTGAAAATTCAACTATTTGCTTATAAGCTCGTGTATTTTGGGTCGAAAGCTGATCTTTTTTATTTAAAAATTGAACTATTTGCTCGTAATTTCATACATTTTGCTGCTTATTCAAGAATTTGTTTAAATTTCATGCATGCTGTTGAAAATTCATCTGTCTGGTACTAGATAATAAATTTTTTTGGTTAAAAATTAATCTTTTAGGTTGTATTTATGTAAGCGTTTTTTCATTTACAGTTAAGATCTTTTCTAGTTGAAATATCAATTGTTATTTATTAAGAATAAAAACATTTTTTCGTTGGAATAACAACTATTATATTTTGTCGTTGAGAATTGAACTTTTTTAAATTGTACTACTTGATTGAAAGTTAAACTACTTTGTCAAAATTTTTTTTTTTTTTTTTTGAGGATTCGTCATTGTAGTAGATAAGTTATCTCTTTGGTAGAAAATGAAACAATTTTGTTAAAAATTCTTCTTTGTTTGTAGAAAACTCATTTTCTTGACGAAAAATTGATTTTTGTTTTGTTTGAAAATTGGACTACTTGGTTTAAAGTTGGACTACATTCTGAAAAATTAATTGCTTTAACTTCAAATTTTGATATTCCATTTTTGGTAGGGAACTATTTCTTTTTTAGTTGAAAATTCAACTATTTGCTTGTAAGCTCGTGTATTTTTGGTCGAAAGTTGATCTTTTTTATTTGAAAATTGAACTATTTGCTTGTTATTTCATACATTTTCTTGATTATTCAAGAATTTGGTTGAATGTCATTCATTTTGTTGAAAATGCATCTGTCTGGTTCTAAAAAAAAAAAAAAAACCTTTTTGGTTAAAAATTAATCTTTTTGGTTGTATTTATGTAAGCGTTTTTTCATTCAAAATTAAGATCTTTTCTGATTGAAATATCAATTGTTTTTTATTCAAAATTAGAATTTTTTTGTTGAAATGTCAACTATTATATTTTAATTATCTCTCTGGTTGAAAATTGAACAATTTTGTTAAAAATTCGTCTTTATTTGTAGAGAATCAATCTTCTGGGTTAAAAAATCATCCTTTTGATTATATTTAAATGTTTTTAATGAAACATTAAAAACAGTTTTGGTTGTAATATCAACTATTACATTTTTCGTTGAAAATTAATTTTTTTTATATAGAAAGTTTTTACAACTTGATTGAAAATTGAACTAGTTTGATAAAAAAATCAATTTTGTTGCTAAAGATTCATATAATTTGCAGCTAAAAAATTCAGCTCTTTTGTTGAAAATTGAACTATTTGGGGGGAAATTCGTGTTTTTCTTGGAATTTAATTATCTCAATCGAAAATTCAACTATTCAATTTCTTGTTGCGAATTGGCCATTTTTAGTCACTTTTCCCTACTTAAAATTTAGATTGTAGGAGATTCTCGAAAGAATTTTGCTGAAAATTCTCTTGTGGTATCAAATTAGCAATTAGAAAAGAAGTTCTAGAATCAATTTCATCCGGTGATTAATTTAAGACACCATAGGGTCCATAGGTTTCAAAATGAATAGCTATAATATAAAAATAAAATTATTTCTACTAGAAATTTAAATGACTATAATTTAATTAGTCAAATATATTGATATTTTAAAAATCATCGTACTCCATCTCAACATTATTTTTTTTGAGTGGCGTGGCAATTACAGAAGTGCGAATGCGTGCAATCTTGATTTTCATTATTACCTTTCACCTTGTGATATCCGGTTCGCGTAATTACCCCTGACTGAGAATATGATAACTATAACACCAACTGAATTACGGAAAGCATCAACGCACACTTGAATGAGGCCTAACAGTCTGACTGGCATTGACCTTAATCATTTTCGTTCAATATTCTGCAAGTCATCTCAGGGAAACCAGATTTTCATTCAGAAGCAGCATAGACACTTTATAGGCTTTAACTAGCAGCAAATGCACGCTCACTTCCTGGATTTATATTTTCTAATATTAAAAACACAAACAATTCCAAAAATCATGACAATACATTGTTTAAATTTACTGTTTAACATTTTTTTTAAGGATTTGAACTTATTTAGTAAATAAAATATGATAGAATATCGGATGTTGCATTTATTCGCGAAAAGAAGATAAATCCTTTTTTTAGGCGTTATTTCAAAGTTATGACGAAATAAATTACACCTTCTTGATTTCAATGATTAAAATATAACTAATTTTCAGTTAAATTGAACTTATCGCTGTAGCAAGAATTTTATTACTGATAATTGTTAAAAATATACTGATTCAATTAGTAATTACTGCTACATGTATGTGCTCTATCGAAACTTGTTATGAAAAATTTCTTAAATATTTTCAATATAAATTATGTTACAAAAATGAAGTGAATTCGAAAAACATTTCATTAATTTAATTGTATTCTTTATTTAGAGTGGCTACTAAAAGTGAACGAAAAACTTTCCGGTTATTTCCTGATTTTTTCCTGGTTAGCAATATTTTGAAGCTGAAAAAGTTTCAAATTGAAGCAAACTTCAAACTGAAATATCTCCGGCTTAAATAGACTTACCTCTATTTAGTTATTTTTTAATTGTAGCCCAGAGTTTCGAAAAACAGAAAATTGTAAAAATACATATGAAAATTAATTTCGTATAATAAATATTTTGCAAAAAATGAGTTAACTTTTTTGGGAGAAACACACTTTTTCCCGGAAAATTTAATCAAAAACAGAACTTGTCCCCTGTCAACTGAATGAAAATGTATAAAACGGAAAATTTCCTTTTTTAATCTAGAAAAAAATTAAGAACTAACGAATTTCGTCCTTTCGACTCTAAAAATATTTAAAGTGAAAAAGGTGCCCTTCAAGAAAAAAATGAAAACAGAAAATGTCTTCTTTCAATTCATAAAAAAAATGCAAAAACAAAATTGTCTTCTTTTCCACTCAATACAAATTAAAGAATTTTGAATCGTAAACTTTCAAAAATTTAACTACATATTTCAGAAAACCTTCATAATGATATTTTGAATATTGAAAACTTTCTAAATTAGAGGATTCAAAAATGAAAACTTTTCAAATTAGAATTGTAAATTAAATCTTTTTTTATACTGGAATCCTTTATGGTCCTATCACTACTAACACTTCTGTAAAGCACTGGGAGGACCCTGAAGTCAATTTGGTTTAAAAGGTAAAAAAGGTCTCTGAATACGAATATGCTGGTTATTTTTCAGAAATCCTGGTCAATTTTTGTTTGAATAATTTTTTAAAAACAATTCCATTATTTATTAACAGAGAGAAGACAAAATCATGCTTTGCATATCTGAGCAGAAACAACACTTTTTTTTCTTAACATACATCACTTTTTTCGAAGGATAAACCGTTTGCAATATACATCGTTACAAAGAAATTATATTTTTGAAAAATTTGACATATTTGTACAGCTTTACAGGAAAATTTAAAACTCGTACATTATCTGCACCGAGTGAATTGTTGTTAAAAATTGCTATTTTAAAAATGAAAACGTCTAGGCATTTCATTTGTTATTAAAAAATCATTCAGGTCAATCTGTGTCATAATTTTCCCTAAAATTGTTGCAAAAATCTACACCTACAATCAATAATATTATTAATTTTTCATAAAGACTCCAACTCTCTTGCTCTATTGTTGATAACAATTGTTATACATAAAACCCCTTAATGACCAGAATGGATTTTTAAAAATTCTTTCATTAATTTTTATACAAGATCTAACTTCTTATTCTTGTGACATTTTGTCGTACGAGCTATTATTTATCTACAGCCTTTTGAACAATTTAGGTTTCATAAATCCACGCTTCCTTGAATAATTGCAATTTTCTATGAAAAACTAGAAAAATGTACAACTGTGAAAATTTTGAAAATCGAAAACAGAATTCTGTTGAAAACTAGCACCTGAGGACCTTGGATATGCATGATTATGTTTTTGTTATAAAAAATGTTACTACTTGATCGAAAGTTGAACTCCTTTGATAAAAAAGTCAATTTTTTTGTTAAAGATTCATAATTTCAGCTGAAAAGTTGAATGAACTACTGAATCCATTATAATTTAAAGAAAAGTCTTATTTTTCTTAACTTTGTGCAAACAATCACAAGGCAACATTTAAAACTGAAAACAGATCACGTTTTTTTCACAACTGAACTAGGAAATATCTTGACTAATCGAATTAGTAATTTTTTACTGAACTTTAAAGGCTCACTTTTTGCAACAGCAAATTTTTTGATAACTTGAGTTTTCAAGTTTTTTTTCTCTCTCGTTTAAGACTAGCAAAATTAAAGTAATTACTGGTGAAATTTTACAGATTCGATCAGCGAAAATTGCACTGATTTAATAAAAATTATAAAAATGGAAAACTTGAAAATATAAAAGGTTAATAAAACGACGCGATAGTGTCACATTTTCAAATCTACTGAAACAATGAGGAGGCCTTATTGAAAAATTACTAACTCGACCTAGTCTGTTCTTATTTTCAAAATATTGCCTTTTGATTCTTTGAACAAATTATAAAAAATAACTTTTTACAATTCAAAAAGTATAATGAATCAATGGGCTATAAATAATTATGCATATTCAGGGTCCTCATGAGCTACTTTTCAACAGAATTCTGTTTATGATGTTCAAAATTAGGTCTGCTTTACATTTTTCTAATTTTCGTTAGAATCTTGCTATTATTCAGAAAACTTTGTAAAAATGATTTGCCTTGAATAACTATTAGCTTGAATAAGTATGAACTGAGTCCCTGGAAAAGTTAATTTGAATTTCATAGATTTTTTCTTACACAGAAGATTGGTTGATACAACTAGATAAATTTACTAAGGACTGTATACAATAATTAAAAAAGTTTCTTATGAAATAAAAACGTGAAAAAAAAATAAAAAGGTCATATAAGAATTTTTCACAATTATAAAATGACAAAGAGTCAATGGGCTGCAAATTAATTATACACATTCAGGGTCTTCATACGCTACTTTTTAACAGAGTCCTGTTTTTAATTCCTAATTTTTTTTCGGTTTTACATTGATCTAATTTTCCATAGAAATGTTCAATTATTTAGCAAACTGTAAAATTGATTTGCCTGGAAAGGATAAACTTGATTGCCTGAAAAAGTGTATTTTTATTTCATATTTTCCATTTTGAAAATATTTATCTTTTTAACAGAATTCTGTTTTTGATCTTCAAAATTTTGTACTTTTGTACATTTTTCTAGTTTTTCATAGAAAATTGCAACTATTACCGAAGCGTGGATTTATAATATATAAAGTAAAAAGTTTGATCTTTTGTTAAAGATTACACAGCCCCACAAAAAAAAATTATGTGAACGAGACCAGACCACCATATCTATATGGTTTTGGGGTCACTGAGTCCGAATCCGGGGTACATTTTCCTCCATTAGGCCAGGGTCAAGGTCAGGGTCAAGGTCATTTCAAGGTCATTTAAAGGTCAAATCAAATAATTCCCTGAATGTGTACCAAGATGCCGTTTCTTTATGTTTTGGAGGTCGCTGAGTCCGAATTCGAGGTCTGTTTGTCTCCATAAAGTCAGGGTCAAGGTCATTTCAAGGTTAAATCGAACAAAAACCTGTGAACACATACAATTACTACATCTATACGTTTTTGGGTTTGCCGAGTCCGATTTCGGTGTCCGTTTTCCTCCATCAGGTCTGAGTCAAGGTCATTTCAAGGTCACATCAAATTATTCCACGAATGTGTACCAAGATGCCGTCTCTGTATGTTTTTGAGGTCTCTGAGTCCGAATTCGAAGTCTGTTTGTCTCCATCAAGTCAGTGTCAAGGTCATTTCAAGGTTCAATCGAAGAAAAACCTGTAAACAGACACAACTACTACATCTATACGTTTTTGGAGTCGCTGAGTCCGAATTTGTTTAGTAAATATTATACAAAAATTTTTTTTGATCAATTATGGTTATTGAGGGTTTTTGTTTATGACCATTGTTATGAACAATGAATCAAGAAAGTTTATGAAGAATAATGTTATTAATGGTAGGTATAGGTTTTGCGACAATTGTAGGGAAAATAGTGGCACTGGTTGAAAAAGAGAGCAAGAGGCAAAAGAGTTCTGTTTCTGTTTAGAGATGCTAAAAATGATTTTATAAAAGTTGTTTGTTAATGAATAATTGAATTGTTGTCGGAAAAGTTTGTACCAAAACTGACTAGGATTCCGGAAAAATGAACAGATTTGAAAAAAAATAAACAGATGTATTTTTTAAACCTTTTGAACAAATAGTACATTGGGTTATGTTGATGATTTTAAGACAGTGTTAGTGTCTTTCATCAGAATTAGGTATTTTAAATTGAAGAAATTACATTTAAAAGAAGATAAGCTACTTTATAACAATTTTAGTTTATATTGGCGTTTCGAATCAGAAATCGGTATTTCCAGTGAAATCATAAAATTTCAAAGAAAAATCAATTTTTTTGGGCAATTTTAGGTTGAGCTAGCGGTTTCCCTAGACAAATCGGTATAAATGTCAAAGGTGTAGAATGTTGGAAAAAGTCAGAGTTATGTTGAGGTTTTTTTTTACCGGAAAACGGTTAGTTTAAACAAAAGTCATTATATCTGCAAGAAAATTTACAGTTTGGGGAAAAAAATTCATATTATTTTAGTGCTTTTCGTCGAAAATTGGTATTTCAATAAGAAAAATCGTATAAGGTTTTTAAGATAATTATTTTATAAATTATCATTCTGTTATTTGACACACAATTTTTCAAGAATTTGTTATGTTAATTTCTTTCGCCGAAAATTAGTGCTTTTCAACACAAAAGATTTTTCGTCTGAAATTTCTATTGTTAATAAAAAACAATTAGATTCCAAAAAATATTCACAATATTTGAACAATAACAGGGGAGATTATTTTTTTTTGTTGAACAATGGCATTATTGAACGAAAAAACAAAGGTTTGATATTCTGTATACTGTATAAAAATATGACCTATTAATTATGAAGTTAAGATATAAATTTTCATCAAATATTCAAAATAATGTTCTTGCTGTTCTTCTATATTATTTTGAATAATATTAATTAATTGTATATTTCGATCGAAAAACTGCATGACATGGAGAAAATATAATCATTTGAAAAATCATACAGCATCTGTTCATTTCAACTCTGTGAAATGACTTATTCCAGAACACAATGTTGATGAAATAGAAGTTCACGAAAATTGTGTTTTGTATTCATTCATATCCACTTCGTGATTCATCAAATTTTTTATTTTGGGGTTCAGTTAATAGGAGCCAAATATGTCATTGCGTGATTCTCATTTCTGACAAATATATAATAATTTATATCTATAAAAAATTGATTTATACATTTTTTGTAGCTCTAGATAATAGATATACATTTAATAATCTTAGAGATTTGTTTGTTTTCTAATAATATCACAGAATATCCTCAA
>CAKNXH010000115.1:8857-27151 GCA_932178445.1 Andricus quercusramuli
ATTTTTGGGATTTAAAACAAATGTGTCAAGTTAAAATTCAACTATTTTATTGAAAACTGACCTTTTTGTTGAAACTTCATATTATTGAGTTGAAAATTCCATTATTTTATATAGAAAATTCGTCTGTTTTGAAAATTCAACTGCTTTGTAAAAGGTTCATTTTTCCTAATTTAAAATTAATTTTTACAGTGAAAATTTAAGTGTTTTATTTTTGTTTGAAAATTAATCTTTTTCGTTTGAAAATTCGACTATATGGTTCAAAATTTATATAATTTCTTACAAATTTCTTTTTTTGGTGGGAAATTCATAATTTTTGTAGAAAATTCATATGTTTAGTTGAAAAATGAACTTTTTTTAGAATTTCGCTTTTTTGGAGTGAAAAAATTATTTATTAAATTGAAAATTTAACTATTTGGTTGAAAATGAACTTTTTGGATAAAATTTCATATTTTTGGCTTGAAAATTCTACTATTTCATACAGGAAAGTCGTCTCTTTTTCATTAAAATTCGAAAATTTGTTTGAAAAGTCAACTGTGCTGTAGAAAATTTGAGTTTTTTTGATTACAAAATCATTTTTTAAATGAAAAATCAATTTCTCCAAACAAAAATTCAACTACTCGATTTTTGGTTAAAAATTGTTCTCCTTTTATAATTTACATCTTCACCTATTTGATCGAAAATTTATATATTTTGTTGAAAATTAAATTCTTCCAAATGAAAATTCAACTATTCCATTTTATCAAGCTTATTATTGAAGAAACGCGACTTTTCCGAATGTATGTTAAATTGAGCATTCTTATTTAAAATTTTTATATCAATTTTATTTTGTGATAGCTTAATTTAATTTGTATTTTTTTCAACTTAATTAATTATTTTTAGGGTCTTCGAGCATACCTCGCTGCAAATTTAGAGGGTCGACTTGTCTTGAAATCGGGCGTGAACTTAGGCCACACTTCTCGGACCCATTTGGTCAGATCTGTAGTCGAATACTTGTTCAAATACTTCTCATGTCAGAACAAGTAAGTATATTCATTTTCTGTTTGAAAATTAACTTTTTTCTTCAATATTCGCCTCTTCTGTTTAAAAATTAAATTTATTTGTTGTTGATGCTACTGTTTGGTTACCAATTATTATTATTTATAAAATTCACTATTTGGTTAGAAATTTATATTTTTTCCTTTAAAATGACTTTTTGTTGAAAATCTAAGTTATTTGTAAAAGAAATTGTTTCGTTAAAATTATTATTTTTCGTTGAGGTTTAATCTATTTTATTTGAAATTCGACCATGTTGTTGAAAATTAGCTTTCTTCTTGAAAATTTATCTCCTTTCATTGCAAGTTCAAGTACGTTTGGTTAAAGTTTAATCATTTTGGTTTGAATATTCGATCATTTGGTTGGAAATTCACTTTGTAGTTTGTAATTTAAATATTTGGCTAAAACTTCAATCACATTTTTAAAAATTCATCTCTTTTGCTTGAACGTTTCCAGCTATTTGATTGCAAATGCAAATGTTCGAATTATTCTTTATTCAATTCAATTAACTGATTGAAAATTAATCTTTCGGGCTAAAAATTCAACTGTTTTCTAAAAAATTAGACTTTTGAAATTTCAAACTCAGCTCTCTTGTTAAAAATATGTCTTGGGGTTGAAAATTCGTCTGTCTTGGTTAAAGTTCAACTATTTTGTCGAGAATGCAATATATTCAGACTTGAGATCTTGTGCGATTCATAACATCCTTTATAATTTTAAACGACAACTCCGACTTTTTAAAGCCTTCTAGTCAATTCGAGCCCTGGAATCAAAATCAAAACTACTGTGTAGCTACTTTTTATTCTATTAAAGATTCCGTTCTCCTACCTGACGAAAATTCGACCACGGCTTACAAGTATTTACGACACAACGTGGGCACCTTTGAAGAACAAAAGGAAAACTGGCGCTTGTGCATTTCCGAGTGAGCAGCATTTTTAAAGGATAACGACATATTCGACTACATCAAGCTCTTTCCGGTTTTGCGAGTACAGTTTGGATACAAACTGCTCTTACAAGATTTTGATGAAAAGTATTTAGCAAAAAGAAATGCATTATACGCAGTGTGATCACACACAAGGAAATCGTCAGGCAAGCGAAAGTTGTGAGCGTTAGCCGTTTAAGTGCATTAAATATTAAATAATTAATAATATTTAATAATTTATTCTATGTTATATGTACAATGTTCGACCGCAATTGCGTTAAATTCTAGATTTAGCTTTAATGAAGGCTGTAACGAAATTGTGATTTATGAAGGAATCTCCATAGGTATATATTAAATATAGCAGCGACTGTTTTATCATAAAAGTTATATTTATATTTATGCTCCTAATTCTAAAAATAAAACTGCATTTATAATCACATTCTTCAGCGAACTCTAACCTATTGATAAAGTTCTCCCCACTGTTTAAATAGTAGTCTTTCATACTAGTCCAGATTAGAAAATCAAATCAAATTTCTTTATTATTCTTCAAAAATAATATAAAAATATATATATGGCTCTTAGAAATAGTAATTTCAATCGTATCAGATTTTTGAATCGACCCTCTGCAATAATCGAATTTGCCCTCCTAAAATATACATTTTGAAATTCCAGGATAATCTAATCGACCAATCCGAGCTGATAGAATCGACTGTATAGAGATAATCAAAGTGGTGATCCGAAGTGTCCAAGCCGACCCTTCACAATGACCAGTTTAACACTTTGAGAAAATCGAATCGACCATCTGAGACCATCGAGTGGTCTGTCTAGAGACAATCATATCGACCCTTTAGCATGATCGGGTCAGCTTTCTTGAAATGACCGATTCGACCGCCCGAAATGATCGAGTCAACACTTTGAGATGATCGATTTGAACCTCTTGTTTAAACCTTCTAGAGATAGTCGCTTTAGCCATATTCAAGGGCTGTCCTATAGTTGACCCTGCAATATGGCTGGTCTGCACATCTAGATGGCCAAACAGACCTTCCATTTTTCTCCGTGTTGGAATAATGGGGTCACGTAGGATATTTAAGGTAGGATTATATGATTTTCAATGCAATCATTTGGAACTGAATAATGAAATCTTGATAGAGAAGGCAAGTCAAATTTAATAATTGTCCTGCCTAAAATTGAAAAATATTTCAAGCCTCAGCAGAGATAACGCTGAATCAACAAAAAAGTTTTATATCAAACTATTTTCGTGATGATACATGCTCACGGTTTGAAAAAGATTCGAGCAGAACAGATTTCTGTTGATTCAACGTTTTCAGCGTTTTCAGAAAAACAAGTTTAAAAAGTGAAAAAACAACTCATGGCTGTCTCTGAAACCTTGCACCAAACAAACCGGAAATGCTCAAGGTTTTAATAGGGCGGAAATCGA
Source organism: Andricus quercusramuli (assembly GCA_932178445.1). Lineage (NCBI taxonomy): Eukaryota > Metazoa > Arthropoda > Insecta > Hymenoptera > Cynipidae > Andricus > Andricus quercusramuli. The sequence goes on from CAKNXH010000115.1 coordinate 12,247, forward strand.
GGCCATAACATGATTTTTTTTTATATTTTACTTGATATTAAACATTTCATTTTGAATATTTCCGAAAAGATTCATGCTACGAAAATTATAATGTTGGTTTTAGGATCAGCGCTTCATAATACATAAGGAAATACCATAAAAATCTAATAACATTAATTTCATGATATTTCGTAACTTAGTGGTGAAAGTTCAGGCAAATTTTTATAATTTTTGTGAAAAATTCATCTTTTCAGGTTGAGAATTCTACTCCTGGGTTGGAAGTTGAGCCACTTTATTAAAAATCATTCGTTTGATTGAATATTCCTAATTTTAGTTGAAAATTCAACTGTTTTGTAGAAAATTCATTATTTTGGCTTGAAAATCCAGCAATTTGGTAGGAAATTCGAGTGTTTGGTTGAAAATTCCATTTTTTCTGTTGACAATTCATATTTTCTTAATAAAAATTGGACTGTTGTGAGGAAGATGTATCATTCTAGCTCGAAAATTCAACAGTTTGGTAGAAAATCGAACTTTTGGGTGGAAAATTCAACGGTTTCAACGAAAAATTCGCTTTTCTCAGTTGAAAATTACTGTGTTTTAATGAAAATTTAACTATTCAATTTTTGGTTAAAAGTTTATCCTTTTTTGATTAAATTTTGAAATATTTGTTTGTGAATTTGTCTTTTTTGGTAGAAAATCGTATCTTTTAGGTTAAATTGCTACGGTATCGTTAAATATGATTTTTTGTTGTTGAGAATTCAACTATTTTGCTGGAAATTCGTCTCTTCCGGTTCAATTATTGTATTGTCTTTTATACAAAATTAATTTTTTTTCGGCTTTTAAATGTCAAATATTATATTTTTATTAAAAATTCATCTTTTTGGGTTGATATTTCAAATCATTTCTTGAGCTTCTTTATTAAAAATTAATTTTTTTGGTTGAGAATTGGACTAATTTTTGAAACTTTCCTTTTCGAGGGGTTAAAATTAATTTTTTCAAGTCAAAATTGGATTATTTATTTAAAAATGAAATTTTGTTTTAACATTTTTTATCTTCGGGTTGAAAATTTAACTGTTGTATATAAAATTCGTGTTTTTATCTTGTATATTCAAAAATTAGGTAATAAATTTTACCATGTGTTAGAAAACTTAACAATTTTGTAGAAGATTCGTTTTTCTATTTAAAATTAATTTTTCCAAGTGGAAATTCAACTATTGCATTTTTGGTTGAAAATTGATTTTTTAGTACAGATATTCAAATATTTGATTGAAAATTTATGTAGTTTATTGAAAACTATTTTTTTTTTACTTAAAATATAACTATTCGATTGAAAAGCAGCTTTTTCGTCAGAACTTCATATTTTCGGGTTGAAAATTCAACTATTTTGTAGAACATTCGTTTTTTTGTATTAAAAAAGAATTCAAACGAAAATTTAACTGTTCCATTTTTGGTTAAAAATGGGTCTTTTCAGTTAAAAAGTTCAACTATTCGGTTTAAAATTTATGTGATTTGATGAAAGTTCGTATTTCCTGGTAGAAATTTAATCTTCTTGGTTGAAAAATGAACTATTTTGTTCAAAAGGTATGTATTTTGTTAAGAATTCAACTTTTCTTTTAACCTTCTTGGTTGTACATGCAACTGTTTGGTTGAGAACTTATGTATTTTTTTGGAATTTGTCTTTTTTAGTAGAAAATTAATTTTTTTTTCATTGAATATGTAATTATTGGATTGAAAATTCAACACAACAATCTTGTATACAAATTGATCTCTTTAGTTTGAAAATTCAAACTATCCGGTTAAGAATTTATGTAATTTTTGATTGAAAGTGTAATTATCTGATTGAAAATTCAACTTCTTCGAAGACAGCTCTTGGTTTCAGCTTGAAAAGTCCACTATTTGTTCTTAATTTAATAATCTTGTTAAGAATTCGTCTTTGATATTAGAAAATTAATCTTTCCAGCTGAAAATTGATCTCTTTTCAAATGAAAATTCTACATTTTGAATGAAATTTTTTTTATTGACTGAAAACCCTTTTTTTGTTAAGGATTCAAATATTTTGTTGAGAATTCTTCTCTTTCGGTCTTACGGTATTTTTGGATAGCCCCTGAATAAACTCATAAAAAAATTTAGTGGACAAAAATTACGTTAGATACGGGGTTGACGGGCGGGAGACAAAACTTACAAACCCTAAAATGGAAGTGTACGTAACATGAAATTTCAGAAATAAAAACTAAAAATAAGGTCTAATTTGGAGGCACAAATTCGTCAAGAAGATTATAGGAAGCCTTCAGTACTTTATCTACATGATATAAAAAATTTTGAATTTTAAATTGGTGTTTCAAATCACGAGGGGATGGAATCCCCATCGGATCCACCCTTATTGAAAACAAATCTGAAAAGTGTTAATATTTTTACGAAAATAGATATATTTAGGGTTCAAGATCGCTTAATTCAAATCAGATATCATTATTTCAAAACTCAAAATTCAGGTTTCAACATGGCAAAACATAAAAGTCAAATTTATGCTCGGCGTAAAAAAAAATTAATAAAATTAAAAAAAAAACACGTTTCCAAATTACGATTGCTCTATCAGTCAAAAGGCAAAAGAACTAACTGCGAGTTAAAGTAAAAAAAAGAATGAAAAATCAATTTTTTTTCAAAAAATACTGTTTTTTCAACTTTATTTGACAACTAAAAAAGAAACAACTTTTTTCTAGGTAAAAAAAGATAAGCAATAAAATTTAATATCCAGATAACACTAAAATTAAAATTTGCAACTTTGTTTGAAAGCCTTCGAGGGGTCTTCGTTCTCGCAAGTGAAAATTTTATGTGCCCTTAATACACACGGGCCTTCAATTACGAAAAAATCGAGACATTTGAGAATTTTCCGATTTTTGGTCTAAATTGTACTTTAGCTCTTAAAATATCGGTCTCACCTGCTGCACTCGGTCCGGTGTGTATGTGATGACGCACACCATTAACTGTTATTACAACAACTTGAGTAGTATGAGGATAAAACTCGTAATGAGAAATAGTGAAAGCAGGGGACGCTTGTCTCTGCTGATAACTAGCTAGCAACCTCATCATTGTGCTTGAGACTGGAAGCACAAATGTATGGATTTCTTATTAATGAAATTTTTCAACAAACGCTACATTTATTTTTTATTTTTCTGAACTAAAGAAACAATAGGGGTGGTCCATAACAAAGTTTGCGAATTTCACGAAATATGGCCCTGCATTGGTACAGTTCAATAATGACTAAATTAATTTGAAAAGCACTATCATATTTTCCCGCGTTTTTTTTAATTCTGCAAAATTATAAAAATTACCTTGAGGTCTATAAGCTTTGATCATTTTAGAAATCTTTCGAAATGTTTTGAAATCTGATTGAATATTCTTTAAAAATTAAGTTTTCAAAATGAAAAATTATTTGAATTTTTCCGAAGAACCTATTTTTTACTTTTCGTGAACCTTACAAAATTCTTTAAAAATCTTCCCGAATTTCAATTATTTTTTAATCGTTTCCAAACTTCCGAATATCTCTTAAACTGACTCAAATTTTTTACAAAATTATGTAATAATGCAAAATTGCAAAATTTTGCTTTCAAATATTTTACATAATTCATCAGAATTTTACGAAATAATTGAATTTGCTTGTAATTTTTTCAATTTTCCCTTAATATTCATCAAAGAACAATCATTTAAAATTTTCCCATGAATCTGAAGAACATTTTCGTAATTGTTTTGACACCCTGAAAAATGCAAATTCCTGTTTCTACTAAAAAGCTTCTAATTTTTTTCGAATTCATCGAAATAAGTTTTTGCCCATAATCTAACTTTCTTCATCTCTTTGAAAATGTGAAAAATTACAAATTATGGTGTGGTAGTAAAATGTTGAGAACAGAATTATTTCCCAATATCAATCATCTATAATTTAAATTTTCTCTTCTATCTATAGTGTTTAGAAACATTTAGAAATAAATTTATAATGGAGTAAAATTGTTCGTTTGGAAATTTTAATACACAAAGATTGATATTGCAGAAAATTCATACATCTTTGTTGACAGATAGACAAACTGAAAACAGTCACTAAAAGTTATATTTAAGCATTGTCACAACCAAGCAGGTTTTCCACAGCAATGTGTTTGATATTTTCGATAAACTTAGTAACATCGCTTTTTTTTAGATAGGACATACAATTAAAAATGTAACGTAATCGGGTAATAAATACCCCGCCCCCACATAACAGACCGTAATGAACTCCCTTCCCCTTTATTTGATGTTACGTAATATTAAATCTTGAATATCTCCAAGAATATTCATGCTACGGAAAATATAAATTTAGTGGCAATATTTCGATTATCATCAATTAATGGGACATTTCAGTATGCCTTTTTCCACAGAATACGGACCTCAAGCCGAAAATGTTCTATCTGTTCGCGTTTTTTAGAAAAGCGGAAAAAAATTGTTTTAAAATTAAAATTTGGTAGCTTTGTGTGATTGTGTATTTTGAACTTCATCTCAATAAGTTCAACTCTATTATTTTGAGAGTATGCAATATTTTATATTTCGATTTGAGATCTATATTATATTGAGTATACTCACCACGAAATTGCAGAATGACCCCGATGGTAACAGGCAGAATGCTGAGGTAGATCTTCATTTTTACAGGAAGATTTTCTGAATTGTGAGTGAGACTGTTTGCAAATATTCACGGCTATATATACCGATTACTATCGGTGAATTTTACATACAAAAGCTTCAGAATTTTGAAAACTTCCAATGTGCATCGACTACGTAGAAGACGCGTGATTGTGTCTTTTAATCTTGAACAAACTGTCAAAATTGAAACCTCATTTCGTTGTTCCTCTGGCTCCGTTCTTCTAAAAATAGAATATAGATGTTTTCATATCTCAAGTTTACATTATTATTAGTACAATTAACCACATTTGTAAAATCATTGTTTGCCAATTTCTCTTCATGTTATGAATTTGTGAAATCATAGTTGACTAACCAATTAGAAACCAAAATATTTCTAATATATTATATTGAAAACCTTCTTCTATAAAGCACCATGTGGACATTTTTGAAATAAAATTCAAACAATCCATTTTGAACATTCTCAAACTTTGCGGGATTATATTATACCATCTATCTCCAATGCCTAGACGTTTTTTTATAATTGCTAGAATAATGTGTGCGCTACGCGCGCACCAATGACTCTTTCTTTTTAAAAAACTCGGTTTATTCTCCAACATTTTGTCACAGATTTCACAGAAATCTTTTTTCACAGAAAAAAATAACTGAATGGTATGGATCCTGTTATATGACAAATTTCAATCCACAATTTTACACTTTAGAGGTTTTCCACATTTTTCAAGATGAATATCTCTTGGAAAGAAACCTGGCAAATCTGGAATTAACAGGGTAGTTTGAGAAGTTCTGATTAAATTTCAAAGATTTTTGCTAATCAGAATGGCGACAAAAAAATTCTTGTTTGGTTTAGAATTCAAATACGTTGTTTACAGTGGAACTAACTACTTTGTTGAAAGTTCATTTTTTTTGTTAATGATTCATTTCAGCTGCAAAATCTTTTATTTCGTTCAAAAGATAACTATTTTGTTAACATTTTTTAGAATTATTTTCTAAAATGAAAATTCAAATATTTCATCTTTGGTTAAACATTAAATTACTAAATTATAATACTAAATACTGAATACTAAATTAAAATATTTAGTAGAAAATTTCTTCATTTTATTGAAACTTTGTCTTTTATGGTAGAAAATTAATCTCCTTCTTGACAAATTCACTATTTTAATTGAAAATTCAGGTGTTTTGTAAATTTTTTATCTTTTTCGGTAGAAAATTAATCTTTTTAGTTAAAAATTCATTTCTTTGTTTCGAAAATTAGTTTTTTTTTTTCATTGAAAATCAATTCTTTAATCTAAAAAGTGTACTCTTTCATGCTTGTTTCAACATCAATCTTCTTCAGTTGAAATTCAACTATTTGTTTGAAAATGTCTGTATTCTGTTAAAAATTATTCTTTTTTGGTAGAAAGTTCATCTTTTTGGCTGAAATTTCATTTCTTTTGTTGAGCATTATTTTTTGTTATTGAAAATCAATTTTTTTTTGCTAATAATTCAATTATTTCACTTCTTCTCGATTTTTTTTAATAGACCTATTTTAAGCAAATTATTTTTTATACAAATCGCACATGTATCTATTTAGGTTTGACAGCAGAATAAGGAGATATTCATTCTGCGGTTTAGTTGAAGTGTTTTTGCTTCCTCATAGAGGAAGCTTTCTAATGGTAACATTTTCCAAAATTTTCAAATTCATCAAATTAAACTTTTCTCAATTTAAAAATGTCTAATACAATGTTCTAAGCAGTTATCCGGATGTGTGACTGTGTGGATGTGCGTTTGTGTGTGTGGATGTATGTTTGGATGTCACGCTTTTTGTGAACACGATAAATAGAAAATGGTTGCAGGTAAATTGATGAAATTTGGAGGGCTTATTTTCCTCACATATATCTTGAAACAAGTAGATGCAAGAATATAAAAGATTCCTTGGTTTGAGACGAACCGATTATTATTTTTTTCAAACTTTTTCTCGGGTGAACCGGTTTTTCGTCATAGCTACGGACTAAGTCAAGTGACTGATGAGATGAGGATGTTATAAGTTATTTTGATACGATGTTTGAAATCATTTACGATGATGTTGTAGGTACAAAATTAGGAGCATGGTGTAGTTTTCAGTTTTTCTTTGCCGCTGTTATACACAGCGGCCGTGAGTGTTGAAGGTGACAACAGTCGCCTCTGGATGCTTTTTTAGAGCTACCATGTTTATTTAGAGGAGTTGTAGGCTCCGGAAGCTTCGATCATGGTTTCTTAAAGAAACCAATCCCAAAGCCACTGGAACGTGTACGTCATCCGCTTCTGCTCCTTCTATCTTAGAAGGTAAGCAAGAGCGGGAAATTGACGCGTGATAACATCGGGCAACACTGTTCCTTGGAGTCAGGTCTCTAGCCGCGGATGACCTTACGCGGCAGATAAGACAGTTGGAGATGAAGGTTTCACCTCTGGATACTTTTTTAGAGCTACCAATCTTTGTAGAATATTAAGAAGAACAGTGTTGACGGACCAGATGGAGTGATCCCAGCAGAACAGCCTTTTGCATCCGGTTCGCGATGAAATGAGCCTGACGCAGGCAAGCCGGAATCCTGTTGAGTTGGATGATAAATGAAGCTTTCATACCTCCAAGACAGCCGAGTATGAGAATTACAAGATGCACTTTGTAGCCTTGGTACAGCCTACTCAGCTCGAAAAGAAGTGCTTGATATTTCGCCCATTTTTCTCCCTCCTTTGGCGTGATATTACCATCGGCTGGTGCCGAGAATTCAATCACGTAAATCATCTTGTTCTTCAGATCTTGGAGGACAATGTCAGGCTTCGTAGCACTGATACGTTGAGTGGTGGAGAATGAGAAATTCCAGTAGATCTTACACTGATCATTCTCCACAACGGACTCGAGTTCCCCCTGAGCGTATGGCAAGACAGGCAACAGATCAACACCATAAATGCCTAAGATGGTAATATAACACTTTTAGAGCTGCATTGAGTCTCTCTATGTACGCGTAGCGCGCATATTTAGAGCATCCACTGAGAACATGTCCAAGTGTTTCTGGCTCTTGCTTGCCTGCTCGGCAGTTGGTATCGCGTACAGGTACATTCATTATGCGCTCGCGGTAAACTAAGGTGTCTATGACGCTGTCTTGACAGGCAAGAAGAAATCCCTCGGTAACCGATCTCAATCAAGCAGACTTGAGAAACATGTTGGACAGACCCATCGAGAGCTCTTCTCTACGCATGATGCCGTAGAACTTACCATGGAGGGGTTTGTCAGCATGTTCTCTTAATAGGAGCGTGTGTTCTGCTTCCTGTATACGACTTTTGAGCACCAGAGGTGATAGTGATGCTAGGCCCCAAGTGAAGAGCCGCACAAAATTGTTATGTGTGTTTCCCCACTTGGGCCCATTAGTGTCCAAGGTCTTTGTTTCAGGCGTTATTTACTCTATTGTCACTCTGTTCACAAACTATTTGTCGCCACACTTTTCTGTCCTGGCATACTACTCGAGCTTCCTTCACGTCTATGCATTTTTTCATGCAAGCTCTCGTGTTTCTATGACTTCTTATGTCTCTTCGGATTAATGTCTCATTCGCAGATTCTAACCATTCTCTCGGCGGTCTACCTCTGTGCATTCTACCATTTACTTCACCTTTTATACAATTGTTTGGTCAGTCGTTCATCTTTCATTTTTCAAGATGTTCGAACCACATTAGCTGATTTCTTTCCCATATGTAAACTATTGTCTCTCCTGTACCATATTCTTCGAGGATTGTCTCGTTTCGGACTTTGTCCATCAGTGTTTTCCCGCATATTGTGCGCAGAGCTTTCATGCCAATCACGTTAATTTTACTTCTATCCTTTTCTTGACAGGTCCATGTCTCGCTACCGTATAGTATAGTCGGTACGAATATAGAATTATGTATGGCCATTTTAGTTTTTTTTCAAATATGTTTTTATTGCTGAGAATGGACCCTGCTCTACCGATAACCTGCTTACCCTTATTCATGCGCCTATCTAATTCCCCAAGTATTTCTCAGTCGCTAGTGAATAGGCTACCCAGATATACGTACCTGTCAACTTGTTCTAATCTATCGTCATTTAAGACAATGTTGCACATTGTTTTTTTCAGTTTTTCCTTCAAACATCATGATTTTTGTTTTATTTACGTTAATTTTGAGGCCCATGTCCTTCATGCTTGTATTAAGAGTATGCAACATCCATTGCAAATCCTCGATTGATTCTGCCATAAGAATCTTGTCATCTGCGAAAGCTAACCCACGTACCTTCATTGTTTCGAGGTCGAAGAGGGCCGTTCTTAGACACGTATCCATAAATATGATGGATAGCCATGAGGACATAACGCATCCTTGTTTCACGCCTTGCATAATATCGAACCAGTCACTCAGTTTCTCATTTACCCTTACGCTTGCTTTACTTCCTGTATATATTGTTTTTATTGCTTGTAGGAGCCATCCATTGACTCCGTACTCTTTAAAGCCCTCTCAAGGTTCACTTCTGTTTGCTTTGTCAAATGCTTTCTCTAGGTCAACAAATGCATACAAAAAGTTCTTTCCTACACACAAAAAAAGTTTTAATACAATACCAAATATGGGCTTGTTTTATGGTGTAACAAAAAGAAGACATCTTTGGCTAAAAACTAGAATAGGATTAAGGCTTTAAAAGAAATCGATTGAGGAACTGAAGTTGAGACGTTGCCTGGGCTAGAAAGTAGTCGCAAACCAGAATGTGGGCTTGAATGTAACTGCTTTACTAACTAAAACTAGTTGTAAGCCAAAACGTAGGCTTGAAGAAAGCGTTATCGCAGACTAAAATAAAGAAGAAGGACTAAAGCAATAATAAATGCATATAATTTTGTTTATTATCATGAGACTATAACAAAATTTACATTTGATACTAAAAACATACGCAACTCTTGTTTTATTTGCTGTGAAACAACATAATTGCGATCCAATCATAATGTGAAAATTATTATAGGTTATAGGTGTCGCGCGACGAGAACCCCGACTAGGACTGTGCGATGAAAAACACCAACAAAAGTATTTGATGAGATGTACTAACCTTGAATATGGTTGACAATATATCCAATTAGGATTGATAAATAGAGCAGGTTAAATAAAATATACTTTCACTGAATAAAAGCATAGAATTGACGCATTTCGCATGCTTGGCGTGACGTCTATTTTCCTGCTCCTGTCACAACTGCGAGAAGGACGTTAGATTCTGGAATCTCGCTTCTAGATGGCTAAAAGTTAGCGTCAATATCGTCTTCTTTTCAACTGAGAAGATCTTGCTATCTCAATAAGTCTAGTGGGACTTGTTTCAAGATAAATATTTGCGAAAAAGCCTTATCAAGGAATTAATCTTAGTTCTGAGCCGATAAGGCCTTCTTTTAAAATGATATTCATGCATTACTGACTTTATATTATATCATTCTCATAAATATAATTAAGTTCCCCTGCTCTGTTACTAACCTGTATTATTATTTATTTACATTGCAGGGAAACATATTTTTAGTAGAAAAAACTGTGGTTTTTACTAATAAGAATATATAAAATTCAAAGAAAGGTCTTATCTTCAACCTTCAACCCTTCAACATTGAAGTTTTATAATTAATCTTGAACAAATCAAATTTATTGAGTAAAAATGTTTACGACGTTGTAAACGACGTAGTAAGCGACGTAGTAAACTACGTCGTATACTACGTTAGAATATTCAATAGGGGTCTGAGACTTCTCCCATATCGATACATAAATTTATCAATTCGCACAACCTGTGAGGTATGTACTCACCACCGTATTTGAGAATTTCAGCGTTCTAATACTGTTTACACCAGCAGCCTTACCGTTTTTAAGTTCCTTATCATATCTTTAACCTCATGAGTGACACAGACTTTTTCAACTGGGTTTTCTAATGCATTATGTTCTATGTCGCAATTCTGTTGCCCTATATCTTCACCTTCTAATAATTCTTTAAAAGAGTCTTTTAGAGCGTCTACCATCCCGTCCATATTATACAGCATTTCACCTTTGCTGTTTCTCATGCTGACGAACTCTGTAATTTTACTTCTATTTATCAGTTTAAATAATAGTTTCATAATTCCTTCAAAGCCGTTTCGTATTTTCTTCTCTTCTTCTGTTCTCATTTTATCTTTACTTTCCTTGACTAGTCGTTTAACTTTCTTTGACTAGTCGGTTAACTTTCCTTTTTTTGTGTCTCTAATCGCTTTTGAGTCTATTTCTCTCCTCATCGCTAATACCTGTGATGTTCTTTGTATTTAAAAATTTTGTTATTATTTTGTAATTTTGTATTTTTTTTAAATTTCTATTTTTAAATTGAGCAAAATGTAGACTTTGGTTAGTCTATTATGGAAAAAAAGCTAATGCTTCCTCTATGAGGAAGCAAATACATTTCCTAACGGGAAGCAAAGGGCTCGTGAAATGAGCACCATATAATTATAAATACATACAAAGTGAAAACACTCGAAATCGAATTCACAGCTAGTTTCAACAATTTTTTGTTAAAAGTTAATTATTTTTTATTGAAAAGTCTATTATTATATGTTTGGTTCAGAATTCATATCTCTTGGTTAAATGTTCTACTCTTTTGTTAAATATTGAACTTTTTTTGATAAAAATCAGTTGTTTTTTTGTGTGTGGAAATTTGATTTTTTAACAGAAAATTTAATTATTCTATTTCTGGCTGGTAACTTATCATTTTAGTTTAGAATTGAACGATTAAATTTTTCATTCAAACTTCATCTGATCTTAATGAAGGTTCAACAACTTGGTTTCCAGTTGAACTCCTTTGCTAGACATTAATTTTATTTTTGAAGCTTGAAGTATTTTTCTACAAATGTGATTCATTTTTGTTACCAATTAGTTTTTCCAACTTAATATTTACATAAGTGTTCCATTATTGGTTGATAATTGATCGTTTTTAGTGGCAAATTCAACAGTTGGATTGCAAAAGTTGAACAATTTTGTTAAAAATTCATTTTATTAGTTGAAGATTTATTACTTTGGTTGAAAATCTAACTATTGGTTGAAAACTAATCGTTTTTTTTATTTTTTTTTTTATTTTAAAAACTTGGCTCAGAATTGACTTATTTTGTTTTAAATTATTTTTTTTGCTAAAAACTTAATCTTTTTTAATGAAAATTTAACTATGTTGAAATTTCATTTTTTTGGCTTAAAAATGTATCTCTTTTAATCAAGAATGCAATTGTTTGGTTGCAAGATAATTTACTTTGGTTGAAGATTGAACTATTTTGTTAAAAATTCGTCTTTTTTTTTAATTACACAGCTTTTATACTCTTATTATATTTTTTGTTGAGATTTAATTTTTGCTGATTGAAAATTCTACTACAAAATTCATTTGTTTGTTGGAGATTCATCAATGTAGCTCGAAAGTTCAATTACTTGGTTTAAATGTAGCTGTTTGGTTAATAATAAACTTTTGTCGTTCGAAAACTCAAATATAATGGTTGAAAATGCATCCTTGCAGGTCGAAAATTTAACAATATGGTTACAAAGTCAACTATTTGGTTTGATGTTGAACTTTTCTGTCGAAAGCTCATTTTTTGTTGATGAAGATTCATTATTTCATTTCAAAATTTATCTTTTTGGTTAAAAATTCACGTGTTTTTTTGAGAAATCTTTTTTTTTGTAGAAACCTAATATTCTTGGTTAAAAATTCATCATCCTGGTTTTGAAAGTTAATTTCTTGTTTGACTGTTGAACACTTTTCTTTTAATTTCATTTATTTTTTCTTGAAAATTTATTATTTTAGTTGAAAATTTATCTTGTTTGGTTTGAAAATTCAACTATTTCAAAGAAAATTCCTCTCTTCGTTTGAAGAATTAAATATTGAATAAAAAATGTATCTTTTCTGGTAAAAAATCGAAATACTTTGTACAAAGTTGAACTACTGTGTTGAAAATTTTTTTTTTGTATGATTCACCTCTTTGGTTGAGAAATTAACTTTTTCGATTAAAATTTGCTTTTTTGTTTATGAAAATTAATTTTTTGGTCTGAAAATTTGAACCTGAGTTACGATATAGAAGAATTTTCAGATTAAAATTTTGTAGATTTAAGGAATCGGCTTTGTATAGCGACTAAAAAAAGAAATTTCAATTTTTTGTTGAAAAAATGAAAATAAAAAATTTGAAATCATGAGACGGTAATATTGCCAAACCTGTAAATAAGATACTGATGTAAGCCGGTTTTTATGGATGGCCGACTTAATCACAGGAGTATGTAGTGGTGTAGGTGACGTGTAGCTGCCCTCGTTAATTCGGGTTGGAATCCCGGTCAGGCGTAGATGGGGCGCTGGCCAGGTATGGATGTGGCACTGGTCTGGCGCTATTGTGGCGCTGGTCGGGCGTCGTCCCGGCGGAATTGGAAGGCAGGAGCACCCCGGATGGGCAAATGCTGGTTGTTTTTGGCTATGATATTGTCGAGGTTCTTCATGGACCGCTCTTCCTTCCTTCGGCTGCTCGGGAGGGACTGGTGAATGGTTGTAGCCCCACGGGATGAAAGAAGATACTTCCAGGCCTGTAGTCCGTCCACCGGTATCTGGAATCGCTGGGCGGTTGCTAGACAGGCTGGTCCAGGCGTCGATTTGTGTGGATCTGGGGCCGCAGCGAGGGGCCGCGACAGATCGATGGTTGGTGGGCCACCGTTTTCGGGTGACTTTGCCGGGGCGAGAACGAGTGGATTTACCGTGAGACATAAGGAAGGTAGGAGAAAGGTAGGAAAGTGAGAGAGAGAGACAGAATTTTTCCCGGAGAAGAAGGAAGAGAAGAGAAAAGAGAGAAAGAAACTTCCCGGAGCCGCGCAGGCGTACCGAAGGAAGAGAAAAGAGAGAAGGTAGGAGAGAAATAAGGCAAGGAATGGATTTAGAATTCTGATATATTTGGTCGATTGCAAAAAAAATAATCTGTGCCAAACTTGAGCGGACGCGAGCTGCGTACGATCAAGCTGTAGAGTCAGGAGTCAATCGCCAAATGACGAGAACAGCTCGTGCACCGGCTTTTATGGGCGAGAGGCGCGAGAGATCGAGCGCGGCAGGGAGCTGTAGCTGGCCCGCTGATTGGCCGAGACGCCCGGAACTGGAGTCGCAACGGAGCGGTGGGGACACCATTCTCCGTGCTGCCTGCTGTCGATTTCGCGCGCCTTGCGCCGTTTACAATGATTTTATACATTTTTAACTTAATATTAAAAATACTTTTAAATGAAAATTTACAATTTAAATTACTAAAAATATAGTTTGGTAATTATTACTTTCATTCTGCGCAAGCAGGATTACTCTAGCTAAAGTAGTTATAAAGATAGTTATTTTATCCTAATAACATTATAATTAATGATCACAATTATTATCCGATTACATGAAATAATATGACCCATGAATATAAAATTTACAAGAATATTTAAAATTCTTAAAACTAAATGCTTTTAATAATTTCCTAGTCCCTTAGAGAATTATAATAAATTGTAAAGTTACAAAAGAGTAAAACTAAAATATAAAACAATTCTTAAAGCTTAATCGTTTCCAGAATAATTATGTAAAATGAAAATTAAAATGGTCAGAGTCAAAACATGGGATGAGATTATTTTAAAGGGGAACATTAGAGCATTGAGAGGAAGAAAAATACGGTAATCAAAATATTCAAAATATTTGAGAAAAGCAAAATATTTTGATTATGAGGAACGCGTCCTCGTTGAGCTCCCCTGTGTTGATGCACACAGGCTAGAGCAAGACAGAGAACACGTGGCCGGTGTACGTGATCAGCGGCCCGTTTGCTGTCGGCGTACGTGCCCGGCGGCTTGTTTTGCCTCTGTCGTACGTGACTAACGACTTGTTTTTCTCACCCGGGGAAAATCCCGGCGGGCCAGCCGTCAGCCTGGCACGTCGTTTAGGGGACCCTGACAATGGACAGTTATTGGCACTGTCGCTATAAGGCCCTTCTCACCCATGTTGTGATGACTCACTCAATGGGTGAAAGCAGGCTCGTTTGGCAAACACTGTTGTGAAGTGATTCAGCCGGAAAATTTCCACTCGACTTTCACTCTGAAAATCGAGTTGGGTCTTACGTGACTAAATAACCCTGAACAGTGGTTGCCAATTTTTAGGCCTACTGGCCTATAACAATACGTCACCGCGACCAACCTGTTCTTACAAGTCACTGCTTCAAAAAAATTAAAAAGAACAATTATTTACACACTTAAACTATATCACCTTACCCTTCATTCTATAAAGAGAATCGTGAATTTCACG
>CAKNXH010000115.1:27251-54631 GCA_932178445.1 Andricus quercusramuli
CAGAACATATTCTGCTGAAACTTATGATTTTTGTTTTAATCGCGATGACGTTTTTTAAGTAATCATAAATTCCATTTTCTGACCATATTATGCGAGATGAAACGACATTATTTATGAAGAATTGTTCCGCATAAGGTCTACAACAGTAATTAAGACTAATTTATTACCACGGTTTTGTTGTAATCACGGTTACGCTTCCAAAGAAATAATAAATTTTATTTTCCGCGCGCGCGCGCGCGCGCGTGTGTGTGTGTGTGTGTGTGTGTGATATGTCACCGCGACTAACCTGTTTTTACAAGTCACTGCTTCAAACAAATTAAAAACAAAAATTATTTACACACTTAATCTATATCACCTTACCCTTCATTCTATAAAAAGGATCATTAATTTCACGTGTACTTTTTTTATATCGAAAACAATCTGAGTAACATTAAAGGGGGAGGGGGGGGGGCATTTTCGACCCGATCATGTAACATTTTTAATTGTCATGCCCTATCTAAAAAAAGCGATATTACTAAATATCTTGAAAATATCAAACTCATTGTTGTCAAAAACCTGATTGGTTGCGACAATGCGTGAATATAACTTTTATTGACTTTTTAGTTTATTTATTATAAAAATCGAAGAGTGTGAGATAATTTTTCTAATTTTTCAGGAATTCATCTCCTTGAGAAGAAAATTAATCTTCTTTGTTAAAAATTCATCATTTTGGTTAAATATTCAAATATTTGGTTAAAAATGTATGCATTTTGTTGAAGATTTATTTTTTTTTTTATAGAAAATTCAAGTATTTAAATAAAAATTCATGAATTTCGTTGAGAATTGTTTTTTTGTTTTTGTTTTTTACCTTTTTTAGTACATTTTTGTTAGTAATTGTGCTGAAAAAATTCATCTTTCTTGCATAAAAATGCAACTTCTTGGTTGAAAATTCAACAATTTTATTACAAAGTCATCCGTTTGTTTAAAAATTCAATTGTTTTATATAAAATTCAACAATTTTGTAGAAAATTCACTTTTTATTGAAAATTCATTTTTAGTGTTGTCAACTCAAATCTTTTTTGGGTGAAAATTTAACTAATTTCTTTGAAAACTCGTACTTTTTATTTTAAAATTCATCTGTTTTAGTCCGATAAAACTATGTACTACCAAGTCTGCTAAAAAATTTCATCTTTTTTGGATAAAAATGCAACTATTTGGTTAAAAATTCCTCGATTTGGCTAAAAAGTGATTTATTTTTGGTTGAAAATTCAACTGTTTTGTTTAAAATGCAACTATTTCGTAGAAAATTTACATTTTTTTCAAATTCATGTTTTTTTGTTGAAAAGTTAACTAAAATCTTCTTTGGGTAAAAATTTAACCGATTTTCTTAGAATTTGACTCTTTGATTTTAAAATTCGTCTGTTTTGGTCTGCTAAAACTACTACCAAGTCTGCTAGAAAATTTCATCTTTTTTGGATAAAAATGCAACTGTTTCGTTCAAAATTTAAGAAGTTTGTTAGAAAATTATTCTTTTCAGTTGAAAATTAAACTGTTTGCTTGATAATATAATTACTCCGTAGAAAATTTACCTTTTTTTTAAATTCATATTTTGGTGTTAAAAAGTCAACTTAAATCTTTTTTGGGTAGAAATTAAACTAATTATTTTGAAAATTTATCTTTTTGATTTTAAAATTCACCTGTTTCAGTCTACTAAAACTACAACTTAGTCTACTGAAAAATTTCATCTTTATTGGATAAAAATGCAACTGCTTCGTTTAAAATTCAACAAGTTTGTTAACAAGTCATCCTGTTTGGTTGAAAATTGAACTGTTTTCTTAAGAATTTAATTACTTCGTAGAAAATGTACTTTTTATTTGAAATTCATATTTTTGTGTTCTAAAGTTAACTAAAATCTTTTTTGGGTAAAAATTCAACTCATTATTTTGAAAATTTGTCTTTTTGATTTTAAAATTAATCAGTTTTAGTCTACTAAAACTACTACTAAGTTTACTAAATAATGTGGAAACTTCAATTGTTTTGTTGAAAATTCGACTAAAATCTGTTTTTGGTGAAAACTTAACTAATTCTTTTGAAATTTTTTTTATTAATTTTAAAATTCATCTGTTTTACTATACTAAAACTATTACTAACAAGGAAACCTCTCGAGGTGTACCCTCCGATTTTCTCAAAATTTATATATGTTGTAGGACATCAAAAACTAAGCGACACGCGTTTTTGTTTATCTGCAGAAAAACATTCGTAAGGGGTGAAATCAACCCTTAAATTACACAGTCAAAAATGAGTTTTTTATTTCATCGTAAACCAATCAATTATGTTCTTTCAAATTAATTGCATTGGACAATTTTCTTCCAAATTTTTCGTTATAAAAATTGACACTTTTCTTAAATCTGTAAAAAAAACTATACTGTTATGAACTTAAGGGGAAATTCATGTTGATGTACCATATTTCATAATTTTTGTGAAAAAAATCTTTCATTGGTAAACTACTCCTCTATTCTATTTATTAAATTATTCACACAAAAGACAATTTCAGTTTTTTTTTTTGGAATCCGATGGTGAGACACTTTAGGTACGCACTGAAATATTCTTATCAAAGTGCAGAAAAATGGAATTCGCCTTTCTAAGAGGGTGTCTAAGAGAGGGTCTAATATGGATGAAGTGAACGCAATTGAATCAATCGAAGAAGAAACGTTAGATTTTCAGGAATCATTTGAAAATCATGAAATACATCCAATGGAAGACAGAGTATTGTATAAGGATAAGGAAGATTCTGACGCTTGTTCAAGAGACGGAGAAGAGTTGAGCTTTGATTATAAAAGCAAAGCTGTCGAATATTGGAGATTCGGAAAGGAAAAGAATTACAGTCTTGAAACTGTTAAACAAAAATTTGGATTAGAGTGAAATCCATGACACAGTGCAGCTGAGTACTCTCCGCTCTGCGCAGTTCACTCTGCTGCAGCTTCGTTAAAAAGTCCGAACCAAACAAATATCTATGCCTATAAATTCCACATACTATGTACTATCAACAAATTTAAAAAAATCGATTTTTTGGTCCGGTCAAATAGAAATACCCCCTTAAAGCAACAGACACCTGGTTATATAAGATTAAAAAATCTCATCGAATCGTGAGTAGAAAAATTAACAAATTCATAAAAAGAAAAACTATAGAACATACGGAATCTGTGAATAAAGATTCAGACAAGTTTGTGGCTGACGTAAAATCGCAAGTTATAAAAATTGGACCTGAATATACATATAATGCCGATCAAAGTGGATTTCAGATTGAAATTCATTCAGGACGTACGTTGGCAGAAGAAGGAAGTAAGACAGTTGAATGTCTAGTTCAATCAGTCCCAGCTATGATACACAATTTACACGATAGTCCCTATACTATTAATGCTGAAGGAAAACTTCTAGATCCTCTGTTCATAGTTCTAAAAGAGAATAAAGATGAGTTCGGACCGATTTTTAAACAAAATTTATTCCTTCCAAATAATTTATATGTCATGGCATCAAAATCTGGTGAATGACATCAGGTTCGTACAGTACAAAAGTACCTTAAAGCTCATGCATAATATACTTATAATTATTCCATCCACATCTATTTCACCTTAACTGTTAGTTTCTCACTTGTATGTAGATCAGTTCAAGACATGGTTGAGAGAAGTATTTTTCCCTAATGTTGGACAAAATAGTATATTATTGCTGGATTCTTGGAGTGGACATTGCTAAAAAGCTGTGGATAAAGCAACATCTGCGAATAAAAATATAATGGTCTCTAAAATTCCAGCAGGAACAAATGGAAAAATACAGCATTTGGACGTATTTGGATTCCTCATCTGCATGGTATAAAAGTGGTTACATTGATAAAAAACCCGACCACTTTGATAATCCAGTTACATTTGATTTTGGGGAATCTCGAACAAATTGCGAAATATCCGGATGTATGAATGTAGGTATTATAAAATCTTCATGGTGCAAGAAAACGTTATGTTTGAAACATTTTTTTTTTTAAATTATCATTTTTGTACTACATATCATCCATAATAAATGTATATCAGTTGAAACTATTGACCGCAAAATTTGTATTAGCACATTCTTGAAAGTGATTGTTAGCATATTCAATTAAAAACTTCATTTCTCATTATAATAAACTAAATTTTCAAAAATTAAATAGAGAAGAAGTACTATTACACATAATTACCGAATTACACATAATTATTTGACAGTTATTTGATTTCAAGTATGTGTCTGTTTAAAGCTGACAATTTGAAAAATTTTTAGGGGTGACTTTTAGAGGTTGTTTTCAACCCCTTAGACATATCGAGTGGCAGAAGAAAACAATACTCAAAACAAATTTTTTGCATATCAATTTAAATATTTATTACGAAAAATTTGTAAGAAAATATTAGTTTTTGCTCCCTTAAACATAGGGGTAGCATCCCTCAATGGTCACAATACCCTGCACGCATCAGAAATTCAAAGGGAAATCCAATGCAATTGATTTGAAAGAAAATAATTTATTTGTTTACGGTAAAATAAAAAAAACTCATTTTTGGCTGTGAACTTTAAGGGTTGTTTTCACCCCTTGCGAGTCTACTGAAAAATTTCATCTTTCTTGAATAAAAATGCAACTGTTTGGTTGAAAATTTATCTATTTCTTAAAAAATTTACTTTTTCTTTAATATTCATGTTTAAGTGTTGAAAAGTGGAATAAAATATTTTTTGGGTAAAAACTCAACTAATTTTTTTGAAAATTTGTCTTTTTGATTTAATAATTCATCTGCTTTACTCTAGTAAAACTACTACAAAGTCTATTAAAAAAATTGCATATTTCTTGGATAAAAATACAATTATTTGGTTGAACATTCCAATATTTTTTTAAAAAGTCATCCTTTTTGGTTGAAAATTCAACTGCTTTGTTGAAAATTTATCTTTTTGGGTTGCAAAATCAAGTATATTTGTAGAAAATTTACTCACTGTTCAAAACTGATATTTTCCTACAGATGAAAATGCGTAATTTCATGGAGGAAGATTTCGTGTTAGTCATAGTAAGTCATAGTGAGTCTATATATTTAAAATTGAAACCAATGGAAGTAAAAAAGTAGATTTCTCATTTTATCGATCGCCGATAATTACTGCGATTTATTTATTTTTACTATCAATTTCAATGTATGTTGTTATTAAAGATATTATATCTTTGGTTGTTATGACTGACTGTCTCAATACACGGCGTGAAATAAAATGTACTTTAGTCATTTTTCTACATTTCTAATCCAGTCGCAGATGTTCTTCTTTATCATAATATGCGGGTTATATTTCAGCCAATATTATTGTATGTACTATAGTCTACTCGATTAGATTAGATGAATGACAAAAGACAAAAGAGCCTCAGTTCGGGGCGCTACCGCAGTGATGTACTATAAAGCTTGAAAAAATATAAAGTAAAAATTAATTGAATTTTTTAATGGAAGTTAGCTTCTTATTTTTTGAACTTATTGATTAATTAGTTTTTTAAAGTGTTTCTTGCGTTGTTTAATTAATATATATGAATTAAATTTTCATTAACTGATTCTATTTTATGAATAAATTAAATTTTGAGGACTAAAAGTTCAAATCCTTCATATGAGAAAAGGTAACCTCCATTTTGCTTAAGGTTGTGGTATAGAAGGAATCGTTATGTAATCGAATATTGGATATGATTTGTATAATAAACGTTTATTTGTATTTAAAATACTTCTATTCCTATTTCATAATTTTCAGAATGTTTTCAATGTTTTGAGATAATTATCTCGATTTAATCTTCAAAGTTAAATGTAAATGTGTTTTCAGTTTTTATGGAACCAGTTAAAAAAATGATAAATAATTGAAATTTTCAGAACAATATATGATAAAAATTATTTTGATGTTTCAATGCAAATAATATTTTCGATTGATTTTTATGTAATGAATGGATTAATTAACTATTATTAACTATTGAATGATTCATTTTTTCGAAAAAGTGAATTACATAAAGATTGAATTTGAATTGTTTTCAATTCAGTCACATAAATTGATTATTTACATTGAGGTTATGTGATTTGATATTGGCTGCTATTTCCAGGATAGAATGTATTTTCCCTTTAAAATTATATAATTTTATCAAATGTTTTTGAAGCTGTGAAGTGAGAATCGCAATTCAATTTTCAAAATTATATGTGCATATATTTCGATTTCTCCTGGTATTACTTTGAAAAGTTATTAATATTCAAATTTTCAGATAAATATTAAATACAAGGTATTCTAATATTTCAATGAATATAATTATTATATGCTCTGGACACTAATGGGCCCAAGTGGGGAAACACACGTAACAATTTTGTGAGGCTCTTCACTTGGGGTGATCGCTAGAGAGATTGATCAGCAACCTGGGTTGGAGCAGTGCTGCGAAATGAATGTGTCATTTAAATAAATACTTCGAGAATTCCAGATCAATTAAAAATATTTATACCTAATACTTATATACCCATCTACCTTATACCTGTATACCCACCTACACACTACTGCTTTCCAACCGAGCAAGTCACGCATACCCCGAGAGGGAAATGACTTAATGGTATATTAATAATAATAATAATAATAATAACGTAAGGATGTGGCGGCCCCATCGCCCGATAGCTCCGGCTCTTGCGTTCAGCCGCGTTGCTTTGGGCTAACTCCCCAATGCAACGAATTATGCGGTTACGACACAAGTATCGCGCAGTGCCACCCACAATAGGCCTCTCTCGGATGGAGGCCATGGTTCAGTTGGGAGTGGCAATAGGAACGAACCGAGGCGACGACCAGGCAATGACCTCGGACAAACGCGAGAACATCGATTTAAATGGTCGGACCAACTCAGAAGGGACCTTCTTACCTGTTGGCAAAGAAGCTCACCGGCGCGGAGAGGATTCATGAAGAGGTTACATGACCGTTGGGTCAATATGCACCCGGAATATGCTCATAAAACGCCTCAGTATTTAAGAGATCAGGTATCCTTCTTGCGAAAAAACGGATATGAAGCTCTTTATCAACAGGAAGAGGAGCCACAGCCTCCAGCGAACATTCCACCCGTTCCAGCAAGAACACCTTTGCAGATAGCCGATAATGCGAACATGAGAATTAGGAGATCTATCCACCAAAAAGTCTTCCTCAGGATGGACAAATTAGCTGAAGCTAATACTGCTCTCCGCGATTTGCTCCCCGAAGATGTTAATCTCTGGAATCTGAACTGTGTAGTTTACGAGAAGGCGGTCTCCCTACTTAGCGACGATAGAAGTAACGATACTTCGGTACGTCTGAATAAGACACGCGAGCGTATTGCACAGCTTCAGTTCAAAATTGAAAGGGCGAGACGGCATGCATAAAATGTTCAGTGAGTGATTAGCTACATAACATCAAATAAAAAGTTCACTCCAAAAGTTAGGGCACTTGCTGGAAACTTGAGGAAAGCAAATCATACGCCGAACGAGTGTAAACTGTCGACCATCAAGCAGAACTGGACGCAAAAAGTAAGATCTCCTTCAACAGCGAAACAGCGCCTTGAACGGCGAGTTGAGTGGATTCAGGAAAATTCCACCTTTTCTACTAAACCTTCCCGTCTGTTCAATAAAGCGTCATGTGTAGTTAAAAATCCGCCTAGTCAAGAAGAGATTCAAGTCTTCTGGGAGCAAGTATATGGAGATACTTATCAGCTAAATGAAGATGCTTCTGATATATGACTCTTTCGTAACTTTTGCCAAAGGCAAAGGTTACAAGATCCAGAGGAAGAGTGTCCACTCATTACTGCTGAAGAAGTGAAGAAAGTTATTGCTAGAACTAAGAACTTTTCAGCGCCAGGGCCAGATAAAATCAACAACTTTTGGTGGAAGAAGTTTACTTCTACGCACCAACATCTAGCTCGTATATTTACTACTTTCTTAAACGGAGAACAACCCGTCCCGCAGTGGCTAGTGGAAGGACGCACGGTATTGATCCCTAAGACCTGAGATTTGTCAAGTCCAAAGAACTACAGGCCCATAGCTTGTTTAAACACCAGCTACAAGCTATTCACTGGTATCCTCGAAGAGAGGATATTAACATCTATCGAGCCGGTATGGAGTGTAATAGTCGAACAACGTGGATGAAAGAGAGGGCTGGCAGGTTGCAGGGAGAACCTGTTAATAGACAGGTGAATTACCCAGGACTCGATCAGGTATCGACGCAATCTGTCCATGGCTTGGATTGATTACCGTAAGGCATTCGATAACATGAACCATGAGCTACTTATTAAGCTCCTTGAGTGCATGGAAGTGCGTCCAAAAATAGTGAGATGCATAAAAGAGCTTATGCTTTTGTGGCGGACAAGATTTGTCATAACATCTGACAAAAGACAAGTGACCACAAGTTTTGTCACATATAAGAGGGGGGTCTTTCAAGGAGACTCTCTAAGCCCGATACTTTTCTGCATTTCCCTCTTGCCTCTATCTATTGTGCTCCGAGGCAAAAGCTCTGGATACCTTAATAATAATAATTAATGTTTATTAATTAATAATTAATGTGGCCAGCCGAACAGAAAAGAATATAAGGTCAACCACTTCTTATACATGGACGACCTTAAACTCTTTGCTTCCTCAAAAAAGGACCTTAAAATCCTTGTAGATGTGGTAAATAGGTATTCTACAGCTATCGGCATGAGCTTCGGACTGGGCAAGTGTGCCTGCGTCCACCTACACCAAGGAAGACTAGAAACTACATCATCCAGTGACGATCAGGATGTTCAACTCATAAGCGGAAATACCATTCAACATCTTGGTATTGGAGAAACATATACATATCTTGGAATACCGCAAGCGGAAACCCAAAATGTGCATATGTTGAAAACGGCCCTTGGAAAAAGGTATCGCCAAATTCTCAGAAAAATTTGGGCTTCCGAATTATCTGGAAAGAATAAGATCCAGGCGACCAATATTCTGTCCGTTCCTATACTTCTCAACACGTTTGGTGCAGTAAAATGGAACGTCGATGAGTTAAAACAACTTGATCGAAGCACACGCAAGATGATGACAAAACAACGAAGTCTTCATTCTAGATCTTCCGTACCTCGAATATATCTCCCTCGCGATAAAGGGGGTAGAGGCTTGCTAATCTTAGAGTGTCTTCATCGAAGAACGGTTCTGGCTACAGCCTGCTCAGTTCTAAAAAGCACGGATTCCCTTATGCGACTCGTACATCAACATGAAGTCGCCAATGCTGCGGTGTTTCTATACCATGCAGCAGATAGGGCCGCAGAGGAGCTTGACCTCCCATTTAATTCCAGCGACATTACACATGGCCGAGCATCACTAACACCTCTGGTGCTCAAAAGTCGTATACAGGAAGCAGAACATACACTCATACTAAGAGAACATGCTGAGAAGCCCCTTCATGGTAAGTTCTACGGTATCATACGTAGAGAAGAGCTCTCGATGGGTCTGTCCAACATGTTTCTCAAGTCTGCTGGATTGAAATCGGAGACCGAGGGATTTCTTTTTGCCTGTCAAGACGGCGTCATAGACACCTTAGTTTACCGCGAGCGCATAATGAATGTACCTGTACGCGATACCAACTGCCGAGCGTGCAAGCTAGAGCCCGAGACACTTGGACATGTTCTCAGTGGATGCTCTAAATATGCACGCTGCGCGTACATAGAGAGACACAATGCAGCTCTAAAAGTGATATATTACCATCTTAGGCATTTCTATGGTGTTGATCTATTGCCCGTCTTGCCATACGCCCAGGGGGAACTCGAGTCAGTTGTGGAGAATGATCAGTGTAAGATCTACTGGAATTTCTCATTCAGCACTCAACGTATCAGTGCTACGAAGCCTGACATTGTCCTCCAAGATCTGAAGAACAATATCATATACGTGATTGAATTCTCGGCACCAGCCGATAGTAATATCACGGCAAAGGAGGGAGAAAAACGGGCGGAATATCAAGCACTTCTTTTCGAGCTGAGTAGGCTGTACCAAGGTTAGAAAGTCCATCTTATAATTCTCATACTCGGCTGTCTTGGAGGTATGAAAGCTTCATTTATCAGCCAACTCAACCAGATTCCGGCTTACCAGCGTCAGGCGCATTTCATCGCGAACCGGATGCAAAAGGCTGTTCTCCTGGGATCCATCCATCTGGTCCGTCAACACTGTTCCACTTGAATTCTACAAAGAATGGTAGCTCTAAAAAAGTATCCAGAGGTGAAACCTTCATCTCCAACTGTCTTGTCTGCCGCGTAAGGTCATCCGCGGCTAAAGACCTGACTCCAAGGAACAGTGTTGCCCGATGTTATCACGCATAAATTTCCCGCTCTTGCTTACTTCTAGGACAGAAGGAGCAGAAGCGGATGACGTACACGTTCCAGTAGCTTTGGGTTTGGTTTCTTAAGGAACAATTTCTCTGAATAATCGATTTGTCTCGAACCAAGGAATCTTTTAAATTCTTGCATTGGCTTTGAATCATGTTGAAGAATAAAACTTCACTATCAAAACCGCATTTTCAAATACTATGCATTACCATAGCTTCCTTACTCTTCAATAAAATTGATTAATATCATAGGTCAATCGATTTGACTCGAATCAACCCATCTTTTCTGTTCTGGCATCGACTTTGAATTATGTTGATGAAAAAAGTTTTACTATAAAAAAACCGATTTTGAAAATATATAAATTACCATAACTTCCCTACTCTTTGATAAAATGTATTAATATTATAGGTCAATCGATTCTTCTCGAATCAACACATCTTTTTCTGTTTTTGCATCAACCTTGAATTATGTTGATGAAAATAGTTTTACTATAAAAAACTGATTTTCAAAATATTATTTAGTGCTAAAAAAATGCAATGAATATTTTTAGGAATACTTGGGTCAGTTTCAAGATATTAGTGAGGAAAATAAGCCCTCTCAATTTTACCAATTTATCTGCAACCATTTTCTATTTATCGTGTTCACAAAAAAGCGTGACATCCAAACACACACACTCACACCCACACTCGCAGACGAACATCCTCACACACATACACACATCCGGACAATTGCTTAGAACATTGTATTAGACATTTTTAAATTGAGGAAGGTTTAATTAAATGAATCTAACAATTTTTGAAAATGTTACGATTACAAAGCTTTCTCTATGAGCAGAATGAATATCTCCTTATTCTGCTGTCAAAACTAAATAGTTACATGTGTAATTTGTATAAAAATAATTTGTTTAAGATAGGTGTATGAAAAAAAATTCGAGAAGAATTGAAATAATTGAATTTTTAGTGAAAAAAATTGATTTTCAATAAAAAAAATAATGCTCAACAAAAGAAATGACATTTGAGCCAAAAAGATTAACTTTCTACAAAAAAAGAATAATTTTTAACAGAATACAGAAATTTTCAAAAAAATAGTTGAATTTCAACTAAAGAAGATTGATGCTCAAACAAGCATGAAACAGTACGATTTTTAGACTAAAAAATCTACCCGCCGCGCGGGCACATTCTCATCGCGCGCTTCGCGCGCGGCTCGCTTCGTTCGCAAGTTTGAGCGCGCCTAGGGCGCGCACCTGTTGGCTCTCGCGCTTCGCGCTTGATTAAGTATTCATTTCGCGCTTCGCGCTCGATAATGTGTTGACCTCGCGCTACGCGCGCAGACACATTTGCCTGACGCTTTAAGCTTGGTTCCTCTAGGTTTTTGCACTTCGTATGCTCGCTATTGCGCGCTTCGCGAGCTAATACTCTCTTAGTAAACTCCATCGTCATGACTTGCTTTTGGTTTAATTACGTCAGTTTTACACAAAAAGAAGTAATTTACTTAAGGTTCTCTCGACCTTAAGGAACACATTCTCATCAAGACACTCGCGCTTCGCGCTTGATATTTGGTCGTCGCGCTTCGCAACGACTATATGTTACGTTCTATGTTCTTCAGATAAAAATGACTAAATTTGTATTTGATATCAAATGAAGAAGGGAATTCCATTACTTCAGCGTATATTTCCGTATCTTTCTTATAAATCATACAATTTGAAAGATTTTTTCCAACTACCTGAAAAGGGGAGAAAAAAAGTATCCAAGTCGTTTTTGGAACATATATATAATAAATTTTTAAATGATTATTGAAAAATGAACATTTGACAAAAAGCGGGGGAGGGGGGGGGGTAAAATCTTGCACAAATCTAATACCTTCTCTTATGAGAATGTAAAAATACAAATTTTCAAGTACCATGAGCAATAATGATTATTTTATTGTTTTAATCGTTAGAAATAGTATTGGGAACATAAAAACAATGAAGCATTGTGAAAAAACACACGCGAGATGAAAAAGGAATGAAATAAGAAAAGTTTTGATGAGAATGTGCCCACTTATCGGGCTGATTTTTCCATGGTATTGTTCTTTTTTACGCCTAAAATAAAAACTACACATCACATCGAAAAGTAACCAATAACAAATTTGTAGATCTTTTTTTTACGCACAAATTTTGTTCAATCATCATTTGTCGTATCTTGCATAGTTTGATCGTAAAATTGAATTTTTGGATTTTGCATTATTTTTTGTGTAATGAAAATGTGAATTTTTGATTTTTCAAGAAAATTCAAAAAGTTGTTATGAGGATCTTGTAGAACGTGCAAAAAGAAACATTTTTCTTGCCTTGACTTTTTTTCGTATCGTGCGTTGTTTGGCTGAAAATGTTAATTTTCGTTTCTTCTTTTGGATTTTAAAAATGCTTTAACTCTACAAATTTTCATTTTATCGAAAAATGTTATAAAAGTAGATTGTTTGGAATTTACGAGTACTATGAACAGCCAAACATATAATTTTCAAATTTTGAAAAAAGTGGTCTCAACATTTTGCAGCTGAAATGAATCATTAACGAAAAAAATGAACTTTCAACAATGCAGTTAGTTCCACTTTAAACTAAGTAGTTGAATTCTAAACCAAGCAAAAATTTTTCGTCGCTATTTTGATCAGCGAAAATCTTTGCAATTTAATCAGAAATTTTCAAACTACCCTGTTAATTCCACATTTGCCAATTTCCTTTCCATGAGGTATTCATCTTGAAAAATGTGGAAAACCTCTAAAGTGTAAAAGTGTGGATTGAAATTTGTCATATTACAGGATCCATACCATTCTGTTATCTTTTTTCTGTGAAAAAAGATTTCTGTGGAATCTCTGACAAAATGTTGAAGAATAAACCGAGTTTAAAAAAAAGAAAGAGTCATTGGTGCGTGCGTAGCGCACACAGTGTTCTAGTCATTCTAAAAAACGTCTAGGCATTGGAGATAGATGGCATAATATAATCCCGCAAAGTTTGAGAATGTTCAAAACGGATTGTTTAAATTTTATTTCAAAAATTTCCACATGGTGCTTTATAGAAGAAGGTTTTCAATATAATATATTAGAAATATTTTGGTTTCTTATTGGTTAGTCAACTTTGATTTCACAAATTCATAACATGGAAAGAAATTGACAAACAATGATTTTAAAAATGTGGTTAATTGTACTAATAATAATGTATACTTGAGATATGAAAACATCTTTATTCTATTTTTAGAAGAACGGAGCCAGAGGGACTAGGAAATGAGGTTTCAATTTTGACAGTTTGTTCTAGATTAAAAGATACAATTACGCGTCTTCCACGTAGTCGATGCACATTGGAAGTTTTCAAAATTATCAAGGTTTTGTATGTGAAATTCACCGACAGTAATCGGTATATATAGCCGTAAATATTTTTAAACAGTCTCACTCACGGTTCAGAAAATCTTCCTGTAAAAATGAAGATGTACCTCAGCGCTCTGCCTCTTACCATCGGGGTTATTCTGCAATTTCGTGGTGAGTATACTCTATAGATCTCAAATCTGAATATAAAATATTACATACTCTTAGAGTAATAGAATTGAACCTACTGAGCTTAAGTTCAAAATACGCAATCACACAAAGCTAACAAATTCTAATTTTAAAAACATTTTTTCCGCTTCTCTAAAAAACGCGAACAGATAGAACATTCATGGATGATAATCAAAATATTGTCACCTAGTGTTATGCAAATCTTAATAATTTGCCATAACATTTACCACTAAAGTTAGAAAATTTTTTGAAATTCATGTTTATTCGATTTTTATGGTATTTCTTCATGTGTTCTGAAGCGCTGATCCTGCAACTAACTTTATATTTTCCGTAGCATTAATATGTTTAGAGATATTCAAGATTTAATGTTCAATATCACGTAAAAAATGGAAAAATCATATTGTGCAATTACAAAAAACGTTGTTTATCTGTTAATAAATAAGTATGAATTTTCTGCAACATCAATATTTGTGTATTCAAATTTCCAAACGAATAATTTTACTCCATCATAAATTTATTTCTAAATGTTTCTAAACACCATTGATAGAAGAGACAATTTAAATTATAGATGATTGTTTGATATTGGGAAATAATTCTGTTCTTAACATTTTACTACCACACCATAATTTGTCATTTTTTCACATTTTCAAAGAGATGAGGAAAGTTAAATTATGGGCAAAAATTTATTTCGATGAATTCGAAAAAAATTAGAAGCTTCTTAATAGAAATAGGGATTTGAATTTTGCAGGGTGTTAAAAGAATGACGAAAATGTTCTTTAGATTCATGGGAAAATTTCAAATGATTGTTCTTTGATGAATATTAAGAGAAAATTGAAAAAATTACAAGCATATTCAATTATTTCGTAAAATTCTGATGAAGTGTGTAAAATATTTTAAAGCAAAATTTTGCAATTTTGCATCATTACATGATTTTGTCAAAAGTTTGAGTCAGTTTAAGAGATATTCGGAAGTTTGGAAACGATTGAAAAATAATTGAAATTCGGGAAGATTTTTAAAGAATTTTGTAACGTTTCACGAAAACTAGAAAAATAGGTTCTTCGGAAAAATTCAAATGATTTTTTGTTTTGAAAACTTAATTTTTAAAGAATATTCAATCAGATTTCAAAACATTTCAAAAGATCTCTAAAATGATCGAAGCTTATAGACCTCAAGGTAATTTTTATAATTTTGCAGAACTAAAAAAAACGCAGGGAAAATTCAAATAATTTTTAAAGATTATAAAATTTAGAAGAGATGAAAAGATTAAAAGAAGAATTTTCTTAAGATTTTTGTGAAAAATTCAAATGATTCTTCATTTTGAACAATGGACGTCAAGAGTAAATTAAAAAACTGAGAAATTTCAAACGATTTCTTAACATTTCGGAAATGAGTGTAGAATTTTTGAAAGCAAAATTGTTTAATTTGATAAGATTGAAAAATCATAGAAAAATCGAGTAAATTCAAGAAATATTTAGAAGGTTCGAAGAGATTTAAAAGGAATAAAAAATTTTAAAAAAAAATATTAAAAATTTAGACCTTTGAATATTTCAAGAAGAAACTTCAGAAGCTTCAAAAGAATTTCGAAAGGCATTAATAAAATAACCCATTTTTTAAATCTTGGGGAAATTTACTAGATTTTGAGGCAATTCTTTACATTTTGAATGATTTTTCAAACTTTTGAGAAAAATTCGAGTCAGTTGAAAATATTGCTAAGAAATGAGGACGTTTTGAATAGATTAAACATATTTTAAGACTTAGAAACTTTTCCGAAAATTTATCAAATACTTTTTGTTTCCTTCCAAACTTCTAAAAGTCTTAATTATCTTTTAAAAAGTCTCGAACTTTTCCTAACATTTTGTAAAATCCTATAAAGAAAACAAATTTTCTTTAAAATCTTCTAGATTCTTTTTTGAGAAAAAAGCATTCAGAGTTACATCAAAATATAATTTTATTTATTTTTAGAGAATATTTCAGCTTGAGAAAACTTTTCTTTGTGAAATATGTGAACGCCCCCCAAGAAGTTGAATTTATGATTAAAAAAAGATGACTTATTGACAAGCTAATTGCATCCCCAAAAAATAGGTTAATTTTGAACAAAATAGTTTACGGTTTAAGAAAACAAGATGAATTCTGAAACAAAAATAAAATGTAGACTTTTCTATCAAAAATAGTTGGATTTTCTTAATGGGTTCTATTAATTCAATTCAGATTTAAGAAAAAATAATAAAAGGGGAAAAAAAGGAAGTTGCTTGAACACAGGGAGAAAAAGAAGAATTCTTTAAAAAATGAATAGAGGGGAATCGGGAAATGAGTTTGAAGTCTCAAATATGAAAGTGCTTTTGAAATTGAGTCATTATTGAACTATACCAATGCAGGGCCATCTTTCGCGAAATTCGCAAACTTTGTTATGGACGACCCCTAGGGTTTCTTTAGTTCAGAAAAATAAAAAATAAATGTAGCGTTTGTTGAAAAAATTCATTAATAAGAAATCCATATATTTGTGCTTCCAGTATCAAGTTCAATGATGATATGGACAGGTGGTTATCATCAGATAGCGAGAGAACAGTACCCTGATTATACTATTTCTCATTACGAGTTTTATCCTCATACTACTCAAGTTGTTGTAATAACAGTTAATGGTGTGCGTCATCACATACACACCGGACCGAGCGCAGCAGGTGAGACCGATATTTTAAGAGCTAAAGTACAATTTAGACCAAAAATCGGAAAATTCTCAAATGTCTCGATTTTTTCGTAATTGAAGGCCCGTGTGTATTAAGGGCACATACAATTTCCACTTGCGAGAACGAAGTCCCCTTGAAGGCTTTCAAACAAAGTTTCAAATTTTAATTTTAGTGTTATCTGGATATTAAATTTTATTTCGCATCTTTTTTCACTTAGAAAAAAGTTATTTCTTTTTTAGTTGTCAAATAAAGTTGAAAAAACAGTATTTTTTGAAACAATTGATTTTTCATTCTTTTTTTACTTTAACTCGCGGTTAGTTCGTTTGTCTTTTGACTGATAGAGCAATCATAATTTGGAAACGTTTTTTTTTTAAATTTTATTAATTTTTTTTTGACGCCGAGCCTAAATTTGACTTTTATTCTTTGCCATGCTGGTACCTGAATGTTTGAGTTTTGAAATAATGATATCTGATTTGAATTAAGCGATCTCGAACCCTAAATATATCTATTTTCGTAAAAATATTAACACTTTTCAGATTTGTTTTCAATAAGGGTGGATCCGATGGGGATTCCATTCCCTCGTGATTTGAAACACCTAATTTAAAATTCAAAAATTTGTATATCAAGTACATAAAGTACTTGAGGCTTCTTAATCTTCTTGACGAATTTGAGCCTCCTAATTAGACCTTATTTTTAGTTTTTATTTCTGAAATTTCATGTTACGTACACTTCCATGTTAGGGTTTGTAAGTTTTGACTCCCGCCCGTCAACCCCGTATCTAACGTAATTTTTGTCCACTAAATTTTTTTCGTGAGTTTATTCAGGGGTTATCCAAGAATACCGTAAGACCGAAAGAGAAGAATTCTCAACAAAATAGGTTGAATCCTTAACAAAAAAAAGCTTTTTCAGTCAATAAGAAAAATTTTATCCAAAATGTAGAATTTTCATTTGAAAAAAGATAAATTTTCAACCGGAAAGATGAATTTTTAACCAAAGAGATTAATTTTCTACTATTGAAGACGAATTCTTAACAAGATTAATAAATTTTGAACGAAATAGTGGACTTTTCAAGCTGAAACCACGAGCTCTCTTCGAAGAAGTTGAATTTTCAATCAAATAATTATACTTTCAATCAAAAATTACATAAATTCTTAACGGGATAGTTGACTTTTCAGACTAAAGAGATCAATTTGTATACAAGATTGAAACAATTGAATTTTCATTAAAAAAAATTAATTTTTAATTTGAAAAATTGAATCTTCTACAAAAGAATTGAATTTTCAATTCAATAATTACATATTCAATAAAAAAATTAATTTTCTACTAAAAAATACAAATTTCAAAAAAATACATAAATTTTCAACCAAATAGTTGAATGTTCAACCCAGTAGATTTGAAAAAAATAAAAGTTAAATTTTAAACAAAATACATACTTTTTTAAGCAAATAGTTGATTTGTCA
The DNA here is from genome assembly GCA_932178445.1 of Andricus quercusramuli. NCBI lineage: Eukaryota > Metazoa > Arthropoda > Insecta > Hymenoptera > Cynipidae > Andricus > Andricus quercusramuli. The sequence continues at coordinate 45,257 of CAKNXH010000115.1, forward strand.
GCCAAGAAAATTAAATTTCTACCAGGGAAGATGAATTTTCATCAAACTACTTAAATTTTATACCGATTAGTTAAATTTTTTAACTAAAAAGATCAATTTTTAGCCAAAAATGGAACAGTTAAATTTTCGTTTGAAAATTTTGTTTAATATAAAAAAACGAATGTTATGTAAAATAGTTGAATTTTTAACCCGAAAATATGAAGTTCTGATTAAGAAGTTCCTTTTCAATCAAATATTTATATTTTAAGTAAAAAAAATAGTTTTCAACAAACTACATACATTTTTGATCAAATATTTGAATGTCTGTACTAAAAACATAAATTTTCAACCAAAAATGCAATAGTAAAATTTCCACTTGGAAAAATTAATTTTAAATGAAAAAAAGAATCTTCTACAAAACTTTTGAATTCTCTAACAGGTGGTAAAATGTATTACCTAATTTGTGAATATCCAAGAAACAAAGACGAATTTTCTATACAAAACAGTTACATTTTCAACCCGAAGATAAAAAATGTTAACACAAAATTTCATTTTTAAATAAATAATTCAATTTTAGCTTGAAAAAATTAATTTTAACCCATCAAAAAGGAAAGCTTCAAAAAGTAGTTCAATTCTCAACCAAAAAAATTAATTTTTAAGAGATAAGCTCAAGGAATGATTTGTACTATCAACCCAAAAAGATGAATTTTCAACGAAAATATAATATTTAACATTTAGAAGCAAAAAAAATTTTAATTTTGTATAAAAGACAATACAAGTGAACCGGAAGAGACGAATTTCCGGCAAAATAGTTGAATTCTCAACCAAAACAAATCATATTCAACGAAACCGTTGCAATTTCACCTGAAAGATAGGATTTTCTACCAAAAAAGTCAAATTTACAACCAAATAGTTAAATATTTAATCAAAAAAGGATCAACTTTTAACCAAAAATTGAATAGTTTAATTTTCATTAAAACACAGTAATTTTAAACTGAAAAAAGCGAATTTTTCGTTGTAACCGTTGAATTTTCCACCCAATAGTTCGATTTTATACCAAACTGTTGAATTTTCAAGATAAAATGATGCATTTTTCACACAACCGTCCAATTTTTATTCAGAAAATATGAGTTTTCAACAGGAAAAATGGAATTTTCAACCAAACACTCGAATTTTCTACCAAATTGCTGAATTTTCAAGCCAAAATAATTTATTTTCTACAAAACAGTTGAATTTTCAAGTAAAATTAGGAATATTTAACCCAAAAAATGAATTTTTGAATAAAGTAGCTCAACTTTCAACTCAGGAGTAGAATTCTCAACCTAAAAAGATGAATTTTTCACAAAGAATGTAATAATTTGCCTGAACTTTCACCACTAATTTACAAAATTTCAGGAAATAAATGTTATTAGATTTTTATGGTATTTCCTTATGTTTTATGTAGCGCTAATCCTGAAACCAACTTTATAATTTCCGTAACATGAATCTTGTCGGAAATATTCATGATTAAATGTTTAATATCAAGTAAAATAAACGGGTCTCGATTTCCGCCCTATTACAACCTTAAGCATTTCCGGTTTGTTTGGTGCAAGGTTTCAGAGACAGCCATGGGTTGTTTTTTTCACCTTGTAAACTTTTTTGTTGATTCAGCGTTATCTCTGTTGAGGCTTCAAATATTTTTCAATTTTAGGAAGGACAATTATTAAATTTTACTTGCCTTCTCCATCAAGATTTCATTATTTAGTTCCAAATGACTGCATTTAAAATCATATAATCCTACCTCAAATATCCTATACGTGACCCCCATTATTCCATGTAATGATGAAATTTTTATGATTATAAATAAATTAATTCGACGGTATTCTAATTTATTCAGAGGAACTTATTATTTAAGTTGATGATACACGACAAAATAAACTTATAATGGAATATTAATGTATATTCGTTTACATATAATTTTTAAACAGTAATTTTCTTGCCGTTAGGAATAAATAATAATTTAGAGAAGTACATTATCAATTTACAAGAAATTAAAAAAAGTGACAATAAATTTTAATATATTAAAAATATATTTCAATTCCATACTTTATTAAAATTCGTTGAGAGATCGAGTGGCCCTGAAAACGGCCGTTTTATTTCAGTGATAGCTGTAAGAAATAGAATTAGTTTGTGTGGACATGATTATTCTCGCGGAAAAAATTTGATGACCATGGTCCTTTTCAAATTCAAAGGAATTATAATTGTATTGAATGTTCTAAAGAAAATCAGAATAAAAATAAGAGAAATAATTTAGAATATTTAAATATAAAATAATACCCTAATTTATATTGGGATGTTGCCAAAAAATGTTGTCATTTACTTGGAAAATGACTTATGACGTTTTTGTGTCGATTATGGTTCGATCTGAATGAGATTTACTATTCAGTGGGTTTCCAAGCCGCTGGTTTTGAATTTAGAATCCAAATTTCTAACAAACAAAACTAGTAAAGTGGCAGCTCCAAATAATTTGTTTGAACAATTCAAAGGTTTCGTTTTTGTTTCTTCACTGAACAATGGGCTCTCAGGGGAGCGGAAATTCATGATAAATATATTTTTGTCAAGGCTGTGAATAAATAATGCCTCACTGTAACGAGAAAATGTCACGAGAGTAGAAAGTTTTATATTGCTTTAGAGATTATTAAAAAAAATTCAAAAAATTTAACTATTCGCTAGTGGAATTTTACAGATTTGATTATAGAAAAGTGAGCCACTAACAATTAGTAGAAAATTTCTAATTCGAGTAGTCAAGATATTTCCCAATTCAATAGTGAAAAACAACTTATTTCTTAGTGAAAAAATATCAACTTATTTATGATTGTGTTTGATAATTTGAGAAAGCTGAAAACATTTAAAACGTGAGAAATAGAAAAGCTTAATCAAACGATGCCATAGTGTAACATTCTTGACATTATCAAACAATAAGAAGGTCATATCGTGAAATTATAAAAGTGATACATCACGTTTAGAATTTTAGACGGGTACAACCTGTCTCCAATTTGAAAACATTGCCTTCTGATTGTTTGATCGAAGATAAGAAAAAGCAGAATTTTTTACAATGTTAAAATAACAAGAAATTAGTAGACTCTAAATTAATTATACACAATCGGGACTTCCAGGCGATACTGTTCTACAAAGTTTCTTTCCGATTTTCAAAATATGCTTCGGTGGTATATTTTTCTAATTTTTCATAGGAAATTGCAATTACATAGCAAATTTTGTAAAAATGATTTGCCTTGAATAAGGATAAACTTGAGTGTCCAAAGAAGTTTATTTCAATTTTATAGCTTTTCTTTCTTATTCAAAATATACTTTATTCCCTCTCTGAATCAAATTGTAAAAACTTAAGAAATTACTATAAGTTGAATTTTACCATTAGGGAATATTTGGCCATTAAAGATTAGTATGAAATTACAAATTTTATTAGTGAAGATATTATCCAATTCAATAGTGAAAAACAAATAATTGCTTCGTAAAATTATCTCGAATTATTAAGGCATGTATATAATAACTTTTAGAAGTTATAACCATAAAAAACGTGAAAAATAGGAAAGTTCAATTAAACGGCGTATGAGAACACGTAAGGAGTGTGAAAAGTTTTATCTAGTGAAAGATGACACAATTTTTTTTTAAATCAATTCTGGGCATTGAGGATTTTTATTTATAGCCACTGTTATAAACAATGCAGCAGAAAAGTTGATGAAGAACAAAGATTGTTATTAATGTTAGGTATAGGTTTTACAGAGGGGTTACGATAAATGATAACACTGGTTGGCCTAGATGATTTTTTATTATTGTCTAGACGATTTTTCCTCTTGAGAATAAAAATTTTTTAACAACAGTTTATGGAGAGAAATTTTCATTTGATCAGAAGATTATTTTTTGTCTTCAAGAAATCTAATGTCGATATAGATAACGTACAAGTTTCAAGTATTTACGAGCATTTTGTTAAAAAATCATTTGTTTGTAACACTATGAATAGCAAAAGGTTTATGCTTCGAAAAAACTGCGAGAGGCAACAAATTTTATTCTTATAAGAAAATTTTGTTCCTAATGAAATTGCTAAAAACATTGTTTAAATAAAAACTGACCAGAATTTTGAAAAAATAACCTAGATATTCATAATCAGAAGACTGTTTTCAAACAGTAATTCTCAAAAAACAACAAACGAATTTTCAACAAAAAAGTGTGTTTTTAACAAAGTAATTGAACTTTAAAAAAAGCAGTTGAATTTTTGACCAAAAAAGAAGAATTGTCAACTAAAATCATGAAACTTTAAAAATAGTTCAATCAATTTCTAACAAAAAAGTTCAACATTTTACCAAGTAGGTGAATTTTCAACTAGACAACCGAAGAAATGAGTTTTAAAATGAAGTGATGAATCTTGAACAAGACAAATTGATTTTTAATAAAGCAATTTCACTTTCAAGCAAAAAAGATTTATTTGCAACAAAAATGCAATAAGTGATGTATTCACCAATAAAGATATGAATTAAAATAAGAATTCTCTACCAAAACAGATGAATTTTCAACCAAGAAATTTAATTTTTAACAAAGTAATTAAAGAGTAGTAGTAACTAAGAATAAAAATGTAAGGTTCGTAGAACAAATTCGTTAATAAAAAATCAATATATTTGTGCTTCCAGCATTGCCAGGGCCTAGTTTGCATGCTCCTAAACCTGTGTACGATATGCATAACAAACTTGCTGCAATATACTATAATCACCAGTTTTATTTAATGGAGCATATTCTATCACACTGTAAGTACGGTAATTTAAACACTAAAATAAAATCTAGACTACAAATCAGGGAATTCTGTCTCAAACGTCTTGGTTGTTTTTTCATCCTCATCAGAGGAGGTATTAGATTTGCGTGAAATTTGAGCCCCCCCCCCCTAATTTTTTCAAATGTCAAGTTCTTTAGCCAGCGATTTTGGATAATAATTCAAAAAGAGCATTTTAAAAATTTTTAAGGCCACGTGTTGTCAAGATCTAAAAATTCTATGTACGGTTTCGTAGCACTTGACACCTCGAACAATTTATCTTCAGGAAGTTTTCGATAGAAAGAAAATTGATCAAGTTATAGCATTTTGAAAATTAACAAAAAAAGAAACGAAGGCAAATGAACATTTTGAGACAAACAACGCACGATATTATTTTATTGAACAAAAAAATAAATAAAGAAGAATAAAAAATTCCATTTTGTCGTCAAACTATGCATGATACGGAAAAAGATGAATCCACAAAAAATATGCACCTAATAAAGATTTGAAAATTTGTAATTGAACACTTTTATAGGACGAAAACTTCATGTTTTATACGTTAAAATAACACTTAAAATAAAGAAATCAAATTCTTGGACATACCACACAAGCTACAAAAAAAGATAATTTGACAAAAGTTGTTCATCCAAAAAAGGGTTAAAAATTTGTCATTGCTTATTTGTTGATAAAATGCGTAATTTTCGTTTTAATTGGAAGAAATAAAATAAAAAAATGAAATTCCTGAACAAATGACACAAGCTATAAGAAAAATGAATGCACAAAAGTTGCTCATTGAAAAAAGAGCTACAAATTTGTAATTAATCATTTTTTTAGGACGCGTAGTTTTTTTTTGATCGTAAAAAATAAGTTTGAAAATAAAAAAATTAATTTCTTGGAAGTGGAGACAATCATTATTTATTTTTGTTAACTTGATTTGATCATTACTTCAGCTTAATTGAAAAGTGGACAAAAAGTTAAAATTTTTAGAAGAAAACCGGAACTATCTAGTATTAATATAGAAGATGAAAATTTGAAGTTGTAAAAAGTTGGACATTTGTTGAAACAACTGCATTTTCTAGCATTATTCTGAAAGAATATTATTGACAATAATAATAGATTGCTTGAACAATTATTTTTGTTAAAATTAATTTTTACCTTACTGTAAATGGAAATTGGACAAAAAGTGGAAATTATTTTTAACAACCGCCACTTTCTAAATCTATTTAAGAGAAAATTGCTAAAAATAATAATAAATTGTTTAAAAAAATGAAATTTACAAAAAATGTATTTTTTTTCTGGTGGGAAATACGTGTTATACTTGATGGGGCTTGCACCACCTCTAAATATAATTTTTAAAAAATCGAGTTACTTTTGTGTGGATTCGAACCAAAATTTCCAGGGAAAATGGATAAAATTCCAACAACAAAAAAACATTTTTCCATGCATTGTTGGACGAAAACGAAGTTCCCCTGGACAAATATTATTTTATTAAGTTTCTAGAATTTTTAAGATTAATGGTTCGCCATATTGGATCCAGAATTCTGAATTTTCAAAGAATGATATCTGAATTGAATTCAGTAATCCACCTATCTAACGTAATTTTTCTCGACTAAATTTTTTTCGTGTATTTATTTAGGGGTGATCCAAAAATATCGTACGACGATTTGTGCGAGGAAGGTTTGGTTAAATCGTACTGTTTCTTTCTAATTAACAAAACTAGTTTAATTTTTAGAAACAGCTGAATTGAACCAAAAGAAAAGAATTTTCAACAAAATACTCGAATACTCAACAAAGAAAAATGTTTCAGTAAATAAAAAAGAAAAATTTCATCCCAAATGTAGAATTTTCATGTGAAAAAAAATTTCAACTAAGAAGATTAATTTTCGACTATGAAGGATGAATTTTCATCAAGATACATAAACTTGGAACCAAATAGTGGATTTTTCAAACTAGAACGAAGAGCTTCCTGCAAGAAAGTTGAATTTTCAATCAAATGATTACATTTTCGATCAAAAAGATCAATTTTCAATCAAGAATATCAATTTCTTACTGAAAAGACGAATTTTCAAGAAAATATATAAACTTCGAACCGAAATATTCTTTTTTCAATCAAATAGTAAAATTTTAGTTGAAAAAATTAGTTGTTCACCCAAAAAAGGAATTTTCAACAAATTACATACTATTTGTACCAAATAGTTTAATTTCTGTACTAAAAATATAAATGTTCAAACAAAAATGCAATAGGTAAATTTACACGTAAAAATTAATTTAAATTGAAACATGAATCTTCTACAAAACAGTCAAATTTTCTAACACATAGTTAAATTTACTGACTTATTGTTGAATATCCAAGATAAGGAGACGAATTTTCTATGCAAAACAGTTACATTTTTAACCAGGAAGTATGAATATTCTACAAAAAATTTCGTTTTAAGCAAAATAGTTGAATTTTAAGTTGGAAAAATTAATTATTACCCGCCAAAAAGGAAAGCTTCAAAAAGTAGTTCAATTTTCAACCAAAGAGATGAACTTTCTACTTAAATTATGAATCTCCAACAAAAAAATGAATTTTGAAGAAAGTAGTTCAACTTTTAAGGAATGGCTTGAAATATAAAACTAGAAAGTCAAATTTTCAATAAAAAAGATAATATTTGATATTTTAGAAGAATTGTTCTAGTTTAAAAAAAATACATTATAATTTAACCTAAAAAGATGAATTTTCAGCAAAATAGTTGAATCCTCAACCAAAAAAGATTAATTTCCAACCAAGGAGTTGCATTTTCACCTACTAAATTTGATTTTATACCAAAAAAAAATGAATTTTAAAAAAATGCATACATTTTCAAACCAATTGTTGAATTTTCAACAAGGCAGATTAATTTTTTACCAAAAAGGACGAATTTTTAATCAAATGATATAATTTTTAGTCAAGAAGGGATTACTTTGTAATACAAGTAGACTAGTCAAATTTTCATTGTAAAAAAAATAATTTTCAACACAGAAAAGTGAATTTTTTTTCAAAACAGTTCAATTTTCCACAAACTTGTTGAATTTTCAAGCCAAAAGGACAAATTTTCCGCAAAATAGTGGAATTTTCAATCCGATAATATAAACGTGCAACAACAAAAATTGAATTTTCAAACGAGTACTTAATTACGATAAATTTTTTATAAATCGGTTGGATGTTCAACCTAAAAAAATACATTTTCAACAAAAATGTTAACTTTCAAACCAAAGGTTGATTTTTCAACTAAAATAATTTGGGATTCAGAAGAGAAATTCAAAATTTGATTTCTTGCTCAATTACTTAGTAGACTCACTATTCACTGTAAAATAGGGGTGACGAGGTTAAGTTTCAATGTAAAGAAAACTGTAACAGTCTCACGAAAATAGTTCTATTGTCTGAATTCTTGTATAATATGCAATTTACGAAAAATTTAAAATCAGTCGAGTTTTTAAAACATTTTTAATACAACTTTATTTGTATTTTTTCGGCACCTATGTCAGTTATTTTCTAATAAAGAATCTTCTTTTACTTATTATAACCATTATATCAAGTTCCTCTTTTCTATATTTTGCTTTTAAATTGACTTCTTCTTTTAGGTGCGTCAACGTACCCTCCCCACCCCGAGTAGTTCTGAGTTGATGATTTTTTGAAATATATAAATTAATTAATAACTATATTTTTCTTTTACAACTAGGTATACAACTACCTTATATTGACGAAGCTATTCCTGAGCAAAGTGATCTGTTTCGTAAAGGACGCAACGAGCCGACTGCAAAATACATAAGAAAGGAGTTTCATTATACGGATGGTAAAAATGATAATTTAAATAACTAAAAAATAATCTAGGACATATATTAGAAAATTCAAAGTCAACATTTCTCAGCTTATAATGTTACTTTTTTTTTTAATTCACCCCTTGCGTATGTTATGAAACAGTTTTTGCTCGATTTAAAGTGCACGTGCAGTCCGGGCATCTCGCATTAAGAAAAGCCTTTTTACCTTTTTAGCTAGGAGCCGTGCATAAATTATGAACAGAATTCATTTTCAACAAAAATGGTAATTTTTAACCCAAACAGACGAGTTTTCTATAAAAAGGCGATTTCGTAAACAAGAAGAATAAGTTTTTATTTTACAAAAAAAAAGGAACCTTCAACAAAAGACACATTTTTAAGCAAATAGTCGAATTTTCTACTCAAAGAAATTTTTAAAAAAAAAATACATGAATTTTGAAGAGAATGGTAAAATTTTCAATTCAGAAGATAATTTTAAATATTTAAAAAATCATATACATTTTTAAACAAAAAAAGTTTAATTTTTTTAACTTTGAATGATAAATTATTACCCAGAAGTAGAATATTTTCCATTTTCATTAAAAAAGATCAATTTTCCAATTAAAAAACGATTATAGTGCACAAAAGTTTAATTTCTACAAAATATTCTAGTAAAAGTCGAATCTTCAACAAAATACATAGATTTTTATTTAAATAAATGAATTTTCTACCATAAAAGACGACTGTTCAACGAAAAACATAATTTTTAAACAAAATAGTTGAATTTTCAATGAGGAAGATACATTTTCTAATAAAAAGCG
>CAKNXH010000115.1:54731-101037 GCA_932178445.1 Andricus quercusramuli
AGACGAATCTTCAACAGAATATATAAAGTTTTAACCCAATATTTGAATTTTCAAAAAAAAGATACATTTTTAACAACGAAGACTGATTTTATACTAAAAAAGACGAATCTTCAACAAAATAAACAAGTTATTTACCAAATAGTTGAATTTTCCACGAAATACATAAATTTGTTATTCAATAGTTGAATTTTCGATCGAGAAGATTTGTTTTCTATCGAAAAGACGAATTCTCACAGAAATTCATAAATGTTTATTTAAATAGTTGTATTTTTTCACCAAAAACGACAAACGTTCAACAAAATGCATACATTTGTAACAAAATAGTTGAATTTTTCTTCAACATGTGTAATTTTGTAGCGAAAGAGACGAATCTTCAACCAAATACATGAATTTTTAATCAAATAGATGGACTTTCAATCCAGACGAATAATTTGTTGCCAAAAAGGACGAATTCTTGAAGAAATACAGAAAATTTGAACCAAAGAGTTGAATTTTTACCCATAATGATGAATTATCAACCAAAGAGATTTATTTTCTTCCAAAGAGACAAATGCCCCCCCCCCCCGGGGACTAAAAAACAACATGATTTTTTAATGAAATCGTTGAATTTTCTACCAAAAAAGATTTCAACAGATAGCTCAAATGTTAGCGTGGCTAACTATAAAAAAAGGATGTATTTTCTCATAATTTTCTCAGTATTTCTTAACTTTTGATATTCCTGCCAGACAATTTGCTCTATGATGCCATTGAGAGGGTCAATCTAGGCGACAGTGATTTTTTCAACCCTTTTCAAACAAATTTCTGTGACACGTGGACGCATTTCTATTAAACTCGAAATTTGCATCGGGGCCACTAAGTAAACCGTTTTAGCAACAGTAAAAAGCGCACTCTACCTATAGTTAAAACGATAAAGAACTAGCAGATGCTCGGGCTATAAAGGCATATGTTAATATTATACAACCTTTGCTCAAATTTTATGCATACATAATTTTTCAAATCTTCAAATTAATTAATAAATATATTTTTCTTATAGCTGCAGTAGGACCGGTGCATCATGTTCATCAAACACTCGAACCCCGAACAAATGACTTCGTAAGCTTCGGTTTGCATCCTGTTGGATGGTTTGCTGATGATGGCTTTTATAAGTTTGCTGTCATTGCTTAGAAACATTGGAGAACCCTCCATTTTATTCTCAATTTTTGCCTCAACGAACCTGGCCTGTCCACTGCTATTGTTCTGCAATTTAGCTGGGTACTCGACAGTTCACAGAAAAAAAAGTAAAGGGAAAAACAGTTTTCGGTAAAAGTTCTGGGGTTAATCTCAGCATACGAGAAAAAATTGAAGATCGGTAGAGGTAAAATGAAACAGTGATCTTTTATTTTACCCTTGCTGATCTTCCGTTTTTTGCGTGCCGAGGTGACCGCCAGCAATTTATCCTGCAATGCTTTTGAGTTTTCACCTTTTGCTTTTTCTGTGTTAAGGCGTACGCAGATGTTGAATGACTCGTGGGTACCCATGGAATTCTTCATGAGCTAAGCTTGCCTTCATCGATACCAATATGCTTTTCAATCGTCTACTTTTCTTGTATTTTCATTTCTTTTTGCAGTTACATCAAGTTTTATTATGATTTTTTCGTAATATATTGGTAGCCTGACCAATTATCATTATCTCTGAGAAGTTTCCTTCCCTGAATTAATTAAATTAAATAAGTATGTTCAATAAGGCAGGTTTGGCTCTACAATTAAAATTATGTTTTGAGTCGTTAATAGCCCGAGGTTTTCAAGTCAATAATTATAATTATCAATATAAATTACGATGTTTATTCTTGGTATAAGTGTAGGTTATAAGCTACAATTATTATTATTGCACTGCATTGTGATCTAATATTTTTATGTATTAAATTGCAAAGTCTTAGCATAATAATAATTACGACTTTCATAGTTGAAATTTGTTTTATTTCATAACAATTTTATTGTTCTATATTATGAATTATAATTTTATAGAAATTACGTTATAATCATTGGTATTCCTTAAGACAAATATATTGATATTATTTTAATATCATTACACTTGCGCCATATGGATAGACGTGAAGCAAGACGAGAGCAGGCGTCAGGGGCAGCATGTAAGGACAGCAGATCGAGGACTGATCTGATTGGAGCGTGGGCCCCAAAAATCCCGACGAAGTTTGAAAAGCCACGCAAAGCGCCATCGACTCGGGAACCAATGAGGCACAACCCGCCCCACCAGACCGAGTTGCAGCGCGCTCGCTAAATGTGCCTGCATAAGGGTTGCGTGTTGCAGCAATAGATCCATTCGGTCTAACACCTCACACCGCGTTCACACCGGACCCAGTCACACTGGCGATTCTTCAGGAAAAGCTGCAGGGACTCCACGTGTGCGAGAAAGAGCCACTGCCGAAAACGCTGTTGCGCTAAAGCGAAACTAAGCCACTTTCGTATGTAAGCTAGCTTATTCAAGGTAAGCTTATTCTTGGCTCGTCGATGTGATTGCCTCCACCGAGAATCAGGGATACTTGCCTTCAGTAGCCGACGTTTGATAGCTGCTAAGCCTTGCTTCTTCTCTCTCACTGAGAATCACCAAGCGGTTAGTCCTTCTGGGAGCAGTAGCCACGTCACCTCGGGGTGATCAAATCATCAGACGTCTTTCCCTGCATCAAGGCCATCTTCTTATCCTTAGTTGTATGTTACATTATTGTATTTAGTTTTAAAAATGTTATATCCTGTAGTTGTCAAGAAATTACATTGTACATAATTTTGCTCTTTCAACTTTTAGGTAGCTTTCACTTCCAATTTGGTTCGCTATAATGATTTAATGCAGCATTTAGTCACGGTTAAATAATCGGAGTATATTGCAGTAGCAGATTTAACAAGTTCAAGTCCAACGACGGTCCATAAGGCTTTGTCGCATGTCAGGATTGGTCGTTGAAACATTTGACAGATTTCTGTATGTTCTTCACTTACTCATCCGCAACAGTGTCAGCTTCGGTCAGTACCGACTTTGTTTATTTCTTTTCGAAGAGTCAGTCGTGTCCAGTATTTATCCATTATCAGTCACAATACTTTAAATATACTACCGATCAATCGCACTCGACAACTCCGTTTGTAATGTGTTTTTTTTTTTAATAAACATTCATTATTTAGTGCAAACAAATTGTATTATTGACGTCAATCCCTTTTATCTTAGGATGGGTTGTATTGTGTGAAACGAACGCACAAGAACGAAACTTATGTATCTAACCAAGATCTACAAATTTACATCAGAACATATTCTGATAAAACTTATAATCATTGTTTTAATCGCGACGAAGTTTTTTAAGGAATCATAAATTCCATTTTCTGACCATATTATGCGAGATAAAACGACATTATTTATGAAGAATCGTTCAGCATAAGGTCTACAAAAGTAATTAAGACTAATTTATTACCACGCTTTTGATGTAATCACGATTACGCTTCCAAAGAAATAATAAAATTTATTTTCCGGCTAATCTATACAGCATACGAAAAAATTCCACATAACAACACAAACAAAAACAGAAGTGAATTTTTGTTGCGGGTGACGATTACTCTGAAACTGCTTTGTTTTTTTCTTTGAAATTCTGGCTTTTAAGAAGACCTACAAAGTTGCCTCTCAATATTTTTTGATAGAATATTTTTTGATAGAACACACTGTTTTTCCTTTAGCAATCGAAATTTCTGTTGAAACATAGAATACTCAACTTATTAGTCAACCGACGCTCACAAAGAAAAGGGTTTCGTAGCCTATTAGGACGTTAATTAAGTCGGGATGAAATCTTGAAAAAAATGTTTCTTTTTAATTAAAGAACAACCAGCTGTGAATTCGATCTCGAGTGTTTCCACTTTGTTTGTATTTATAATTATATGGTGCTCATTTCAGGAGTATTTTGCTTTCCCTTAGCAAATGTATTTGGTTCCTCATAGAGGAAGCATTAGTTATTTTTTTCAATGATAGAAAAACCAAAGTCTTAATTTTGCTTAATTCAAAAATAAAAATTTGCAAAAAATACAAACTTACAAAATAATACTAAAAAATTTTTAATACAAAGACAAATCAGACAAATCAAATTTTGTATTCGGAATGATAATTTTTAGATCTAGAAAATGGAAGGGAAAAATTCTGTCGCACCCGATCCCTTTTCCAGCTTAATGATTTCTTTACAAAAATTGTCAGAATTACTCTACTTGAACATTGATCTTCGAAAAGACTGTTCTATTCATGCGTCAACTTTGAATTATATCGATGAAACAAGTTTTTCTGTTTGAAACAGATGACTCAAATATTATAAATGAGCATAACTTCGTTAATCTTCAATACAGTGTATTAATATTATAGATCAATCGATTTGCCTCGAATCAAGAAATCTTTTCCGTGTTGCATCAATTTTGAATTATGCTAGTTAAAAAATTTTTACTATAAAAAATCGTGTTTTCAAATATTTTGCATTACCATAGCTTCCTTACTCTTCAATGAAATGTAGAAATGCTATCGGTCAATCGATTCGTCTTGAATCAATACAACTTTTCTATTATCGCATCAACTTTGAATTATGAACATGAGAACATTTTTACTATAAAAAACGATTTTAAAAATATATAAATTGCCATCACTTCCCTACTCTTTAACAAAATGTATTGATATTATAGGTCAATCGATTTGTCTCGAACCAAAGAATCTTTTATATCCTTGCATCAACTTTGAATTATGCTGATGAAAAAAGTTTTACTATAAAAAACCGAGTTTTAAAATATTATTGTGTGCTAAAAAATGCAATCAATATTTTTGGAAATACTTCGGTCCGTTTCAAGATATTATTGAGGAAAATAAGCCCTTCAAAGTTTATCAATTTATCTGCAACCGTTTTCTAGTTATCGTGTTCACAAAAAAACGAGACTTCCACACATCCTAACACACACACAGCCAGACAATTGCTTAGAACATTGTATTAGATATATATTTAAATTAAGGAAGGTTTAATTAAATGAATTCGAAATTTTTTGAAAATTTTACCATCACAAAGCTTCCTCCATGAGGAAGCAAAAACTTCAAAAAATCTTCAAAAATTTGTTCCCAATCGTCAATAGTAGGTGGATCAAGTTAATACTACTAAACAAAGCATCACAATCACAACATTTTTTCCTCCTCTCTCTCTCTCTCTCTCGATTGAGAGAGAACGTAACATTTTACATTTTGCTTCCTCATAGAGGAAGTTTTGTAATGGTAACATTTTCCAAAATTTTAGTGGAGTAAAAAAAAAGTATTACTAGAGTGGATACAAAATTCTGTGTTTGGGGAAGGAAATACTTTATCCAGTTATGATTCTCTTATTTTTAACATTCGTCATTTCCGATGAAAGGAGAAATGTTCGTAACATTGCATATTATTTAAGATGTAATTTCAATCCTTAAAAAATGTATTGAGTGAATACAGTTATTAAATATCAAGATTTTCTGCAGATACAACTAAAGCATCATGGTATAGAAAATATTTATTTTCGTCTCAAGAAGTATTGAAATTTATTGTCGCATTTCACGTGCACGATGAGTGCAAAAGAACAAACAAACGTTTCGTAATTGCCGGATGAATATTCATTTGTCAGTTTTTAATGTTCGAGTTGAAGAAATAATTTTAAATTGAAGAAAATTTTTCATTGGAATAAAAAACATTTTTCAGAGAAAAAAAATTCTTTGAATAAAAAGAAATTTCTTAGAATCGAAAAAACTTTCCTTTGACTTAGAGTCAATGAATATTTTCCTTTGATAAAGAATTTTTCTTTGGATCAAACGATCTTTTTTGTTAGCTCGTTCAGTATTCGCATTCATAACTCTGGATGCTTTCTTTGCTTTAACATTTTTTAAACCAGATTTTTATAGAAACCTCGAATGTTTAATCGTAACTTAGTATTTAAATCATAAAACAGTAAAATTTTAGCATGTATAATTGATATATTGATATATTGTGATATTTGTAAGTTACTTCATTGCCAATGCTTCAAGGAGGTGAAAAAATAACAGAAATTCTTTGCCTAGCGTCGGAAGAACTTTATCCAGTTATGATTCTTTTATTATTAACATTCGCTATTTTCGGTGGAGGGAGTAATGATTTCATCTTTGCATATTATCTAAAAAGTCGTTTCTATCATTAAAAAATTTACGGAATAAATACAGTCAATTAATATCAAAATTCTCAGCAGATACAATTTATGCGTGATGGTATAGAAAATATTCATTTTCGGCTCAAGAAATTATAAAATTATTTGTCTTTTTCGACGTTCAAGAAGAGCAGAGGAAACAAGCAAATATTGCCCAATTACGAAACGAATATTCATTTATCACTACTTCACGTTTGGAGAAATCTATATGCTTTTGCTTCTATGCTAGAAAATTTCAAGTTGTTGCTACATTTTTTTAACTTATTGTGTTCTATAATGTTGAGTCTAGTTATAAAATAACTTTAAACAAATTCCATTATTTCGCATTTTTGAACAAAGAAAATTCGAGATAATTGCAAAAAACATGACGAAAAACTTGAGAAAATATGTTTGTCAGAACTCCCATTTAGTTATTTCTTACCATAAATAATTTTACATATATGATAAGAGAAGTCTTCCTACAAATAAGAAAATGTGATGCGTATGAAATTGTACTCCAGCCTTCTGAGGTTTGAAAATAAATATATTTTCGAAAAATAGCCGTCCCCCACTTTTCAGAAATTCGGTTCTCCTTACATAATTCTTTAGTTCCAAAAGAGGTTTCGAGTTCTACAAAAATACAATTGAAAAAATCAAAAACATAAAAGTTACAAAATTTGTATGGTATGCAAATTTTAAAAATTCGTTTGTCAAGAGTTTCGGGTGTTCTGATCGGAGTGCCCACCCCCCATTGCCCGAAAGAGTTCTACAAAAAATCTTATAACACTTTTAGATCACCGCTATATAGAAAAAAGACGATACTTTAAAGATATTTAAAGATATTGAATATTCAAGTTTGAAAATGTAAAGAGTAAGGTTATGTTTTGCCAATAATACCAGATACAAATTTCGAATATCTTTTTTTTTGTTAAAAGTTTCTGAACACTTAAATTCGAGCTAAAATTGAATCCTCAGAATTAAGAATATGAAATTAAGTATTATCAGTTTGTTTTCGAATTTATATAAACATAATTTTTATAAGATTCATGAGAAAATTGCAAGAGATTCTTGAATATTTGAGATGGGTTAAAAATAATGCAAAAGATTTCAAAGACAATTTTTTCACTTTATATGATTTTACAAAATATTAGGATGGATTCGAGACTTTTTAAAAGATGTTGAGGACTTTTAGAAGTTTGAAATAAATCAGAAAATATTTGTCGAAAATGTTTCCAAGCCTTTACATATTTTTTATTTATTCCAAACGTCTTAAATTCATAAAATTATTTTTAACTGAATCGAATTTTTCTTAAAAGCTTTCAAAATTTTTTTTAGGTTTCTGAAGTGTTTTTTTTTAAATCTTCAAAAATGTTCTTTTTTTTTAAATCTTCTACAGTTTAAAATTCTTTTTCAATCTTTTCAAATCTTCTAAATATTTTTTTAAGTTACTCGATTTGTTTTTTTTATTTTTCAGTCTTACCAAATTGAAACATTTTGCTTTAAAACCTTCTATACTCTTTTCCGAAATTTTAGAAAATAGTCTGAAATGTTTTGAAACATTTGTTAATTTTCTCTTGAAACTCATTTTTTAAAATAAAAAATCATTTGAAATTTCCTCACGAATCTTAAGAAAATTCTTTTTTTAATCTTTGAAAACTTTGTAATTTTCCATTCATTCAAAATTATTTAAATTTTTACTGATTTTTTTGAAATTTTGTTTTCATTCAGATTCTTTGTTTGGCAATTTTCGCAATATTTTAAAATGTTTTGAAATCTTTTTAAATATTCTCTTGAAATTAATTTATCAACATAAAAAATCATTTTAATTTTTCCTAGGAATTCTTTTTTTTTTATTTCGTGAAATTTTTTTTTACAATACGTAATATGGAAAATTCGCAAAATTTTGCTTTAAAATATTTTACACTCTTTTTCAAAACTTTAGGAAATTATTCAAAATATTTTGTAATCTTTCTTCATTTTCTCTTAGAGTGCATTAAAAAATAATTATTTGAAAATTTTCGATGAATCTTAACCATTTTTTTTTCAATCTCTTGACTCTGCAAAATTCAGTTTACCTAAAAATTCTTAAAATCCTGAAAAATTGAAAAAATTGTCTCAAAATCTTCCATATTATTTTTTTACACATTTCAAAAAACTTCAAAATTCTAAATTATTGTTTTAAAGTAAAACCTAAGCCATTTAAAATTTCCCCAGAAATCTTGTAGAAAATTTAATCTTCTCAAATATTTCATGATTATTACAACGCTTCTATTTTTCCGAATTTTCTAAGATAATAAACAAACTAAAAAGTCACTAAAGATTATATCTATGCTGTGTCGCAACCAATCAGGTTTTCGACAACAATGTGTTTGACATTTTCGAGATATTTAGTAATATTGCTTTTTTTTTTAGATAGAAAATGCGATTAAAAATGTAACGTGATCTGGTCAACCCCCCCCCCCCTTTTTTGATTATAACGTAATATATGAACGTTCCCAAGAACA
This sequence comes from Andricus quercusramuli, assembly GCA_932178445.1. NCBI lineage: Eukaryota > Metazoa > Arthropoda > Insecta > Hymenoptera > Cynipidae > Andricus > Andricus quercusramuli. Next base: position 63,408 of record CAKNXH010000115.1, read on the forward strand.
CAGGAATGGTACATAGAATTCTTGGTTGAAAATTCCTCTACCAGTCTTCGAAATTTTACATTAACATTAAAACTGTAAAATTTTCTCTAACCCTAAAAAATTATTCTAAAAACCAAAATCGAAATTTCGAAAAAATAAAACAAAATGCATTTCTTTTTTTGGATTTGGAACCAAATGCGGATGATCCCTTCGGCAGGAAAAAAAAATTCAATGCATTTTTGGACCCCACTACTCCGTAGGCTTTTTGGACCTTCAGATTGTTTCCAATATAAAAAAAGTACACGTGAAAATTATGATTCTATTTAGAGTGTGAAGAGTAAGGCGTAATAGATTAAGTGTGTAAATATTTTTTGTTTTTCACTTTTTTGAAGCAGTGACTTCTATGAACGGTAAGCTAGTCGCGGTGACGTATATTATTTACAGGTTTCACAATATTACCTTCTTATTATTCCAGTGAAGCTGAAAATATTACAAAATAGCGTTTTTTATTGAACTCATATTAAGCATTCTTATATCTCTGGAGAAATGTTTTATTTTCGCAAAAAATTTGAAACTTCGTTTTTAGTCGCTACCCAAAGCCGATTGTAAAAATCTATGAAATTTTAATCTCGAAATTGACTAACTTTTTTACATATGTTTTAAATGTAAGTTTTCCTAGTTTCGTACATTATTTTAGCTATAACTTTAAATGATTCGAAAGTCAAGTGAAAATTAAAGCCTTGGCAGAGATAACGTTGAATCGACAAAAACAAATTTATTTCCATGAATGTCCTATTTCGTATCGTGGTAGCATACATGTTATCGGACAAACTATGTCATGCATAACAAAGTATATCACATTTGTCCGGTTTTTTACACTTTGTAATTATTTTTTTGGAAATTATTACATAAACTCCAGTTTTCTCCTGTTTTTCATGTACCAGTTTATGATGTGAAAAATTAGATTTTTATATATTTTGCCGTTTTGAAATTTGGAAAATGAACCAAAATTTGATGAAATTGTTCACAAATGGTCAAAAAGTATTTTCCGTTAGTACAAAGTACATATTAAAAACTAAAACATACACTGTTAGAAAAATCTGTATGAGATTTAATATACATGTGTGTGAAGCAAATATGCACTACCGATACTGAAATGTAACATACATTGGTGTAGTGAATTTAATATACATGTGTATTAAATTTAATATACAGGTCGGTATAGCAGTGTGCATGAAAACTCAAAGTGCTTTCATTTCTTTAAATCTTGTCAAATATTCGCAATTAAATTAATAATCTAGAATTCTTCGACTGAATTGTTATTTATAATGAAAGTGCGACGTACGGGTGGAACTTTTTCCAAAATTCAGTCCAAATAGTAGAAATTTAATGCTAGTACAGTTGACTGTAGGTTATAGGTCTGTTATTTGTTTGCTTAATTGATCTTTTCGACTTAAAATCCAGTCACATTTTTGATTAACTGGAAGAATGTATCATGTTTTATTATTTAGAGTCGAAAATTCATGTTGAACTTATTTTGAATTTGTGTAAAATGGAATTATCTGATTTTTCTTGTAAGTGACTAACATGAATGTATATGAAATTTAATATACACGCTCTCAATGGTGATTTAATATGATTGATATATTAATTTTAATACACATGGGTATATTAAATTTAATATTATTTTTAACAGTGTAGTTGGGATGACCACAACAATATAAAAAAAAGTTCGGATCATTTCCTGGGTTTCTTGTGGTAAAAAAACGTTTTCAAGTTATTAGAATTACAAAAGGAAATTTTTCAAATCTGAACCTTTTTTTTATTGAAATGATTTATAACCCGAAAACAAAATTATTCCCGATGACTAGATTCACAATGTTAGTGTCTTATTCTTAATTTGCCACACTTTACATAAAGCTTTAATTTCTTATGAAATCTGCAAATGAGAGACAACTAAAATTTTCATTTCTTTCATGATGAAAGCCACACAAAGTTTTTTAATTTTTATTTGAGAGCTTTGATCTTGGAAAGTGGCTCTCTTTTAGATTATTTACATGAGCTTAAAATCTTCTGAATATAAAATGGTTTTCTTCTCAAGAATTGAATAATTTTGAATTTCACGTTCTTAGATGTTTTATTTCTTAATTTAGGTGATTTGAAATCAGAAAAGCTTTGTGCAGTTTATACGATTCGCAATAATTCCTACTCATTTTCCAATAATAAGTAATTACAAATTAGTTGTTTTCCACTATCAAATTATTGAATATTTCAAATAATTGAATACTTCAACTTTCAACCAAGAATTTAACCAACCGTAACAAAAAATTTCTACCCCCCCCCCCCCCCTCCCCAGTTTAACTTTTCCCCAAGTAGTTAAATTTTCTATTTAAAAAGATTAATTTTCAACAAAATAGTTAAACTTTCAACCAAAGAGATGAATTTTCAACTAAGAATATAACCCTTCAAAAAAAGAAATGAAATAAAATGATTTCTGGTAAAGAAGATTTCAGTTGACTTTTCACGATCAAGATAGGAATTTTTAACCAAGAAATAAGTTTCTACGAAAAAAATTGAATTTTCAATCCAAAAAGACGAATTTTTACCCAAATAGCATGACTTTTCAACAAAATTGTTGAATTCTCTACTCAGTTGTTGTATTTTCATTCAAAAAAGATTAAATTTCCCTTAAAACAGATTCTTATTTGAATTTTTATTTGAACAGAAAACAAAAACAAAAATTTCAAAATCAAAATATGAATTTTTCAACAAAAAAATAAGCATCTACGAATAAAATTTAATTTTTAGCCAAAAAGACCAATTTCTCTAACCGAAAGGGAAATTTTCAACGAAATAATTGAATTCTCTATTAAAAAGATGAATTTTCATCCAAGAAAGATGAAATTTGTACTAAAACAGATGAATCTTTAATAAAAAAAGGAAAAATTTTTTTAAGTTGAACTTTCACCCAGAAAAGCTTTCAGTTCATTTTTTAACACGAAAATATGAATTATAAACAAAAAGTAAATTATCTACGAAATAGTTGAATTTACAGCAAAACAGTAGAATTTTTAACTAAAAGTATCACTTTTTCTCAATAAAAGATTTCAGTTCGCTTTTCAACACCAAAATATTAAATTCAACCAAAAAGTACATTTTCTACAAAATAGTTAAATTTTCTACAAAATAGATAAATTTTCAACAAGACAACAGAATTGCCAAACAAAGAATATCTTTTTTCAACAAAGTTGTTGAATTTAAAACCTATCAGTTGCATTTTAATCCAAAAAAGATGTAATTTCTGCTAAAGCAGTTGAATTTTGAAATAAGAAAGACAAATTTTCAAAAAGGAGTTGAACATTCAACCGCACAGTTGCATTCTTATTCAAGAAAGATGAAATATTTCTTTTAAAACAGATGAAATAAAACAAAAACTTAAAAAAAAATAGTTAAATTTCCATCCGTAGAATATTCCAGTTCACTTTACAACGCCAAAATGAGAATTGTAAGCTATAAGTTAATTTTCTGCTAAATAGTCGAAATTTTAACCAAAAAGTATGTCTTTTTAACAAGATTGTTAAATTTTCAACCAAATAGTTGCATTTTTGTCCAAGAAAAATGAAAATTCTACTAAAACAGGTAAATTCTTAAATAAAAGAAACATATTTTCAAAAAAAGAGTTGAATTTTCATCCAAAAGATTTCAATAGACTTTTCTACAGAAAAATAAAAATTTTAAACAAAAAGTAGTTTTTCTAGGAAATAGTTGAATTCTCAACAAAACAGTTGCACTTTTGTCCAAGAAAGATGCAATATTTCTACTAAAAAAAGATGAACTTTTAAATTAAAAAGACAAATTTTCAGAAAAAATAATTTTCATCCAAAAAATACTTCAGTTGACTCATCAGCAACAAAATATAAATTTTAAGCAAAAGGTTCATATTATACGAAAAGAATTGAATTTTCAACCCAAAAAGACGGATTTTCAACAAAACAGTTGGATTTGTAAAAAAATGGACGTCTTTATTGTTAAATTTCCAACCAAACAATAAAATTTATAACTAAAAGATAATCTTCAGCAGAAAGTTTTTGCGAATTAGAAAAATTATGTATATAAGTGTAGAATCCCCTCCACCCTACCGTAACAAATCGTAACAAAATGTCTCGACCCTCCCACCCCCCTCTATGAGCTATTTCGTAATTTAAGTACGTTCAATTAAGAAGAAATTATAATAGTTCAAATAGACCCTAAAAAAGAAGAAAAATGATTTTTCAACAAAATATTTGAATTTTCAAGCAGAGATGATTTTTTGACTCTAATGATGAATCTTTAACAGAAAAGATGTTTTTTTTAAAGAAAATAGTTTAACTTGCAATAATGGAATACTTATGTGAATGTTTAAATGAAAAAAATAATAGGCAACAAAAAACGATCACATTTTTAGAAAAATACTTTAGGCTTCAAAAATAAAATGATTGTCTAGCAAAGTAGTTTAACTGCAAACCGCAGAATAAATATCTCTTTTTTTCTGTTGTCTAAACTAAAGAAATACATGTGAAATTTGAATGAGAAATAAGTACCTGATATCAATTGAAGTGTAAGAGAATGTTCCATCCGGCTGTGTTAATAAAAATTAATAATTATTATGATCATTATTACGTCGTAGCCTATTTACAAGTTTCAAAATATCGCCTTCCTATTGTTACTGGATCAATAATTTTAGCTAATTTCTTATATTTATAGTTTTTGTTAGTAAGCAGTGACAAGAAATTATAAATTCAACGAACAAATTTTTTCCTAGTTGTTGTGGTTTTTGAATGATTTTTGGAAATGTTGAATAAGTTGCAACTAAAATTACCCACGTTCATTAGCCTCATTTGTGAAATCAATATTTGCCAAGTTTCCGCCAAACTATGAAGTTGTGAATCTAAAGTTGGCTAACTAATAAGAACCAACAAGATATGTAAGAAAATATATTTATAAAGATTTTTTATTAAGTAACCAATAAACTATTGAAAGTAAATTATAAATATCCATTACAGACATTAAAAAACTTGGCGGGATTGAATGTATAAGCATAATATTTCTCTACGAAATAGCTGAGTCACGTAAATCTCGAAAGAATTTTTGTCGCTTTTCTTCAATGTCGATTGCGTTAAGTTGAATTAAATGAAATTGAATTGAAGAATGTTAAAGTTGTGTGCATAATAGAACTGACAAAAATTTAAGATTTATCAATGGTAAACTTAACTATTACATTTTCAGTTAAAATCATTAATTTACTACAAAGAAAAAGCCAATTCTCAACAAAATAGTTACACTTTCAATCGAACTGATGAATTTTTAATGAAAAAATAAATTCTCAACAAAAATAGTAATAGTTCATATTTTCACCAGAAAATATTTTAATTTCCAATAAACAACCCGCGTGAAAAAAGTTTGCATGGCTCACGTATGGCAATAAACTTGGAAATATCTGCCTAAAGCATGGGTCACGCCTGAATGATAGCATGGCTAAAGCCCGCTACCCGGGTGCACCAGAGCGTGCACCAGGTCTTACAAGACGTCATCTACGAGAACTTTTCCAAAATTTTAATTGTGGCAGCAGCCAAAATAACTACTAATGGTGAGTCAACGATCAAGATGCTCCGGATCATGCACCAGGTCGTTGAAGACGTCATCTACAAGAACTTTTCCAAAATTTAAATTGTGGAAACAGTCAAAATAACTACCAATGGTGAGTCGACGATCAGGATGCTCCGGATCGTGCACCAGGTCGTTCAAGACGTCATCCACGAGAACTTTTACAAAATTTAAATTGTGTCGATAGCCAAAATAACTACCAATGGTGAATCGATGATCAGGGTGCACAGGATCGCGCAGCATGTAGTTTAACACATATTGAATCACATCTTCTGGTAAAATTTTTAACTGGTATGCCTGACACTTGGGTTTTTTCATCTTGAACAAATAATGTAATAATATAATACTGAAGCAATATATCTTCTCTTATTTCAATGAAGTAAAAATTATGAAACTGTATTTTCTAAAGAGATTGTTTCATTATCAGGTGATTTTGCTATCACTTGCGGTCTTAGTGGATTTTGTAAAACTGAAGTGCCTGGTTTCGCGGGACTGAATAACGCCAGATTCAAAACATTTTCCAGAACTTCCGAGTTTTGCAGTGTCTCTGTTTGGAAGAAAAATTTCGAATAGTGTCAGTTAATCAAATAAATTTCTAAAGAAAATCTATGTTAAATTTTACCATCTGCAAGATTAGATTACTCAACTGGCTCAGGTATTGACTTTGGTCTTGCCTTCGTTGATGGTTAGTCAATAGCTAGGATGATTGAATGATGAAATAATATAAAATATCAGAGAAGTTAGGTATGAATTTAATATTCTACTGTATATCAATTGAGAAATTAATTTTGGTATCATACTCTTCCTTGATTGATCAAAATTTAGGATAATTAAATAATTAATAAAATATCACAATTTTTGAAATTTGGAATAAGCCCAAGTGAAGCAAGGAACGCGAGAAAATTGTTTCAATTGAAATTTCACCGTGTAAAGTATTAGAATGCTTACGTTCCTGAGAAGCTAATTTTGATGACGTGACTTTCCTTGCTTTGGTAATATCTAAGATGATTAAAGTATTGAGTAATAAGAAGTAGTAGAGACATAAGCTATACACTAAATTTGCAAAATTATAGGTTTTTGAAATTCAAGATAAAGCTTAGGTCCCGCGAAACCGGGCACTTCAGTTTTACAAAAGCCACTAAGACCGCAAGTGATACTAAAATCACCTGATAATGAAACAATCTCTTTAGAAAGTACAGTCTCATAGTTTTTACTTCATTGAAATAAGAGAAGATATATTGCTTCAGTATTGTATTATTATATTATTTGTTGAAGATGGAAAAACCCAAATGTCAGGCATACCAGTTCAAAAATTTACCAGAAGATGTGACTAAATACGTGCTAAACTACCTGGTGCACGATCCGGTGCACCTGCATAGTACAATAATACAATAATACAATAATAATACAATTCAAGTCTTCAAAAAGTTCTCGTAGAATACGTGCTCAACTACCTGGTGCGCGCTCCTGTGCACCCTGATCATCGACTCACCATTGATAGTTATTGTGGCTATCGACACAATTTCAATTTTTTCGATGTTCTCGTAGATGACGTCTTGAACGATCTAGTGCACGATCTGGAGCATCCTGATCGCCGACTCACCTTTGATTGTTATTTTGTCTATTGCCAGAATTAAAATTTCTTCAATGTTCTCGTAGATGACGTCTTGAACGACCTGGTGCACATTCCGGGGCATCCTGTTCGTCGAATCACCATTGGTAGTTATTTTGGCGGTTGCCACAATTTAATATTTTTCAATATTCTCGTAGATGACGTCCTGAACGACCTGGTGCATGATTTGGAGCATCTTGATCGTCGACTCACCATTGGTAGTTTTTTTGGCTGCTGCGACAATTCAAATTTTGGAAAAGTTCTCGTAGATGACGTCTTGAACGACCTGGTGCACGATCCGGAGCATCCTGATCGTCGGCTTACCATTGGTAGTTATCTTGGCTATTGCCGCAATTCAAATTTTGGAAAAGTTCTCGTAGATGACGTTTTGAACGACCTGGTGCACGTTCTGGTGCACCCTGGTAGTGGACTTACCATTTAGAGATTGTCGGTTATTGGCAAACTTACATGTTCTTGAAAATATTCATTTGTGTTTAGCGTGTGTCCTAAACATGGAAGACAAACACGAGCAAGGCTTTAGCGATGCTACCTTTCAGCCGTGGCCTATGCTTTAGCCAGATATTTCCAAGTTTAATGCCATGCGTGAGCCATGCAAACTTTTTTCACGCGGGAACTGTTATGTAAAACAAAAAAAATCAATTTCCTAGCAAAAATATAAAACATAAATTCGCAGTGAACAATTTCATGTTCAACAACAACAAAAATGAATTTTCAACAACATTTGTTGAATTTTCAACCCAGAAGATGAAGTTTCTACAGAAGGAACAAACAAATTTTCAACAAAATATCTGAATTTTCAACTAAAAAAGATCAATTTCCAACAAATAATAGAATACTTCAATTTTACCTTAGAGAAATAAGTTTTTAACCAAATAAAACAAATTTTCAAAGAAACAGTTAAATTTTCACCTAAACAGATGAATTAATTTTTAATAGAAAAAAATGATGTTCAACAAAATAAATGAAACTTCAGCCAAAAAGATTAACTTTCTACCAAAAAAGAATAACTTTTAATAAAACACATGAATTTCCAACCAAATGTCAACAAAATGCAGAAATTTTCAAACAAATAGGTGAATTTCAACTAAAGAAGATTGATGTTTAAACAAGCATGGAATGTACAATTTTTATTGTAAAAAATTAATTTTCAATTTAAAAAAACTAAATTTCAAAATAAAGAATGGAATGTTCAACAAAAAAGATAATTTTCTACCGAAAAAGATAAACTTTTTACAAAATACCTGAATTTTCAAATAAAAAAGTGAATTAGTTACAAAGGAGATTAAGTTTATACCTCGGTTCATACAAAAAAAAAAGGTCGTGCATAAATTACGTATCGCAATTTTCCGACAATTTTGACACCCCCCACACTATGTAACGCTTTTTCCTACTTTTCCCTGTAGTTTTTCACCATTAGGTAACACTACGTTAGACTAGTTAGGTAATTTATGCACGATCCCAGAGTCAAAGTTTCAATAAAGTAAAGAAATTTTCTACTAAATAGTTTAATTTCCAACTGAAAAAGATAAATGTTCAACCAAACATGGAATAGATAAATTTTGAGTTGAAAAAATAATTTTAAAAAAATTTAACAAAATAGTTACATTTTGAGCGAAAGAAAAGATTTCGTAACTAAAATGATGAATCATTAACGAAAAAAATGAATTTTCAACAAAGTAGGTCCACTTTAAACTAAGTAGTTGAATTCTAAACCAAACAAAATTTTCTCGTCACTATTCTTATTAGCGAAAATCTTTGAAATTTAATAAAAACCGAATAAAATATCCTGCTAATTCCAGATTTTCCATTTTTCTTTCCATGAGGTATTCATCTTGAAAAATGTGGAAAACCTTTAAAGTGTAAAGTTGTGAAGTGAAATTTGTCATATTACAGTATCAGTACCATTTTGGCTGTTATTTTTTTGTTACAGAAAAAGATTTCTTTGAAATTCATGATATAATGTCAGAGAATAAACCGAGTTTTTATTTTTAAAGAAAAAGTCATTAGTGCGCTCATAGCGCGCACAGTATTCTAGTGATTCTAGAAAGCTTCTAGGTATGGGAGATTGATGGTATAATATAATCACGCGAAGCTAGAGAATGTTCAAATGGATTTTGAAAATTTATTTTAAAAATTCCAATATCGTGCTTTATAAAAAATTTTTTTCAATATAATTTATTTGAAATATTTTTGTTTCTAATTAGTTAATCAACTTTGATTTCACAAATTCATATGTAACATGAAGAGAAATTGGCAAACATTGAATTTAAAAATGTGGTTGATTGTACTGGCAATGATAATTTATACTTGAGATATGAAAACATCTATATTTTATTTGTAGAAGAACGGAGTCCAGGCTTTAGTAAATGAGGTTTTCAATTTTGACAGTTTGTTTTAGATTAAAAGATTACATAACGCTTCTACCACGTAGTCGACGCACATTGGAAGTTTTCATAATTCTGAAGGTTTTTTTATGTAAAAAACACCGATAGTAGTCGGTATATATAGCCGTGAATATTCTCAAACAGTCTCACTCACGGTTCAAAAAATCTTTCTGCAAAAATGAAGATCTACCTCAGCGCTCTGCCTCTTGCCATCGGGGTTATTCTGCAATGTGGTGGTGAGTATGCTCAATATATTATAGATCTCAAATCTAAATGTAAAATATTACATACTCTCAGAATAACCAAGTTACTGTGTTACAAAATTTTATGAAATTGATGTTTATTCGATTTTATGGTATTTTTTTATGTGTTCTGAAGCGCTGATCCTGCAACCAACTTTATATTTTTCATAGCATGAATATTTTCTGATATATTCAAGATTAATTGTTCAATATCACGTACAAAATGAAAAATTCCTATTTTCCTAGTACAAAAACGTAAAAAAACGTAATATTATTTTCGCAAAGATACGGTCATAGGACATGCATCGGGCTTTAACTTCTGTCATATTAAAAACCTTTAACCTGTTTTTCTGAAAACGCAAAAAAATAGAACATTTTCGTCTTTAGGTTCATAATCTTAGAAAAAAAACTACTGAAATATCCCATCAATTTAAGAGAAACCAAATCTTGTTTCCTAGTGTTATTAAAACCTTCTTTATTAACACATGTTAGACGCAAAGACGCTGTGATTTGTGATTCGCCCAATTTTACAGTTTTTCGTTTTTAAGCTTCACAGAAAAAACAGAAGATAAATTTTACATCGATTTCCGATGAAAGATTCTTTGAAACAAAAATTAACTCCACAGAATAAACTTTACACAAATATCGGTTAAACTTTCTTTTTCATTCCATGACAAACACATGTATTTTGAAAAACGCGAAAATGTTGAAAATGATTAATTTTTTTATTTGATGCTCTTAATATTTGGATGCATGATATTATTCTGTTCCTAAAACTTGTGTTAATTAATTATCCAATCATTAACGCTTAAGCTTTTAAGTAGCTTATTTTTGATGGCACCGAAATTAAAATGGTTTACTATTCAATTCCTAAATTCAAACTTTTTCTACTAAAACATATTCGAGATAAACTTTGATGTATAAACTCATACATTTGGAAATTGGAATTATTCGGGTTCAGAGTTGTGAAATTTTAAAGAATGTCGAAGCATTGTGCAAAGATGACGTTAAATCAACAGAAATCTATGCTGGAATATTTGCCTAAACTGTGAGCATGTGTCATATCACCAAAATAGTTTTATATGAAAGTTGTTATGTTGATCCAGCGTTATCTCTGATAAGGCTTCAAGTATTGCTCAATTTTAGGTACGACAATTATGAAATTTCATTTTCCTGTTTCATCATTATTTCATTATTTCATTTAATTTTTAATTTTTCAAATCCCTATTTACTCAAGAAAGTAAAATTTCCAACAAAGTAATTGAATCCTCAACCAAAATAGATTAATTAAACTTTTAAACATTCCAAAAAAGGGGGAGGGTGTTCGTGTTTTGTTACGTTATATTATGTGGGGGGGGGGAGTATTTTCTACCCGATCACGTGACCCTTTAATTGCATGTCCTATCTAAAAAAGCAATGTTACTAAGTTCATCGAAAATATCAAACACATTGGTGTCGGAAACCTAATTGGTTGCGACACTGCATGAATATAATTTATAGTGACTGTTTTCAGTTTCTTTATCTATTAATGGAGATTCTTGAATTTTCTGCATGTCAATTTTGTTTATCAAAATCCGGAAAACAAATAATTTTACCTAATCATACAATTTATTTCTAAATGTTTCTAAGCATTGTTGGTAGAAGAGAAAATTTAAACTATAAATGATTGTTTGATATTGGGAAATAATTTTGTTCTCAACATTTTGCTACCACATCATAATTTGTAATTTTTTTACATTTTCAAAAAGATGAACTTTTTTGTTCACAAAACGTTTATTACGTTTTTAAGCATAATACAAAAAATTTTACGTAACGATGGGGGTTAATAAAGTAAAAAATTATGAATTGCAGGGCCATATTTCGCAAAATTCGCAAACTTTCTTATAGATGACCCCTTGGGTCTCTAGTTGAGAAAAATGGAAAATAAATGTAGCGTTTTTTGAAAAAATTCATCAATAAAAAATGCATATATTTGTGCTTCCAGTATCAACTTCAATGATGATGATGCCCGAACAACAACCCGGGCGGCCACTTCCTGAGGGGAAGCCACCGCCACCGGGGCACCCTGAAATGATCATTTCTGAATATGAGGGCAAATCACTAGTAGTTAATGGTGCGCGTTATAAAATGCGCTCCGGATGGCAACAAAAAGGTGAGACTGATGATTTAATAACTAAAGTACAATTTAGTCCAAAAATTGGGAAATTCTCAAACGACTCAATTTTTTTATAATTGAAGGCCCGTAAGCATTAATAAGGACACATAAAATTTTCGCTTGCGAGAACGAAGTCCCCTTGAAGGCTTTCAAACTAAGTTTCAAATTTTAATTCTGGTGTTATATGGATGTTAAATGTTATTGCGCATCTTTTTTTACATACAAAAAAGTTTTTTTTTTAAATTTCAAATTAAGTTGAAGAAACAGTATTTACGGAAACAATGCTCGTCTGTCTTTTGACTGATAGAGCAATCATAATTTGGAAACGTCTTTTTTTGTTATTTTATGCATTATTTTTTTCTGAAGCCGAGCATAAATTCGACTTTCATTCTTGCCATATTGGAACCTGAATTTGGAAATAATGACATCTGATTTTAATTGAGCAACCTAGAACCCGATTCTTAATTTTCAACAAAATACGTGAATCCATAACAAAGAAAGATTTTTCAATCAATAAAAAATTTTTTTTTCCAAGATGCAGAATTTTCATTTAAAATAAGATAAATTTTCAACCAAACAGTTTGATTTTGTACTATCAGAGACGAATTCTCAACAACATGCATGAATTTTGAACCAAATAGTGGACTTTTCAAGCTAAAACCATCACGATCTCTCTTCAAAGAAGTTGAGTTTTCGATCAAATCATTATATTTTCAATAAAAAATTACATAAATTGTCAACCGGATAGTTGACGATTGAACTAAAAAGATGAATTTGTATCCAAGAATGAAACAATTAAATTTTAATTTAAAAACTTAATTTTTTATGTTAAAAAATTGAATCTTCTACAAAAGTGTTGAATTTTCAATCCAATAATTACGTATTCAATAAAAAACGAAAAATTTTTTGCTAAAAAAGACGAATTAAAAAAATATATATAAATTTCCAACCAAATAGTTGCATTTTCAAACCAAAAGGTTTTTTTTTTAAAAGTTAAATTTTTAACAAAATACATACTTTTCTAACTGAATAGTTGAATTTTCAACCAAGAAGATTAAATTTCTACCTGGAAAGACGAATTTTCATAAAATTACATAAATTTTAAACCGAATAGTTGAATTTTTAAACTAAAAAGATCAATTTTCAACCAAAAATGGAACAGTTAAATTTCCGTTTGAATTTTTTTTTTAATATAAAAAAAAAGAATCTTCTACAAAATAGTTGAATTTTCAACCCAAAAATATGTTCCGAAAAATAAGTTCCTTTTCAATCAAATAATTATATGTTCACAGTAAAAAAAAGGATCAATTTTGTTGCAGAGCATTTTGCTCCAACGATCATTTGACTCTCGAGATCATAATGATCTGTCCATTCGGATCACCTTGATCATCTTTTTCGGATCATTTGTCAGACTAAACAAAATGGCCGCCTATTTTTGGCGCTGATGTCATGACGACATAACCTAAAAATTGTATCTTACCGCACGCAAGTGACAACTACACTTAACAGGTGACATTTTCTCATATCAGATTCTGTTAATTTTTTTAACTTTTCAAGTACACTGCACGATCGGAAACCATAAAAAGCATGCATATGAGTTCAAGTACTTTAAGAACGTCAGCCATCTTGGTTTGACTTGATACATGATCCCGCATCAGGTCATTATGATCTCAAAAGTCGATCATTCATTCTGATCGATCAAAATGCTCTTGATTTCGGGATCATTTTTGTTGCATATCAAAATGATATTGATTTCGGTATCATTTTGAACATTTTTTTTTACTGTGTTAAGTTTAAAAAATCAGTTTTTATCTCAAAATAAGCAATTCTTAACAAAATACAGAAGTTTTTAACCGAAAAGTTGAATTTTCAATCAACTACATAAATTTTCCATCAAATAGTTAAATGTTTCAACGTGGAAAAATTAATTGAAATAAACAGACGAATTTTCTAAAGAACTGTTACATTTTATAACACATAGTAAAATTTTTCACCTAACTGGTGAATATCCAAGACAAAAAGACAAATTTTCTATACAAAACAATTAAATTTTCGATCCGAAAATAAATAATATTAACACAAAATTTCATTTTCAATTAAATAACTGAATTTCAAGTTGAAAAAATTAATTTTTATCCCCTGACAAGGAAAGCCCCAAAAGATGAATTTTCAATAAAAATATAATATTTGATATTTAAAAACAGAAAAGATTTTAATTTTGAATAAAACAAAATATCATTGAACGGGAGAAGACGAATTTCGATCAAAATAGTTGAATTCTCAACCAAAAAAGAATCATACTCAACGAAACCGATGCAATTTTACCTAAAAGATGCGATTTGCTACCAAAAAAGACAAATTTACCACCAAATGGTTGAATTTTCAATCGAAAAAGGATCAATTCTCAACCGAAAATTGAATAGTTAAAGTCTCATTAAAACACAGTAATTTTCACCTGATAAAAGCGAATTTTTCACTGAAACAGTTGGAGTTGCCACCAAATAGTTCGATCTTCTACCAAACTGTTGAATTTTCAAGCTGAACGGATACATTTTTCACATAAAAATCCAATTTTTAACCAGAAAATATGAATTTTCCACCCGAAAAAAATTGCTACCAAATTGCTGAATTTTCAAGCCAAAGTGATGAATTTTCTACAGAACAGTTGAATTTTCAACCAACTTTATAATTTTCGTAGCATAAATCATTTTGGAGATATTCAAGATTTAAATTTCAATATCACGTATTAAATACAAAAATCACATTGTAAACGTGAAAGACGTGCAAAAATGTAAAAAAAAGTAAGGTTATTTTTCGAAAACATACGATTATAGTACATTCGTTGGGCTTCAATTTAGCCCTATTGAAAGCCTCTAGAATTTTCGGTTTTTTTATGCAAGGTTTCAGAGACAGTCATGGTTTTTTTGCGCTTTTTAAACTTGTTTTTCTGAAAATGCGAAAAAAACGAACGTTTTCGCCTTCAGATTCATATTCTACGGAGAAAAATACTGGAATGACCCATCGATTGATGATAAACAAAATATTTTTAAGTATATTAGATATTATTTATTCTTATTTTTATTCATTATTATTATTATATGTATATTAGCTTCATTTTGACCGCACCGAAATTAAAATATATCACTATTTAATTATAATTCCAAACTTTTTCTCCTAGAAAATTATTCAGGTTAAATTGTTATGTATAAACTTATACATTTGAAAATTTAAATTGTTTGGCTTGAGAGTTGTGCAATCTTGAAAAATATGGACGTATTCTAACTAAAGCTTTGGGAAAGATAACGTTAAATCAACAGAAATCTGTGCTGCTCGAATATTTGCTCAAACTGTGAGCATGTGTCATCTCAAAAAAATAGTTTGATATACAACTTTTTTGTTGATCCAGCGTTATCTCTGCTGAGGTTTTAAATATTTTTCAATTTTAGACAGTACAATAAAATCATTGAATTTTACTTGTCTTCTCCATCAAGATTTCATTATTCAGTTCAAAATGATTGTATTTAAAATCATTTAAGCATACCTTAAATATCCTGCGTGACCCCCATTATACCAAGCAATAATGAAATTTTTATAATTATAAATAAATTAATTTGACGGTATTCTAATTTATTCAGAGGAACTTATTATTTAAGTTGATGATACACGACAAAATAAACTTATAATGGATTATTAATTTATATTCGTTTACATATAATTTTTAAACAGTAATTTTCTTGCCGTTAGGAATAAATAATAATTTAGAGAAGCACATTATCAATTTACAAGAAATTAAAAAATAAGTAAGAATAACTTTCTATGTATTAAAAATATATTTGATAATTTACTAAAATCCGCTGAAAAATTTGGTGGCCCTGAAAACTGCCTTTTTATTTCAGTGATAGCTGTAAGCAATAAAATTAGAATAAAAAATAATAATAAAGAATAATTTAGAATATTTGAATATGAAATTATACACTAATTTATATGGGATGTTGCCAAAAAGTTTTGACATTGACTTGTTACGTTTTCGAGACGATTATGGTTCTTTACTATTCAGTGGGTTTTCAAGCCGCTGGTTTTGAATTGGTAATCCAAATTTTCAACAATAACAAAAAATATCAGTGAAGTGGTAGCTCCAAATAATGTGTTTACACAATTCAAAGCTATTGTTTTTTTTCTTCACTGGCTCTCAGGGGAGCGGAAATTTATGAAAAATATATTGTTTTCAAGGCTGTGAATAAATAATGGCTCACCGTAGCGAGAAAATGTTAGGAGAGTGAAAAGTTTTATATTGTGTCAGAGATTAATAAAAAAATTCAAAAAATTCAACTAATTGCTAGTGGAATTTTACAGATTTGATTATAGAGAAGTGAGCCACGAACAATTAGTAGAAAATTTCTAATTCGAGTAGTCAAGATATTTCCGAATTCAATAGTGGAAAACAACTTACTTCTTAGTAAAAAATATGACCTTATTCAGGACTGTATATGTCCAAAGAAGTTTATTTTTATATTGAAGCTTTTTTTTCTTACGTAAGATTGACCTTATTACCTGTCTGAATTTATTTGTGAAAACTTAACAAATCACTAGTGAGATTTTACCATTAGCGAAAATTTGGCAACTAAAGATTAGTATAAAAGTACAAATTTTATTGGTTAAGATATTACCCAATTGAACAGTCAAAACGAATAATTGCTTGGTATGAATATCCCAAATTATTTAGAACTGCATAATTTTTAGAAATTATAAACATGAAAAACGTAAAAAATAGGAAAGTTCAATTTAACGACGTGATGGTGTAATATGTTTAAATCTATTAAAACAATATGCAGGACGTATTGAAAAATTGTTGATGTGACTTAGTCTGTTTCCATTTAAAAAATATTTCCTCCTGTTTGTTCGCACGAAGTTAAAAAAAATTATTTTTTCATATTCAGTGGGTCAATGGACCATACATTAATTATGCATATTCAGGGTCATCATGCGCTACTTTTTGACAAAAGTCCATTTTTAAATTTAAAAATGTTTTAAGAATATAATCTAGTAGATTTTTAAGTCATAAATAGTTGGACTTTATTGATGGGTTTGATTATTTAGTTCACATTTGAGAAAAAAAAAACGATAAAAAGGGGAAAAAGGGAGGTTTCTTGAAAAAAGGGGGAAAAAGTAGAATAATTTAGAAGAAGGAATGAAGCGCAATCGGGAAATAAGTGGGGAGTCTGAAAAATGAAAGTGCTTTTCGAATTTCTTAAAATATTATTGATCTGCACCATTGCAGGGCCAACTTTCGCAAAATTTGCAAACTTTGTTCAAATTTATCATAAGTAAACGTACGTAATGTTATATAAGTCTGCAACATTAGTTCCACTGACTCCCCCCCCCCAATCTCCTTGTTAACAACCTAATGTTTGGCTGGACCCCCCCCCCCCCCCCTAGAATTGGTAATCTTTATGGACGACCCCTAGGGACTCTTTAGTTCATAAAAATAAAAATGTAAGGTTCGTTGAACAAATTCGTTATTAAAAACACCATATATTTGTGCTTTCAGCATTGCCAAGGACTAGTACACATCCTGCTCTACCTGTGTACGATTCGTATGGTGGTAGTAATGTTGCTGCAATATACTATGCTGGAAGAATGTATACAACGTACAATATTCTGTCAGAACGTGAGTACGATAATTTAAAAACAAAAATACAATCTAGACTAAAAATCAGGAAATTCTGTCTCAAACGTCTTGGTCGCTTTTACATACTCTTCACAGAATATATTAGATTTGTGTGAAATTTGAGCCCCCCCCCCCAATTTTGTTTAATGTCAACGTTCTTAGACCCTCCGAATCCGAAAAACAGGTTTTCACGAATGTGTATGTCTGCATGTGTGTATGTATGTATGCATTTATGTAATGTCTGCCTCTGAGTACGATAACTTTTGGAAAATATGGCCTTTGGTCTGCTCGTCAAGTGTCCTTAACTAAATCTCAAGGTCGTTAGCCAGCGATTTTGGATAATAATTCAAAAAGTGCATTTAAAAAATTTTTAAGACCACTTTTCTTCAAGATCCAAAAATTCTATGTACGGCTTTTCGTAGCACTCGGCAACTCGAACAATCTATCCTCTCGAATTTTCTTGATGTAAAGAATATGAATAGAGTAATCGCATTTTAAGAATTAAAAAAAAAAAAAAACAAACGTAAATGAACATTTTAAGCCAAACAACGCATTATATGAAAAAAAGTCATGAGAACAAAAACATTACTTTTAGGAAATATAAGAAATTCCATTTTTTTCGTAAAACTATGCACGATACGAACAAATATAATTCGGAAAAAATTATGCACCCAAAAAGTATCTGCAAATTTCTTGTTGATCAATTTTTTGTCGGATGCGTAGTTCTTGATTTATACCTAAAAAACAACACTAAAAATAAAGAAATTAAATTCTTGGACAAGGACACAAGCTACGAAAGAAAACATCAACAAAAAACTTTTTCCCATGCATTTTTGGACCATCCTAGGGCACATCACTTGCGAAAACGAACTCCCCTTGGAGGTTTTCAAACAAAGTTTCAAATTTCAATTTTAATGTTATCTGGATCTTGAATTTTATCGCGCATCTTGTTTTACTCACCAAAAAAGTTGTATCAAATTAGGTTTAAAAAACGGTATTTTTTGAGAAAATGAATTTATTTCTTTTTTCACTCCAACTCGTGGTCAGTTTGTCTGTTCTTGGCCAGATAGAACAATCATTACTTGAAAACGTTTGTTTAAAAAAATATTATTAATTTGTTCTTACTCCGAGCATTTTGACTTCTATGTCTTGCAGCCTTTCGTTTATCAAGGTAATTTTGAGCAGGAAAAAACTTCTTGAAATTTATGGTTTGCCATATTGGATCCGGATTTTGAATTTTCAAAGAATGATATCTGATTTGAATTCAGCAACCTGGAACCCCTAAATATAACGATTCTCATCAAATTTAAAATTTAAATATTTTTCGTGAATTTATTTAGGGGTCATCCAAAAATACCATAAGACGATTGACGATTTGTGGGAGGCGTAAAAAATATGGATTTTCAACCAAGAAGATTAATTTTCTATTATGAAAGACGAATTTTCAACAATATACATGAATTTTAAAACGAATAGTGGACTTTTCAAACTAAAACAAAGAGCTTTTTGCAAAAAAGTTGAATGTCCAATCAAATCATTAAATTTTTGATGAAAAAGATCAATTTTCAATCAAGAAGATTATTTTTTTACTGACAACACGAATTATTACAATAATAAAGAAATTTTGAAGCAAATAGTTGAATTTTTGAACTATAAAGATCAACTTTTAACCAAAAGAGAAGCAGTTGAATTTTCATTCGCAAAAATTAATTTTTAATATAAAAAAATTGAATCCGCTACAAAATAGTTGAATTTTCAATCCAATAAATACGTTTTCAACCAAAGAAATCAATTCTTAACCAAGGAGAGTAATTTTCTACTAAAAAAGACGAATTCGCAACAAAATAAATACATTTTCAACTAAATAGTTGCATTTTCAACCAAGAAGATTTTCTTTACCAAATAAGACGAATTTTTAGCGAATTACATAATTTTCAACAGCATGGTTTAATTTTCAAACTATAAAGATCAATTTTTAACCAGAAATAGAAGTTAAATTTTCGCGAAAAATCAATTTTAATATAAAAAATCAATCTTCCACAAATTATGGAACTTTCAGGACGAGCAGACGATTTTTCTATTCAAAGAAAGTTGAATTTTTTACCCGGAACTTGAAGTTTCAACAAAAAAAGTTCCTTTTCAATTAAATAGTTATATTTTAAGTTGAGAAATTGGTTTTTCATCCAAAAAAAAGGACTTTTTAGCACAATACATGAGTTTTTAATCAAGAAGTTGAATTTTCAACAAACTATATAAGTTTTGAACCAAATAGTGGAATTTCTATACTAGAAATATAAACTTTTAATAAAAAATGCTATACTTAAATTTAAACTTTAGGAAATTAATTTAAATTGATGAATAAATCTTCTACAAAACAGTCGAATTTTCTACCACATAGTGAACTTACTACCTAATTGTTGATTATTCAAGACGAGGAGACGAATTTTCTATGCAAAGCAGTTGAATTCTCAACCCGAAAATATGAATATTTAAGAAAAAATTTTATTTTCTACCAAAAAAGATGTATTTTTAACAAAATGCATACATTTTCAACCCAATAGTTGAATTTTCAACAAGACACATTATTTTTTTTACCCAAAAGGACAAATTTTTAATCAAATGATTTAATTTTCAGTTGAAAAGGGATTACTTTTCAACACGAGTAGACTAGTTAAATTTTCATTGTAAAAAAAAATAATTTTCAACACAGAAAAGCGATTTTTTTCAAAACAGTTCTATTTTCCACCAATTTGTTGAATTTTCAAGCCAAAAGAGGAACATTTTTCACAAAATGGTCGAATTTTAAATCCGATAATATAAATTTTCAACATCTAAAATGGAATTTTCAAACAAATACTTGAATTTTCTACCAAACTCTTGAAGTTTCAAGTCAAAATGATAAGTTTTCTATAAACCAGTTGGATATTCAATCTAAGAATGTAAATTTTTAACAAAAATGGTAACTTTCAAAAAAAGAGTTGATTTTTCAAATGAAATTATGGACCTTCAACCAAAAGAATGAATTTCTAATAAAGTAGTTCCACTTTCAATCAAGCAGTTGAATTTTCAGTATAAATTGTACCTATGCAAGATGACATAGAAAAATCGTCGCCCCTCCCCCCTGCATATACATTCTTTGACGAAAGTACACAATCGGCCCCTCGGAAATTTTTTTTCGATTCACCCTTGGTCGTCAAATGATTACTTACTTTATATGGATTTTCCAAGACGGGAAATTCGGAACAACTTTTCTCTGTGATTTTTCCGCATTTTGCATTCAATTGTTCAAGGATCATCCATTTTGGTAAATTCTTTCCCAAAATTCAAAATTCGAATGATGATTCTCAGCACCTCTAGTGTAGGGGGGAGTGTGATCTTTATGTACCCTCTCCCACAAAAAGAATATATTGGCATTCAGAAAAGAAATTCAAAATTTGATTTCTGGGACAATTACTTAGTAGACTCACGATTTAGTTTAAAAAAGGGGTGAGGAGGGCAAGTTTCAATTCACAAAAAAATATAATGGTCTCACGAAAATAGTTCTATTGTCCGAATTCTTGCATAATATGCAATTTATTAAAAATTAAAATCAGTCAAGTTTTTGAAACATTTTTACTACAAGTTTATTTGTATAGGAGTTTTTTCGGCAACTTATGATCAATTTCAGAGCATATGAATTCAATCGATGAATGACTCATATTTTACATTGACCTAATTAATACAATACTTTTATAATAGGAAAGATTTTTGTCAAAAAAAATGTGCATCCACGTATCCTCCCCATCCCGAGTAGTTCTGGGTTGATGATTCTTTTAAATATTCAAATTAATTAATAACTATATTTTTCTTTTACATCCAGATGTAGAAGAATCCCGTCTTCACGAGGTTATTCCTGAAGGTAGTGTTCTGTACCGTAAAGGAAATAAATCATTCATTGGAATATCCCATGGGGATAAGTTTTACTACAGACGTTGTAAGCATGATAATTTAAATGACTACTAAATAATTTAAAACAAATATTATAAGATTCTAACTCAAACTTTCTTACCTTATCAAGATACTTTTCTGTCACTTCACCCTTGGTGTATGTTATAAAACAGTTTCTGTTCAAAATAAAGTGTACTTACAGTCCAGGCATCTCGCATTAAGAAAAGCCTTT
This sequence comes from Andricus quercusramuli, assembly GCA_932178445.1. Taxonomy (NCBI): domain Eukaryota; kingdom Metazoa; phylum Arthropoda; class Insecta; order Hymenoptera; family Cynipidae; genus Andricus; species Andricus quercusramuli. Next base: position 85,271 of record CAKNXH010000115.1, read on the forward strand.
TCACCTTTTTAACTAGGAGCCGTGCATAAATTACGTACATTTTTTCCTGCAATTATGAATAAAATTCATTTTCAACAAAAATGGTAATTTTCAACCCAAACAGACGAGTTTTCTATGGAGAAGAAGAATTGGTACACAAGATGAATATGTTTTTACCAAAAAAAGGAATCTTGAACAGAAGACAAATTTTGAAGCAAATAGTTGAATTTTCTATTAAAGAAAAATATTTGAAAAATACATGAATTTTGAACCAAATGGTTAAATTTTCAATTGAGAAGATAATTTTCTAACAAAAGAGCAGAATATTTAACAAATCATGTACATTTCTAAACAAAAGAAGTTTAATTTTTTCACTTTGAATGATAAATTTTTACCCAGAAGTAGGATATTTTCAATTTTCATTAAAAAATATCAATTTCCAATTAAAAAAAAAATATGATACACAAAAGTTTAATTTCTACCATCTAGTGAAATATGAATTTTTAAAGAAGAATAATTTGCTAGCAAAAAGACGAATCTTCAATGAAGCACATAAATTTCCATTTAAATAGATTAATTTCCTACCAAAAAAAGGCAACAAATTACGTAAATTTTCAACGAAATAGTTCAATTTTTTAACTAAGGAAGATATATTTTCATCCTGAAATAGAATATTAAAATTTGTATTTAAACAAATTATGTTTCAATTTATACACCAATTTTACACACAAAAGTTTAATTTTCTACCAAATAGTGGAATTTTTTACCAATTCGTTGAAATTTTTCAGCCAAATAAATGGACTTTTTACAAATCAGTTGAATTTTCTACTCAAAAGTTAATTTTCACCCCAAATACAGAAAGGTGAATTTTGAGCCAAATAGTTGAATTTTTAACCAGAAATATGAATGTTTAATAAAGAATAAAAATTTTTTACGACAAAAAATGAATTCCGAATAAAATACATAAATTTTTATTCGAATAGCTGATTTTTCTACCAAAAAAGACTAATCTCCAACAGAATATATACATTTTTAGCCAAATAGTTGAATTTTTGAACAGAAAGATAAATTTTTAACAAAGAAGATTAATTTTATAAACACGAATAGTCAACAAAATACACAAGTTATTCACCAAATAGTTGCATTATCCACCAAAAAAATATGATTTTACTACAAAATACATACATTTTTATCCAAATAGTTGAATTTTCATTCAGGAAGATTAATTTGCTATAAAAACGGACGAATTCCCAACAAAATACTAGATGAATTTGTTATCCAATGGTTTAATTTTCAACCAAGAATATTTCTTTTCCCACCGAAAAGATGAATTCTCAACAAAATGCATAAATGTCTATTTGAATAGTTGAATTTTTGACCAAAAACTACCAATCTTCAACAAAATGCATATATTTTCAACCAATTATGTGGAAGCTATGAATACTTCAAATTTTGTTTGTTTGTTTAAATAATGTGTTTATTGATCGTTTCGATATTCATTCTGGGAATTCGGCTAATTTGATTTAACAAATAGTTCAAAAGCTAGCTACGCTAGCTATACAAAATATCAGGTTGTATTTTTTCATAATTTTTTCACTTTTGATTTTTCTGCCAGACATTTTGATCTATAATGCAATTAAAAGTGTTAATCTAGGCGAACATGATTTTTTCAACTTTTTTCAAAAAAATTTCTGTGACGCGTAGACGCATTTCTTTCAAATCAGAATTTACATCAGGACCACTGGATAAACTGTTTTAGCCACAAAAGACGCACCCTACCTAGTTGAAACGATAGAAAACCTAGCAGATGCTTGGATTATAAAGGCACATGTTTATGTTAAACAACCATTGCACAAATTTTATGTACACATATTTTTTTAATATTCAAATTCATTAATGAATATATTTTTCTTGCAGCAAAAGGATGTCGAAGATGTCGTACTCAAATACTCCCAACCAAAGAAAATGATTTCGTAGCGTCAGGTACCAGGCCTATTGGAGTGTTTCAGCATGATGGCTTTCATAAGTTTATTATCAAAAGTTAGAAAGATTTCAGCACTCTCCATTTTTTATCTCAATTTTGGTCTCAACGAACCTTGCCTGTCCCCTGATATTGTTTTGTAGTGTTTAAGCTTGCCTTCATCGATGCTAATATGTTTTCCAGTCGTCTGATTTTTCTGTATTTTCATTGCATTTTTCAGACAATTTGAATTTTATTATGATTTCCTCATCATATATTATTAACCTGACCAATTATCCATATCTCTGAGAAGTTCCCTTTCCTAAATTAATTAAATTATATAAGCAAGTTCCATGAGGCAGGTTTGGCTCAACAATTCAAATTATATTTTAGGTCGTTAATAGAACGAAGTTTCTAAGTTGAATAATAATATAAATTACGACGATTAATTCTGGCATAAATGTAGGTTATAAGCCATAATTAATATTATTGCAATGCATTGTGATCTAATATTTTTATATATTAAATTACAAAGTCTCAGCATTAGAATAATTACGACTCATAGAATTAAAATTTGTTTTATATTATGGCAATTTCATTGTTCTATATTGCGGATTATAATCATATAGAAATTACGTTATAATTATTGATATTCCTTAATACGATTATATTGTTATTATTATAATATCATTATACTTGCCTCGTATGGATAGACGTGAAGCAAGGCGAGAGCAGGCATCAGGGGCAGCATGTAAGGACAGCAGATCAGGAATGATCTGATTGGAGCATTGGGCCCAAAAATCCCCACGAAGTTGGAAAGCCACGCAAAGCCCCATCGATTCGGGAACAGATGAGGCACAACTGTCACGTACGGGCTGCTCATCTGGCCCTCAGTGAAGGTGATAAAAATATAGGAAAACTCTTAGTTGAGTCAATTTGAAAAAAATGGTGTCCCTTAACAACGATTGGCTGTCGACCGAAAGAAAAAAAAAATTGTCGACGCCTTCTTTCATAAAAACATAAAGACTTACTCTTGGCTCACCGATGTGTTTGGATCCACCGAGAATCATGGATACTTGCCTTCAGTCGCCGACGCTTGACACCTGCTAAGCCTTGCTTCTTCTCTCTCACTGAGAATCACCAAACTGTTAGTCCTTCTGGGAGCAGTAGCCACATCGCCTCGGGATGACCAATGCAGAAGACGTCTTTCCCTACACCGAGGCCATCTTCTTATCCTTATTTGTGTGTTGCATTATTGTATTTAGTTTTAAAAATGTTATATATTGTAGTTGTCGAGGAATTACATTGTACATAATTTTGCCCTTCCAACTTTTAGGTAGCTTTCACTTCCAATTTGGTTTTCTGTAATGCTTTAAGGCAGAAGTTAGTCACGTTTAAATATTTGGAGTGTATTGCAGAAGCAGATTTAACAAGTTCGAGTCCGACGACGGTACGTAAGGCTTTGTCGCATATCAGGATTCTTCGTTGTAACATTTGAGTGATTTCTGTATTTTCTTCACTTACTCATCCGCTACAGTGTAAAGTTTGTTCAGTCATGTCAAGTATCTATCCGTTGTCAGTAACAGTACTTGAAATATACTTCCGATCAAACGCACTCGACAATTCAAGTTGTACCATTTTTTTGAATAAACATTTATTATTAAGTGCAATCAAATTTCGTTATTGACGTGAATTCCTTTCATCTTATGATCAGTTGTATTGTGCGAAACAAACCCACAAGAATGAAACTTGTTCATCTAAAAAAGATCTACAAATTTACATGAGACAGTTGAAAAAATTAATTGAAAACAAAAAAGGATCACTTTTTTTAGAAAAATAGCTTAGGTTTCAAAAATAAAATGAATGTCTAACAAAGCAGTTCAACCTGTAAACCTGTAAACCAAAGTAGTTAAACAGGAGATATGGGTAATATTCACGAAACTGTACACTTTTGCAACTAAAATCATACAATTTTTAATTGTATTTTTTTTGCGCAGTAAATATTTTTTTTACTTTGAAAGTACATTATTTACGAAAAATGAGGCATTATTTTCAGTACAACCTTGCAGAAAAATTTATTACAGACACTTTTTCAAAAACTTCACATTACGGAGCTGACCACTGAATTATGGAGCTGACCATTTGTATGAATGTGTTTTCATTATAAATAGACTTGTCGATTTAAAAAATACTTTGGATTCTATTTCCTCTTCATATACTATACATTTCTTCAGTATATTTCAATAATATAAAGTGCAAAACAAAAAATTAGGCACATTAAAAGTAAAGTATATGATATATATTATAAATACTGAGCATGAAAATCAAATTATCAGAGTTTGATGAATAATTACAACTTGAAGTACATTTTTTTACATAAAATGTGGATGAGTAAACTTAATTTCTCCAATATTCGCTGCCTCAAAATTAAATACAAAAGTTATAGGTCTGTAGAAGTGACAAGTAAAGAAATTTTCAGTCTATGTAATAAACATAAAAATATAATTCATTCAAAATAAACTATACAAAACGGAACCTCAACATATGGATATATCTCCTTTATCGAGATTGAGAACTTATTTTGGTCATACGTTCAATATATATACATGTTTATTTAATTACAATATTAAGAAAATCGACGTTTCGACCCGTTTTTAGGTCTTCCTCAAGATGATAACATTATTAAAAATTGTCTGAAACGAATAGTTCGATGACATAGAAAACACAAACAAAACGGTTATCCATCAAAACTGTTGAAAATTTTGTTGTTTTTTTACATTTTCTTAAAAACTTAGGTAGTCGTCCTCTTTAAACAGAAAGAAGAGACTACTCGTCGAAAACGTTTCTGCATCATTTTTGTCGGAGAAAGAACAAAATTACTTAGAAACGTTTTCGACGAGTAGTCTCTTCTTTCTGTTTAAAGAGGACGACTACTATTCTGATTGGCGGAAATCTTTGAAATTTAATCAAAACTGATTAAAATTCCCTGCTAATTTTAGATTTTCCATTTTCCTCTCCATGAGGTATTCATCTTGAAAAATGTGGAAAACCTCTAAAGTGTAAGATTGTGAACTAAAATTTGTCATATTACAGGATCAGTACCATATTGAATATTATTATTTTTCTCTGTAGAATAAAATGTTCTTTGAAATTCATGACATAATGTTGGAGAATAAACTGAGTTTTTTTCTAATGAAAAAGCCATTAGTGCATGCTTAGCTCACACAGTATTCTAGTAATTCCAGAAAACTTGTAGCTATGACAGACTGATGGTATAATATATTTTTGATTGTTTGATTGTACTTGTGATAATAATTTATACTTGAGATAAGAAAACATCTATATTTTATTTGTAGAAGAACGGAGTCCATGCTTTAGTAAATGAGGTTTTCGATTTTGACAGTTTGTTCTAGATTAAAAGATTGCATAACGCTTCTTCCACGCAGTTCACGCACATTGGAAGTTTTCATAATTCTGAAGGTTTTTTATGCAAAAAACACCGATAGTAATCGGTACATATAGCTGTGAATATTTTCAAACAGTCTCACTCACGGCTTAGAAAATCTTTCTGCAAAAATGAAGATCTACCTCAGCGCTCTGCCCCTTACCATCGGGGTTATTCTGCAATTTGGTGGTAAGTATACTTATTAGAATATAGATATCAAATCTAAATGTGAAATATTACATACTCTCAGAGTAACAAAGTTGAATCTATTGAGCTTAAGTTCAGTATACGCGAGTACACAAAGTTACAAAATTTCAATTTTTAAGCAATTTTTTGCCGCTTTTGTGAAAAACGCGAACAGATAGAACATTGTCGGCTTTATGTCCGTATTCTATGAAAAAGGCATACTGGAATGCCCCATTAATTGATGATGATCTGAATATTGATACCTAGTTTTATACAAATTTTAATAATTAGCCATAACTCTTACCACTAAGTTACAAATTCTATGATATTACTGTTTATTTGATTTTTGTGGTATTAATTTATGTGTTCTGAAGCGCTGATCCTGCAACCAACTTTATATTTCCCGTAGCGTGAATATTCTCGGAGATATTCAAGATTAATTGTTTAATATCCCGTACAAAATAAAAAAATCATATTTTGCAAGTACAAAAACGCAAAAAAACGTAAGGTCATTTTTGCAATGATACGGTCATAGGACATGCATCGGATTTCAATTTCAGCCATATTAAAAACCTTTATCAGTTTCGGGTTTTTGATACATGGTTTCAAAGACAACCATTAGTTTTGTTTTCACCTTTTAAACCTGTTTTTCTGAAAACGCGTAAAAATAGAACATTTTTGTCTTTAGGTTCATAATCTTGGAAAAAAACTTACTGAAATGTCCCATCAATTTATGAGAAACAAAATTTCGTTTTTAAGCTTGAAAATGGTTAATTTTTTTATTTCATGCTCTTAATATATTCGTTACATGATGTTATTCTATTCCTAAAACTTCTGTCAATTATTTATCCAATTTCAAACACTTAAGATTTTAAGTAGCTTATTTTTTGAGGCACCCAAATTAAAATGGTTTAGTATTTAATTCCTCATTTAAAACTTTTTCTGCTAAAAATTATTCAAGTTAAACTGTTATATATAAACTCATACATTTGGAAATTGGATGTATTCGGGTTCAGAGTTGTGCATTTTTGAAAAATGTCGACGCATTGTGCAAAGATGACGTTGAATCAACACAAATCTGTGCTCCTCGAATATTTGTCCAAACTGTGAGCATGTATCATATCACGAAAATAGTTTTATATAAAAGTTGTTATGTTGATCCTGCGTTATCTCTGGTGAGGCTTCAAGTATTGCTCAATTTTAGGTACGACAATTATGAAATTTTATTTTCCTGTTCCATCATTATTTCATTTTATTTTTAATGTTTTAAATCATTATTCAATCAAAATAGTAGATCTTCCAACAAAGCAATTGAACCTAATCATAACATTCATTTCTAAATGTTTTTAAACATTATTGGTGGAAGAGAAAATTTAATTTATAAATGACTGTTCGACACTGAGAAATAATTCTGTTTTCAGCATTTTGCTACCACATCATAATTTGTAATTTTTTTACATTTTCAAAGAGATAAGGAAAATTAAATTATGGGCAAAAACTTATTTTGATGAATTCGAACAAAATTAGAAGCTTTCTAATAGGAACAGAAATTTGAATTTTGCAGGGTGTCAAGAGAATGCAGAAAATGTTCTTAAGATTCATGAGAAAATTTCAAATTATTGTTCTTTGATGAATATTAAGACAAAATTGAAAAAATTACAAAACATTTCCAGTTATTTCCTAAAATTTTGATAAAGTATGTAAAATATTTTAGAACAAAATTTTGCAATTTTGTAATGTGGCATAATTTTAGAAAAAAAATCCAGTAAGTTTAAGAGATATTTGCAAGTTTGGAAACGATTAAAAAATAATTGAAATTCGTGAAGATTTTTCAAGAATTTTTTTATGTTTCACGAAAACTAAAAAAAATAGGTTCCTCGGAAAAATTTAAATGTTTTTTTTCTTTTGAAAAATTAATCCTAAGGGAATATTCAATATGAGTTCGAAACATTTCGAAAGATTTCTAAAATTTTTAAAGCGAAATCTGATAGATTTCCAGGCAATTTTTATAATTTTTCAGAATTAAAAAAAAATCAGGAAAAATTCGAATAATTTTGTTAAATATTAGAAAGTTTAGAAGGTACGAAAAGATTAAAAGGAGAATTTTCTTAAGATTCGTGTGAGAAATTTAAATCATTTTTATTTTGAAATATGAGCTTTTAGAGTAAATTAAAAAACTTAAAAATTTCAAACGATTCTTTAACATTTCGAAAATGATTGTAGAAGATTTTGAAGCAAAATGTTTCAATTCGATAAGATTAAAAAAACAAAGAAAAATCCAGTGAATTCAAGAAATATTTAGAAGATTTGAAGAGACTAAAAAAGAATTTCAAACTTAAAAACTTTTTTATGAATGCAGACTCTGGAAGATTTCAAAGAGAATCTTAGAAGCTGTAAAAGTTATTCAGAAGGCTTGAATAGCGAAACAAATTTTCTTAAAATTCCTAAGAAACTTCACAAGATTTTAAGACAATGTTTCATATTTTAATTGATTTTCCCAATATTTAGTAAGATCCTATGAAGAAGCAAACTTTTCTTTAACATTTTCTAGATTTTTTTTTTGACAGATATGAAAGATTCAAATATCTCTTTTAATTTTTTCAAGAATCTTATAAAAATTATATTTATGTAAATTTAAAGACAAACTGGTAATACTTATTTTCTTTTTCTCAATTTCCAGGATTTAATTTTAGCTTGAATTTAAGAATTTAAAAACTCAAAAAAATGTTATTCAACATTTTTATATTGCATTATTATTAATATTATATTTTATTCTTTATGATACCGGAAAAAGTTTCAAATTCCTGTATTTCAATTACTACTTAGATTAAGTAATTTCCATATTTGTAGGTATGACTAAAAAAATATTTAAAAAGCATTCAGAATTACATCAAAATATCATTTTATTCATTCGTAAAGAATATTTCAGCTCAAGAGAACTTTTTGGTTTACACAACGTCTATAATGTTTTTAAACATAATACAAAAAATGTTACGTAACGATGGGGGTTGAGGGGTTAATTAAGTAAATAATAATGCATTGCAGGGCCACATTTCGCAAAATTAGAAAACTTTGTTATAGACGACCCCTTGGTTCTCTGGTTCAGAAAAATGCAAAAGAAGTGTAGAGTTTGTTGAAAAAATTCATCAATAAAAAATGCATATATTTTTGCTTCCAGTATCAAGTTCAATGATGATGATGCCCGGGGAGACCGGGCCGCCATTTCCTGAGGGGAAGCCACCGCCACCGGGGCACCCTGAATTGATTGTTTCTGATTATGAGCACAATGCACTAATAGTTAATGGTGCGCGTTATAAAATGCGCACCGGATGGCGACCAAAAGGTAAGACCAATAATTTGTGAACTAAAATACAATTTAGACCAAAAATCGGGAAATTCTCAAACGACTCAATTTTTTTATAATTGATGGCCCGTGTGCATTAAGGGCAGCTAAAATTTCCACTTGCGAGAACGAAGTCCCCTTGAAGGCTTTCAAACAAAGTTTCAAATTTTAATTAGTGTTTTCTGGATGTTAAATTTTATTGCACATCTTTTTTTACCTACAAAAAATTTTTTTTTTCAAATTATGTTGAAAAAGCGGTATTTTTGGAAACAATTGTTTTTTTATTCTTTTTTTACTTCTACTCCTGGTTAGTTCGTCTGTCTTTCGACTGATAGAGCAATAATAATTTGGAAACGTCTTTTTTTTTATTTTATCAATTTTTTCTGACGCCGAGCATAAATTCGACTTTGATTTCTTGCCATATTGGAACCTGCATTTGGAAATAATGACATCTGATTTTAATTGAGCGACCTCGAACCCGAAATATGATGATTATCGTAAAAATGTTAACCCTTTTCAGATTTGTCGTCAACAAGGGTGGATCCGAGGGACCCCCCCCCCCGCCCCTCGAGATTTGAGAGAACTAATTTAAAATTTGTTATTTTGTATATCAAGTACATAAAGTACTTGAGGATTCTTCATTTTCAACAAAATACGTGAATCCATAACAAAGAAAGATTTTATTATTCTAATTTCAGAGGAACTTATTACTGAATTTGATAATACAAGACAAAATAAACATATATTGGTATAATAATATATATTTGTTTACATATAATTTTTAAACAATAATTTTCTTGATGTTTGGAATGAATAATAATTTAGAAAAGTACATTATCAGTTTACAAGAAATTAAAAAATAAGTGTCAATAAATTTTAATGTATTAAAAATATATTTTAATTCCATAATTTATTAAAATCCGTTGAAAAATTGAGTGGCCCTGAAAACAGCTGTTTTATTTTAGTGATAGCTGTACGAAATAAAATTAGTTGGTATGAACATGATTATTCCCGCGTAAAAAATTTGATGACCATGAAGCTTTTCAAATTCAAAGGAATGACACTACCGTAAAAATTATCCGCACGACTCTTGTGAGCGCTATTAAAAATCACTGCCGATTTTAAACCACGATATTTCGGTGAAAAAAAGAGATAACGCATTTAAAAAAAACAGTTGGAAAGCTTGTGAAATTCCACGTCTAGTAGTAGCCAACAAATATTTTGTTGACCTTCTGAAAATAATACAGCACGTGAGAAGTTAAAAAAAAATTCAAGAATTTCTTAAATTTTTCTACCTCAAGTTCAACTTTTAGCACGACCAAGGGAAATTTTTTTAAAACCTGAAAATTATATGTCATTGAGCCTGAACTCATATCTTCAATTTGAACCAGGAAAACTCAAAAAATCTTCATGGGTGACCGAGATATGATTAAAAATGTTCAATCGTATCTGAGCTCAATTTTAATCGACGATCACGGTTCTCGGCCGGTCTGCTGCTCGTCTCCTTCGTTGAGGCAGGACCGAATAGGCCATGCATAGAGGTGGCGCCTAAGTGGAGCCCTCTCATACTTTTGGTTCTTTTCATTAGTAATTTTTATTTCGAATTGATGTGAATAAAAAAATATATTTATTGTTATTCGTGATTGTTAAAAACTATTTAAATCTAATATTATCTCCATATTAAAGAATAGGACAATGTCCACGTAGTCGCCATCTCTGTGCGTGGCCTATTCGGTCCTGCCGCAAAGAAGGAGGCGAGCAGCAGACCAGCCGAGAACCGTGATCGTCGATTAAAATGGAGCTCAGATACGATTGAACATTTTTAACCATATCTCGGGCACCCAACAAAATTTTTTAAGTTTTCTCGGCTTAAATTGAAGATAAGATTTCAGGCTCAATGTCATATAATTTTCAGGTTCTTCAAAAAATTTCCCTGGGTCGTGCTAAAAGCTGAAGTTGAGGTAGAAAATTTGAGAAACTCTCAATTTTTTTTTGGACTTCTCACGTGCTGTATTATTTTCAGAAGGTCAGAAAAATATTTGTTGGATACCACTATACGTGGAATTTCATAGACTTTACAACTGTTTTAAAAAAAATGCGTTATCTCTTTTTTTCACCGAAATATCGTGGCTCGAAGTCAGTAGTGATTTTCAATAGCGCTCACAAGAGTCGTGCATACAATTTCCGATGATAGAGCAAAATTGTATTTAATGTTTAACAAAAATTAGAATAAAAAAAATAATGAAGAATAATTTATAATTAATTATGATGTTGAAGTTTTTTGTCTATTGGTCGTTTCAATATTTTCATAAAATATTGATACTTAAATTGTGAACAAAATTCTCTCTAGCACCGGGGGGATTCTAACAACACGTCATAAAAAAAAAAACTTTAACATCATCATTAATTAATAGTAATGATTAATAATTATTACGTATTACCCTGGTCAAGAAAATTAACATAAAAATTTAATGATTAAGAATATTTGAATATAAAATTATACAGTAATTTATATGGGATGTTGAATTTTCTTCAGTTGTATATATTTCTCATATTCCATAGGAAATTGCAATTATATAGAAAACTTTGTAAAAATGATTTGCCTTGAATAAGAATAAACTTGAGTGTCCAAAGAAGTTTATTTTTATTTTGAAGTTTTTTTTCTTACGTAAAATTGACGTTATTGCCTCTCTGAATTGAATTGTAAAAACTGAACAAATTCCTAGTGAGATTTTGCCATTAGCGAACATTTGGCCACTAAAGATTAGTGTAAAATTACCGATTTTATTGGTCAAGATATTACCCAATTCAATAGTGAAATACAAATAATTGCTTAGTAAAAATATCTTAAATTATTTAGAACTGTATAATTTTTAGAAATTATAAACTTAAAAAACGTGAAATATAGGAAATTTCAATTAAACAACGTGATGATGTAATAATTTTAAATCTATTGAAACAATATGAAGGAAGTATTGAACAATTGTTGATGTGACCTATGTCTGTTTCCATTTTATAAATATTTCCTTCTGGTTGTTTGCACAAAGTTAATTTTTTTTTTTAATTCAATGGGTCAATGGACTATACATTAATTATGCATATTCAGGGTCATCATGCGCTACTTTCTGACAAAATTCCATTTTTGAGTTTAAAAATGTTTTACGATTCTATATATTTCTAGTTTTGATCAAGAAATTGGAATTATTTAAGGGAACGTAGACTTATAAAAAACATACTGCGTAAAAGGCTGTAAATAAATAATAGGTCGTCGTAAAAGAACATATACCGAGCGTAAAAAGTTGTATATAGTGAAAGATAAAATTTTGATTTTAATCAATTCCGTTCATTGAGGGTTTGTATTTATAGCCGCAGATGACTTTTTAACCAAAAAAGTTAATTTTTAACAAAACAATCAAACTTTCGAACAAGTGGTTGAATTTCTGACCAAAAAAGACGACTTAATGAAACTAATTGCATTTCCAACAAAATGAATAAATTTTTAACCAAATAGTGGAATTTTTAACCAAATAAGATGAATCCCGAATCAAAAATATAATATAGTATACTATATGAATAGTTGGAACAGAAATAGTTGGACTTTATGGATGAATTCTATCAGTTTAGATCACATTTGAGAAAAAAACGATGAAAAGGGGAAAAAGGTAGGTTTCTTGAAAAAAGGAGTAAAAAATAGAATTATTTAGGAGAAGGAATAAAGGGGAATCGGGAAATGAGTGGGAAGTCTAAAATATAAAAGTGCTTTTCAAATTTCTCAAAATATTATTGATCTGCACCATTGCAGGGCCAACTTTCGCAAAATTCGCAAAGTTTGTTCAAATTTATCATCAGTAAACGTACTTAATTTCATATAATTTCGAAACATTACTTCCACTGACCCCCCCCCCATCTCCTTGTTCATAAAAACTCTATATATTTGTGCTTTCAGCATTGCCAAGGACTAGTTCGCATCCTGCTCTACCTGTGTACGAACCTTATATGGGTCTTTCTACAATATACTATGCTGGAAAAATGTATTCAATCCACAATATTCTGTCAGAACGTGAGTACGATAATTTAAAAACTAAAATACAATCTAGACTAAAAATCAGGGAATTCTATCTCAAATGTCTTAGCTGTTTTTACATTCTCATCAGAGAAGGTATTAGATTTGTGTAAAATTTGAGCCCCCCCACCCCCTCCCCGATTTTGTCAAATGTCCACGTTTTGAGTCCCTCTGAATCCGAAAAACAGGTTTTTACGAATGTGTCTGTATTTGTATATGTATGTATGTACGTATGCATTTTTGTATGTATGCATTTATGTATGTCTGCCTCTGAGTACGATAACTTTTGGAAAATATGGCCTTTGGTCTGCTCGTCAAGTGTCCTGAACTTAATGTCAACTTCTTTAGCTAGCGATTTTCGATAATAATTCAAAAAGTGCATTTTCAAAATTTTTAAGACCACTTTTTTTCAAGATCTAAAAATTCTCTGTACGGCTATTCGTAGCACTCGGAAACTTGAACAATTTATCCTGACGAATTTTGTTAACGTAAATAATATAAATAGAGTTATAGCATTTTAAATATTCAAAAAAAAACAAACGTAAATGAACATTCTAAGCGAAACAACGCATGATATGAAAAAAAGTCAAGCAAACAAGAACGTTACTTTTTGGAAGCCCTACATGATTATCATAAAAACTTTTTGATTTTATGTGAAAAATTGAAAATTCAAATTTTGATTGCACAAAAAATAAGGGGAAATATGAGATTCCATTTTTTTGTGAAATTATGCACGACACGAAAAAAGATAAATCCACAAAACTTATGCACCCAAAAAGCATCTGCAAATTTCTTATTGATACATTTTTTATAGGATGCGTAGTTCTTGTTTTATACGTAAAAACAATACCAAAAAAGAAAGAAATTAAATTCTTGGACAAGCGACACGAGCTACAAAAAAAAAAATAATTTGACAACAGTTTTTTATCCAAAAAAGAGCAGAAAATGTTTTAGTGCTTATTTTTTGATGAAACGCGTAAAATAAAAAAGGAAAAATTTAATTTTTGAACAAACGACACAAGCTATACAAAAAAGAATAATCAAAAGTTGCTCATAGAAAAATAGCTACAAATTTGTAGTGAATCATTTTTTTTTAGGAGGCGTAGTATTTGTTTCAATCGTAAAAAAAAAAGTTTAGAAATAGAATTCGAAAAATTAATCTTTCACAAACTATGGAATTTTCAGGATCAGCAGACGATTTTTCTATTCAAAAAAAGTTGAACTTTTAACCCGAATATTGAAGTTTCAACAAAAAAAGTTCTTTTTCAATCAAATAGTTCTATTTTAAGTTGAGAAATTAGTTTTTCATCCAAAAAAGGACTTTTCAAAAAAATACATGAGTTTTTAATCAAGAAGTTGAATTTTCAACAAACTACATAAATTTTGAACCAAATAGTGAAATTTCTATACTAAAAATATAAATGTTTAACAAAAAATGCAACATTTATATTTACACTATAAAAAATTAATTTGAATTGAACACTAAATCTTCTACAAAACAGTCGATTTTTCTACCACATAGTTGAATTTACTACCCAATTGTTGAATATTCAAGACCAGGAGACGACTTTTCTATGCACGAATTTTTAATCAAATGATTCAATTTTTAGTCGAAAAGGGATTACTTTTTAACACAAGTAGACTAGTTAAATTTTCAGTGTAAAAAAAAATACACAGAAAAAACTAAGAATAAGATTTGTTGCAATTTTTTTCTGAAAACAGTTCAATTTTCTAGCGAATTGTTAAATTTTCAAGCCAAAAGGACACATTTCCCACAAAATGGTAGAATTTTCAAACCGATAATATAAATTTTCAACAACTAAAATTAAATTTCAAAACAAATACTTAAATGTTCTACTTAAATGTTGAAGTTTCAAGTCAAAATGATAAGTTTTCTATAAACCAGTTGGACCTTCAACCAAAGAATATGAATTTTTAACAAAAACGTTAACTTTCAAACCAACAGTTGATTTTTCAACTGAAATTATGGACCTTCAACCAAAAGAATGAATTTCTAATAAAGTATTTCAACTTTCAATCAAGGAGTTGAATTTTCAACATAAATTGTACCCCTTGTAAGACGACATAGAAAATCGTTGCCCCTCTCCCCTTCGGATACATTCTTTGAAGGAAATACACAATCGGCCCCTCCGAAATTTTTGTTGGATTCGCCCTTGGTCGTCAAAAGATTACTGACTTTCTATGGATTTTCCAAGACGGGAATTTGGAAGAACTTTTCTCTGTGATTTTCCGTATGTTGCATTTAATTGGCTTTAGCCTTGTTTATGGATCATCCATTTGGGTCATTTCTTTCCCAAAATTTCAAATTCGAATGATGATTTCCAGCACCTCTAGCGTAGGAGGAGTGTGATCTTTGTGTACCCCCTCCCAGAAAAAAAATGATTTGACATTGAGAAAAGAAATTCAAAATTTGATTTCTGGGACCATTACTTAGTAGACTCACGATTTAGTGTAAAAAAGGGGTGAGGAGGGGAAGTTCCAATTCACAAAAGAATATAATAGTCTCACGAAAATAGTTCTATTGTCTGAATTCTTGCATAATATGCAATTTATGAAAAATTTAAAATCAGTCGAGTTTTAAAACATTTGTACTACAAGTTTATTTGTATAGAAGTTTTTTCGGCAAGTTATGTTCAATTTCAGATCATACGAATTTAGTCGATGAATGACTCATATTTTACATTGACCTATCTAATCCAATACTTTTATAATAGGAAAGATTTTTGTCCAATAAATGTGCGTTCACGTATCCTCCCCATCCCGAGTAGTT
>CAKNXH010000115.1:106037-137485 GCA_932178445.1 Andricus quercusramuli
GACCGTACTTCTCAGATTCTCGAAGCAATGATGCTGCGATGCTTAACAACGAATTTAAAAGGAACATTGACAGCATCAGAGAGTGGTTCTTTGACGACTCGATCTTTGTTGTCGACAGAGGCTATTGAAATGCTACATCTTTATTAGAGCATCTAGGAATTTTGTGCAAAATGCCGGCACTGCTCCAACCTAGACAGCGTCAATTCTATACAGAGAAGGCCAGCGAATCACGTTTGATAACGAAGACTAGAATGGATAGTGTAGACCAGAAATGCCCACATTAACACTACCTTCATGTTGTTCGATCACACGATTCCAGTGCAGCATTCGGCCAGCCTTTATGACTTGCATCGTATCGCTGGGAGACTAATTGGAAGGTACCATCTGTCGATTGAAACGGGAGGAGCTAATGCTGTATTGGCTAGACAATTGTTGGCTAGAGCGCGTGGAATACACGTTGTTCAAGCACTAGTAGAAGTGGAAAATCTGCAGGCTAGAGGTGGTCAACGAAGGGTTCAGCTGAATGCTCAACATGTGCATAACTTTCCTCGTCTGACATGAGCCAGACACTAACTTCGGATTGCTTACCTACCGAAAGATGAGGATGAGCCTAATTGTGATGACGATTCAATACAAGGGTATTATTGCACGATATGAACATACATAATATACGCTATCCCTCTACTCAACTCAATCACACGATACTTGACGTTGCCAACAGACCACAACAAAGAATTCCTAATCCAGAATACAATATAAGAATGTCGAACATCTTCTTTTGTTGTTAAAATTTGCTGAATACTTGAATGAATAAATTATTAAATTATCCAATGATTATTAAATTATAAGAGAAGGAAGAATTCGAGACTTCTCAAAAGATTTTTCGGGCTTTTAGAAGCTTGAAAGAAATCAAAAAATATTTTCGGAAATTTTTCCAAGTCTTAGAATATTTTTAATTCATTTGAAACGTCTTATATTCCCAGAAATATTTTCAACTGACTCGAATTTTTGTTAGGATTTTGAAAAATCATTCCAAATGTAAAAATTGCCTTGAAATCTTCTGAATCTCCCCAAGAATTAAAAAAAATGTCTTCATTCTCTTGATAGCTTTGGAAAATCTTTTGACGCTTCTAAAGTTTTGAATGTTTATTTTTAAATCTACATTTTTTCAAATATTTTGAAGTTTGAAATTCTTCTTGAATCTTTTTAAATCTCCTGAATATTTTTTGAATTTACTCGATTTTTTTTTGATTTTTCAATCTTATCAAATTTTCACACAAATCTTTAGAGAATTCTTTTTTAAATCTTTTCAGATCTTTGCAGAAATAAATAAAAATGTTTTGTAATCTTTTCTAATTCATTCGTAAAATTCATTAAGAAGTAATAATTTGAAATTTTGCCATGAATATTAACAACATTTTCTTTATTCTCCTGACACCCTGCAAAATTCAGTTTACTTGAAAATTGTTTAAATCCTGAGAAACTGAGAAATATCCTTTTTTTAGATAGGAGATGCAATTGGAAATGTTACGTGAACGGTTAAAAAATACCTGCCCCCCTTTTAATCTTACACAATATATGAACGCTCCCAAACTGATAGGAATGGTATATAGAAATCTTCGCTGAAAATTCCTCTACCAGTCTTCGAACTATAACATTAATGCAAAATTATAACTGTACATTTTTTTCAAACCTTAAAAAATTATTTCAAAAACCTAAATCGAAATTTCTAAAAGAACCAAATTCGGGTGATCCCTCCGACAGGAAAAAAATTTCAATGCATTTTTGGACCACCCTACTCCGTACGTTTTTTTGATCCTCATATTGTTTTCAATATGGAAAAAGAACACGTAAACTTCATGATTCTTTGTAGAGTTTTTTATAGGTTTTAAATTTAAGTTTTTCTAGTTTCGTACATTTTTCTAGCTATAACTTCAAATGGATTTTCCATTTCGTATCGTGGTAGTATTTTTCCGTTTCCAAATTCGAAAAATGAACCAAATTTTATGAAATTGTTAATAAATGGTCAACAAGTATTTTCTGTTAGTATACAGTTCATCTAAAAACTTTTTCTGATGACTCAAAAATCAAGTTTCGGTACGCAGTTGGATTACCACTCAAATCTAAAAAAGTCCGGATCATTTCCTGTTTTTCTTCTGGTAAAAAAATCGTTCTCAAGTTATTAGAATTACAAAAGGAAAATCGCAAAATGCGAATCTATTCTTTTCATTGAAATAATTTATAATTCAAAATCAGGAATATTTCCGATGACTCGATTTACAATATTAGTATCTCATTTTCAATTTGCCACACTTTACTCAATGCTTTGATTTCTTATATAATCTGCAAATGAGAGACAATCCAAATTTGTATTTCTTTCATGATGAAAGCGACGCAAAGTTTTTTAACTTTTATTTCAGAGCTTTAATCTTGAAAAATGTCTCTCCTATGTATAGGGTTACCAGACGCGCTGATCTGTCAGCAAATGTGCTGATTTTTCACACCTGGCGCTGATGTACTGATTTTTCATGAAATGTGCTGATTTTCACCCGAAACGGCGATTTTTTGCAATTTTTATTCACTTCCATTAATATCTTTATTAATTAATTCTTATTATTAATCTTTATCATAATTTCCAGCAGACTCAGCTCAGCACTATTACGTCTCTTTTCTTGTTTGTCATATGATCAATGTTTATTTGCCTGATTAGACGAACCGGATTAATTTGCTGATTTTTCACGAGACCCATCTGATAACCCTACCTATATACAAGAGCTTCAAATTTTTTGAATTTAAAATGTTTTTTTCCCCAATGATTGAATAATTTAAAATTTCACGTTCTTAGATGTTTTAATTCTTAATTTAGGTGATTCGAAATCAGAAAAGTTCCGACTTAGTTTTCAATAATAAGTATTTACAAATTAGTTGTTTTCCAGTATCAAATTATTGAATATTTCAAACAATTGCAAATGTAATTTCTCACTAATCTTTAGTTGCTCACATTTCTCTAAATGAATTAGTAGAATTTCATTTTTAGCAAGTGAAATTTCTGACCCGAAGATTGGTATTTTCAACAAAAATGCTCATCTACAAATGAATGGTTAAATTTTAATCTGAAATTGTAAATCTTCAAACCAAAAAAATTAATTTTTACAACGTACTTCAACTTTCAACCAAGTATTTGAATTTCATTCAGACAAAACAAATCTAATCTCAAGGAAAAATGTAACAGTTGATGTTTCAACCAAGAATGATTTGGACTTAAGTAGAAATTATAATAGTTCGAATAGACCCTAAAGTAGAAGGAAAACGATTTTTCAACGAAATATTTGTATTTTCAAGCAGATATGAGTTTTTAAATTAAATTATGAATCTTCAACAGAAAAAATGTCTTTTGTTTTTAACAAAGTAGTTTAACTTGCAGTAATGGAATACTTATGTGAATATTCAGTTGAAAAAATTAATTGAAAACAAAAAAGGATCACATTTTTAGGAAAATAGTTTAGGCTTCAAAAATAATATGAATGTGTAACAAAGAAGTTCAACCTGTAAACCAAGTAGTTGAACCTTCAAGTATATCAGTTGAATTCTGAATAAAAAAATTAATAGTTTAATTCTAAACAAAAATGATAAATTATCAATCATAAATAGAATAATTGAATTTTCCGTTGAAAAAACAAATTTGCACAAAAAAGAAACTAATTTTGAACCAAAGTAGTTAAACAGGAGATATGCATTCTGAACCAGAAACACAATAATAGACTTTTCAGTCAAAAAGAATCAACTCTTAACAAAAAATGTTTAAAAAACACTTCAACTAAACCACAGAGTAAATATCTCTTTATTCTGCTATGCAAACTAATCAAATACATGTGTTTGTCAAATCGTTTTATTTGTCACGTTTTCTATTTCTATAACGTTCGTATAATTAATATAATATCTATTCCTATATAAAAATATATATCCTATATAAAAAAATTTGTTGAATTTTCAACCCAGAAGATAAATTTTCTACACAAAAAAAACAATCAAATTTGCAATGAAATAGATGAATTTTCAACTAAAAAAGATCAATTTTTAACAAAAAATAGAATACTTTAATTTTAAGCTAGAGAAATAAGTTTTCAACCAAATAAAGCAAATTTTCAACGAATAAGTTCAATTTTGAACTGAGCCGATGAATTTTCAACAGCAAAAATTAAATGTCTATTTGAATAGAAATTCGAGAAAAAGTGGAATAGTCGAATTCTTAGTTTAAAAAATTAAATTTCAATTGAAAAAATAATGATTAACAAAAGACATGAAAGTTCAGCCAAAAAGATGAAGTTTCTACCAAAAAATAATGAGTTTTAACAAAACATATGGATTTCGAACCAAATATTAACAAAATGCAGAAATTTCCAAACAAATAGGTGAATTACGACTGAAGAAGATTGAGGTTTAAACAATCATTTAATGTAAAATGTCCAGTTTAAGAAATTGATTTTCAATTGAAGGAAAACTGAATTTCAAAACAAAGAGAGGAATGTTCAACCAAAGAGAATAATTTTCTACCGAACAAGATAAACTTTTTACAAAATATCTGAATTTTCAATTAAAAAGGTGAATTAGTCACCAACGAGATTAATTTTATACCTCGGTTTATACGACAACAGACAAAGTTTCAATAAAGTAAAAAAAATTACCTATTAAATAGTTGAATTTTCAACTGAAGGAGATAAATGTTCAACCAAACATGAAATAAATAAATTTTGAGTTAAAAAAATAATTGTTCCACTTTAAACAAAGTAGTTGAATTCTAAACCAAACAACATGTTCTCGTCACTATTCTGATTAGCGAGAATCTTCTAAATTTAATCAAAACTGACTAAAATACCCTGTTACGATTCCAGATTTTCCATTTTTCTTTCCATGAGGTATTCATCTTGAAAAATGTGGAAAACCTCTCAAGTGTAAAGTTGTGAAGTGAAATTTGTCATATTACAGGATCAGTACCATTTTGACTGTTATTTCTTTTTGCGCGAAAGGATTTCTTTGAAATTCATGACATGATGTTAGCGAATAAACTGAGTTTTTTTCAAAACAAAAAGTCATTAGTGCGCGCGCGACGCGCACTGTATTCTAGTGATTCTAGAAAACTTCTAGGTATGGGAGATTGATGGTATAATATAATCCCGCGAAGTTTCAGAATGTTCAAATGGATTTTTCAAATTTATTTAAAAAATTCCCACAAGGTGCTTCATAGAAAAGGTTTTCAATATAATTCATTAGAAATATTTTTGTTTGTAATTGGTAAGTCAACTTTGATTTCACAAATTCATAGGTAACTTGAAGAGAAATTGACAACCATTGATTTTACAAATGTGTTTGATTGTACTTGTAATAATAATTTATACTTGAGATATAAAAACATCTATATTTTATTTGTAGAAGAACGGAGTCTAGGCTTTAGTAAGTGTGGTTTTCAATTTTGACAGTTTGTTCTAGATTAAAAGATTGCATAACGCTTCTTCCACGCAGTTTACGCACATTGGAAGTTTTCATAATTCTGAAGGTTTTTTATGCAAAAAACACCGATAGTAATCGGTATATAAAGCTGTGAATATTTTCAAACAGTCTCACTCACGGTTTAGAAAATCTTTCTGCAAAAATGAAGATCTACCTCAGCGCTCTGCCCCTTACCATCGGGGTTATTCTGCAATTTGGTGGTAAGTATACTTATTAGAATATAGATATCTCAAATATAAATGTAAAATATTACATACTCTCAGAGTAACAACTTTGAATCTATTGAGCTTAAGTTCAGTATACGCAATTACACAAAGTTACAAAATTTCAATTTTTAAGCAATTTTTTGCCGCTTTTGTGAAGAACGCGAACAGATAGAACATTTTCGGCTTTAGGTCCGTATTCTATGAAAAAGGCATACTGGAATGCCCCATTTATTGATGATAATCTAAATATTGATACCTAGTTTTATACAAATTTTAATAATTTGCCATAACTCTTACCACTAAGTTACAAAATTCTATGAAATTGCTGTTTATTCGATTTTTATGGTATTAATTTATGTGTTTTGAATCGCTGATCCTGCAACCAACTTTATATTTCCCGTAGCATGAATATCCTCAGAGATATTCAAGATTAATTGTTTAATATCCTGTACAAAATGAAAAAATCATATTTTGCAAGTACAAAAACGCAAAAAACGTAAGGTCATTTTTGCAAAAATTTCGTTTTTAAGCTTGAAAATGGTTAATTTTTTTATTTGATGCTCTTAATATATTCGATACCTGATATTATTAAATTCCTAAAACTTCAGTTAATTAATTATCCAATCTCAAACACTTAAGCTTTCAAGTAGCTTATTTTTGATGCCACCGAAATTAAAATGGTTTAGTATGTATTTCCTAATTTCAAACTTTTTCTGCTAAAAATTATTCGAGTTGAACTTTTATGTATAAACTCATACATTTGGAAATTGGAATTATTCGGGTTCAGAGTTGTGAAATTTTTAAAAATGTCGACGCATTATGCAAAGATGACGTTAAACCAACACAAATCAGTGCTGCTCGAATATTTGTCCAAACTGTGAGCATGCGTCATATCACGAGAATAGTTTTATATAAAAATTGTTATGTTGATCCAGCGTTATCACTGATGAGGCTTCAAGTATTTCTCAATTTCAGGTACGACAATTATGAAATTTTATTTTCGTGTTTCATCATCATTTCATTACTTTATTTTATTTTTAATTTTTCAAATCATTATTTAATCAAGAAAGTAGAATTGTAGGAAAATAATTTAAATGACAAACTCAACGATACATTTAACTCGGTTTATTTGAACACCACTGTAGAAGAATAGTATAACTAATGAACACAACTGAAGAAGATCACACTAACAAAAGAACACAACCCGATATAACGGCTTCCCGACACAGCGCGAGCAAATCCATCCGAGTCCTGTCCGACGGGACCAACTTCAACCGTCGGCTCGAGTGTCCGCAGGAGAACTCCCGTCTCCGCTTACCGATCCGCCTCAGCCGCCTCAATAACCAGCGCATGATGCCATCCAATCAAACAGGCCCGGAATTCCCGCGAAAATTCCCGACAATCGGCCATCCTGGTCCTGTAAACGTCCTCGTTCGCTTCTCGATAATACCTGTAACATATGATAATTAGATATGTTGGATCCCCTTTTTTTTTAGCTTCCGAACCTTGCCGAGATTAATCGATAGCCAAAGACCTTTTAGCAATTTCGATCCGTTCTCGACTCCGATTCTGCCTTTATTTGGCCCCGGCCTCCGCCTCTAACCCAGTTCCGTGCTCGTCTGGCCAAACTCGCACCTGGAATTAGAAACTTGACCCCGGTCATCTAGCCTCCGCCTCGAGATTCTCTCCGCCACACTTTCCTGACCTCGAACAGGCTCCAATTCTCGAGACTTGGCTTCCTCTTACTTAATCACCATTATTTGGGACTTTTGCATATATCTTTGGTTCACTCACCATTACTCCACTGCGTCGAAAGTAACCCACTTTCGCAGCTTATCCACTGCTACGATCGCCTTTTGGTTCTTTCTCCTCATGTCCCTGAGATCTCGTACCTCGTAGCGGTCATTGGGCAGTGTCGCAGTAACTTTCAATTGTCCTTTGGCCTTGGCGGCCAGCTTCTGGCTTTGCCCTGTTGCTGGAGCCACAGTATCCACCATGACCACGTCGCCTATCTGATAATTCGGAGCCCTGTAGCGCTTCGCATCAAACGCCTTCTTCTGCTCCTCCTGCTCCTGATCAATCGCCTCCTTAGCCTCCCTTCGTAGTTCTTGTAGATCCAATTGATCTAACGTATTTTGGACTTCGGCTGATAGTTTGGCGTCGGCTATTCCCCTTGGTTTGTAGCCCAAAAGAAGTTGCGCTGGCGTTTTCCTTGTTGATCGATTTGAGGTGCAGTTTATGGCGCTTTGTACCTTTTTTACCTGCCTGTCCCAGGTATCCTCGTCGGTTCCAGCGTTCGTAGTCGCTAGCGAGTTGAGAACAGTCCGATTCAATCTCTCGCACTGCCCGTTCGCTCTGGGCGTTGCCGTGGCATTCTGAATGTGTTTCACGTTCAAATCCTTACAGTAACGCTGAAAACAGTGCGACGTAAAGGACGCCCCTCTGTCGCTAATTATTCTCATCGGCGCCCCGAATAATGCGATTAATTGATTCAAAGCTTTTATCACGTGCTTGGCCTTGGTATTCCTGACAGGCTCAAGTACACAAAATTTGGTAAACCCGTCAATAATGCTTGGCAGCTGGGTGTTCTTACTTTTCGAGCGAATGAATGGGCCAACGTGATCTACGTGTATCGTATGAAATGGCACGGCCACTTTTTCGATTGGGTGGAGAAACCCCGGTTTGCGACCCGATTTCGATTTATAGTATAGGCAGTCGAGACACGCGTTGACATATTTGCATACAAACCGTCGCATTCCCTTGAACCAGTACCGCTCCTTGATTAGTTCAAGCGTCCTGTTTAGAGCGAAGTGTCCCTGATCATCATGGCAAGATTTAACCACATTCCACCTGGCCGCCTTGGGGACCAACCATTTGTTTCCTTGCTCAGTTTTTCTAAACACTACGCCCCCCTTTAGGTCATATAGACCGAAATAGTGTTTCACTTCTGGCTGTTTTTCCCCCGACTCCAAGATCTTCCGGATGTCCTCAATCTCGTAGTCTTGAGCTTGAGCTGCCCTAATCCATTCTCCGTCGGTTATCTCGATCGACAAGCACTCTACAGGGTTTCGGCTCAGATAATCCACATGAGCTACTTGAGCTCCAGGTCGATAGACGATGTCGAAGTCGTAATCCTGCAGGTATGCCCACCATCGAGCCACTCGCGGTTGGATGTCCTTTTTACTTGCAGTGGCACGCACTGCGATGCAATCCGTCACAACCGTGAACCTTTTTCCCAACAGATAGACTCGGAAGAATTTTAGAGAACCGTACACCGCCAAAGTCTCGAGATCGTAGGAGTGGTAATGCCGTTCAACAGCTGTCGTCTTCCGACTATAGTACGCTACAACTTTTTTCTCTTTCCCGGATTTTTGTATTAGCATCCCTGCAATTCCCAACGAACTAGCGTCGGTATGCACTTCGGTTTCCCAAGCTGGATCAAAAAATGCTAGAACCGGTCGCGCAGATAGGATTCGCTTGACTTTTTCAACCGCTTCCACTTGTTCACGCCCCCAGTGCCACACAGCTTTCTTTTTCAACAGATCAGTTAGAGGTGCCACTTTCATAGCGAACTTCTCTACGAATTTTCGGAAGAAACTCGCGAGTCCTAAAAATTGTCGAACTTGCTCAACGTTCTTTGGCTCGGGAGCTTATTCTATTGCTTGCGTTTTGCGCTTTCCTGGCCTGATGCCATCCTTGGTGATCTCTTTGCCCAAATACTCCACTTTAGATAAGAAAAACTTGCACTTTTCCAAGTTTATGGACAGGTCATGCGCGGAAAGTATCGACAGAATTTTATCCAGCTTTTCGAACCCTTCTTCAATACTATTCACAGCCAACAGTACGTCGTCCATGTAAGGCTCAGCATCCGCGTTTGCTAGCACGGTCTTCATGATTTTCTGAAAATAAACCGCCGCATTTGCTAGGCCCATGGCTACCCGCAAATATTCATACAAGCCATCTGGCGTGATGAACGCGGTTTTTTCTATAGACTCTGAATGTATGGGAACTTGGTAAATTCCGCTTTTCAAGTCGAGGCTAATAAAGAACGATTTTCCTTTCAATTTGTCGATCAAGTCGTCTATCAAGGGCAACGGGTAGTTCATTCGTTTGGTTTTAGCGTTCAAGCCGCGGAAGTCATTCACCATCCGGTCTTCGCCGTCCTTCTTTTTCACTAGGAAGGTAGGACTTGCATATGGGGACGCGCTTTCTTGAACTATTCCCGCTTCGAGCAGTTTGTCTAAGAGTGATTTTAACCTGTCGCGTTCGTCCCTGGATAAACGGTAGGGCTTATACACCACCGGCTTATTATCGATTAATTCGATTTTCATCGGTTCAACCTTTGCTTGTTTCAGCTGTGTTATATCGAACGCGACCGATCCCCTATATCGATTTAATAGCGCCAACAGTCTTTCTTCCTGCACTCTAGTAAGATTCTCGGCGCATATGTCTTTTCCTTCGATTGGTCTCAACTCATTAATGCTGTTTACTTCGAGTGTTGATTCTGCTTTGTATTTCGTGGTAGGGTTTTTTCTCACGAACTTTATTTGCTTTGCGTCGCTTACGACCTCTATATCAGATTCGAAAACGTTCCGTCCGATTAAGATTGAATGCGATAGCTGGTCGTCGTGAGCGATATAAAATTTCAAGTGTAGAGGAATGCCGTCTATTTCACAGTTGACGTACGAGTGAGCAATGGGTATCACGGTGGCGTAATTGAAACCCGATAATACATCTTCAGCCTTCTCGAACTTTAGGTCCAGTAGTAAGGCTTCGCTGTGGCAGATTATCGAACAGTCGCTCCCCAGGTCTACCGTGCATACCTTCTTGATTCCGTTCACGTAACACGTTTTCTCCGGTTTATTTACGGATTTTGTTTCAACTTCAACCACTGATACGCGTGGGCCCTCAACAGCCGCTGACTGGGACCCAGCGATTTCTTTACGTCGTGTACTCGCTGCCCCGCTCTGGCGTCATTTCGATATTTTGCTTTTTTCGTTAGCCTTCTTCTTGAAGCAATTTTCCTCAAAGTGATTGTTTAGACCGCAGTATCCGCACCTTTTTCGATCTGATTCGGCTTTGGCCTTTTTGGGGAACTCCTCTTCAGGACGCCCCACGCCCGCCGATTGAACCCTCATTGATTTTCGCCTTTTGTACTCCGGGCAATCGCGCTTGAAGTGGTCTGTCTTTCCACACGTAAAACATCCGTTCTCCACATTTGCGCCTCTCTTACGGTTGTTTTCACTCCGCGAGCTCGCACTCCTTGTATCCCGCGCTGTTTTGTCGTCCTTGACTTTTGCGCTTGTTTTCGGTTTTGGGAAAACTGACATACGAGCATTCAGCTCTGGAATGGTTTTGCAACGAGCTGCTAAAAGTATGGTTCGAACGTTCTCGTCTTGAATGCCGCGCGCGACGATGTCGACGATTTTATCCTCTGTTATTTCTAATTTTAATTTGTTTATTTTGCTAAGCTTTGTGAAACAGTATGTCTGGAGGTCTTGTTCAGGTGAGCTTTTGTACAAGACCGCGTCCTCTAATAGCTTTCCGAAGCTAATCTCAGCTGGGAATTGTCTCACAATTGCGATTGACAAGGCCTCCCAAGACAAAAAGGGTTCCGATAATCCCTCTACCCAAAGTTTCGCGTTTCCTTTTAGTTTTAAGGTCGAAAGATACAATTTAGTTCTGTCGTCCCAATCATACATTACCCCGCTCGCGTTAACTTTATCCACCCATTCCCTCGCGGTGAGATTATTCGTCTCTGGATCGAATTCGGGTAAAATCTTTTCGTTGGTGTAGTGCGAGCGTCTCGAACCTCCGGAAAAGATACCTGATAGTATACCTGTCAGTTTAGCGATGTCCAATACCTGGCTCCCTTGTGTGTTTTCAGATTGGCTGCGTTCATTGTCTTCATGTCGGATTCTTGGTAATGTCGGCGTCCTGCTGCGACGTTCATTACCTGCTTGAGAACTTCGTTGTACTCTGTCCCCATTCCTGGGACTACGCGAGCGATGTCTCTCCTGGCATCGGCTTCTTGCTTTCTTGTCTCTCCCCTTCGCACAGTCACGTATCCCACTTCTGATTTTGTAGGAAAATAATTTAAATGACAAACTCAACGATACATTTAACTCGGTTTATTTGAACACCACTGTAGAAGAATAGTATAACTAATGAACACAACTGAAGAAGATCACACTAACAAAAGAACACAACCGGATATAACGGCTTCCCGACACAGCGCGAGGAAATCCATCCGAGTCCTGTCCGGCGGGACCAACTTCAACCGTCGGCTCGAGTGTCCGCAGGAGAACTCCCGTCTCCGCTTACCGATCCGCCTCAGCCGCCTCAATAACCAGCGCATGATGCCATCCAATCAAACAGGCCCGGAATTCCCGCGAAAATTCCCGACAGAATTTCCAACAAAGCGATTGAGTCCTCAACCAAAATAAATTAATTCAACTTTTAAACTTTCCAAAAAAAGGGGGAGGGTATTCGTGTTTCGTTACGTTCTATTATGTGAGGGGGGGGGGGGGGAGTATTTTCTACCACATTGGTGTCGAAAACCTGATTGGTTGCGACACTGCATGAATATAACTTTCAGTGACTTTTTTCAGTTTGAATATATATTAATAAAGATTTGTGAATTTTCGGCAATATCAATTTTGTTCATCAAAATCTAAAAAAAGATAATTTTACCTGATCATAAAATTAATTTCTAAATATTTTTAAGCATTATTGGTAGACGAGAAAATTTAAACTATAAATGATTGTTTTTTATTGGGAAATAACTCTGTTCTCAACATGTTGCTACCACTTCATAATTTGTAATTTCTTTACATTTTCAAAGAGATGAGGAAAATTAAATTATGGGCAAAAACTTATTTCGATGAATTCGAACAAAATTAGAAGTTTTTTAATAGAAACAGAAATTTGAATTTTGCAGGGTATCAAGAGAATGCAGAAAATGTTCTTAAGATTCATGAGAAAATTTCAAATGATTATTCTTTGATGAATATTAAGCGAAAATTGAGAAAATTTCAAAACATTTGAAAAGATTTCTAAAATTTTCAAAGCAAAATCTAAAAGATTTCTAGGCAGTTTCTTTGATTTTGAAGAATTTAAAAAAAATCAGGAAAAATTCGAATAATTTTTTAAGATTTGAAAGTTTAGAAGGTATGTAAAAATCAAAAAAATAATTTTCTTAAGATTTGCGTGAAAAATTTAAATGATTTTTTATTTTGAAAAATGCGCTTTAAAAAAAATGCTTTTAGAGTGAATTAAAAAACTTAAAAATTTCAAACGATTCCTTAACATTTCAAAAAGGAGTGTAGAAGATTCGGGAGCAAAATGTTTCAATTTGATAAGATTAAAAAATCAAAGAAAAATCGAGTGAATTCAAGAAATATTTAGAAGATTTGAAGAGATCCAAAAGGATTCAATAGCATAAACAAATTTTCTTAAAATTCCTGATTTTTTGACAGCTCTGAAAGATTCGAATATCTCTTTCAATTTTCTCAAGAATCTTATAAAAATTATATTTATGTAAATTTAAAAACAAACTGATAATACTTATTTTCTTTTTCTCAATTTTCAGGATTCAATTTTAGCTCGAATTTAAGTACTCAAAAACTGGAAAAAAAAGTTATTCAAAATTTTTATATTGCATCATTATTAATATTATATTGTATTCTTTATGATACCGAAAAGAAGTTTTAAATTCGTGAATTTCAATTACTATTTAGATTAAGTAATTTCCATAGTTATATGACTAAAAAAATATTTAAAAAGCATTCAGAATTACATCAAAGTATCATTTTCTTTATTTGTAAAGAATGTTTCAGCTTCAGAGAACTTTTTTGTTTACAAAACGTCTATAATGTTTTTAAACATAATACAAAAAATGTTACGTCAGGATGGGGGTTGAGGGGTTAATTAAGTAAAAAATAATGCATTGCAGGGCCACATTTCACAAAATTCGCAAACTTTTTTATAGAGGACCCCTTGAGTCTCTTGTTTAGAAAAATGGAAAATAAATGTAGGGTTTGTTAAAAAAATTCATCAATAAAAAATGCATATATTTGTGCTTCCAGTATCAACTTCAATGATGATGATGCCCGAACAACAACCCGGGCGGCCACTTCCTGAGGGGAAGCCACCGCCACCGGGGCACCCTGAATTGACTATTTCTGAATATGAGGGCAAATCACTAATAGTTAATGGTGCGCGTTATAAAATGCGCACCGGATGGCCAGCAAAAGGTGAGACCGATCATTTAAGAAGTAAAGTACAATTTAGACCAAAAATCGGCAAATTTTCAAATGACTAAATTTTTTTATAATTGAAGGCCCGTGTGCTTTCAGGGCAGCTAAAATGTTCACTTGCGAGAACGAAGTCCCCTTGAAGGCTTTCAAACAAAGTCTCAAATTTTAATTATAGTGTGATCTGGATGTTACATTTTCATAAAATCACATAAATTTTGAACCGAATAACTAAATTGTCGTTTGAATTTTTTTAAATATAAAAACACGAATCTTTCACAAAATAGTTGAATTTTCAAACCAAACATGTGAAGTTCCGAAAAAAAATTTCCTTTTCAATCAAATAGTTATATTTTAAGTAAAAAAATCAGTTTTTAACTAAAACTAAGCAATTTTTAACAAAATACAGAAGTTTTTATCCGTAAAGTTTAATTTTCAACCAACTACATACGTTTTCATTCAAATAGTTGAATGTCTGTACTAAAAAAATCAATTTCCAACCAAGAATCGCATAGTTAAATTTTCACTTGGAAAAATTAATTTAAATAAAAAGTCGAATCTTCTACGAAACTGTTAAATTTTCTTGCACATAGTAAAATTTATTACCTAATTGGTGAATATCCAAGACAAAAAGACAAATTTTCTATACTAAACAGTTAAATTTTCAATCCGGAAAGAATAATATTAACACAAAATTTCATTTTCAACGAAATAATTAAATTTTAAGTTGAAAAAATTAATTTTTAACCCCCGACAAGGAAAGAAAGCTAAGAAAATCATTTTTTTTCAAAATTTGATTAACAATTTAATTTTAAACAATCATCCACAATCATCATTCAGGTAAGAGGTTGAAATAATTTTGTAATTTTTTGAGTAGTTGAAATTTCATGACAGATAATTGATCTCGAAATTTGAATCAAGTTGATCATGAACATAGGTACCAAAACGTTGCATCCTTTTAATCCATATGCCGCATCTACTTGATACCTGGTAGTTTTGTGTGTAATAAATAAAAAAATGACATTGTGCACAAGCAAAAACGTAAAAAAATATAAGGTCATTTTCGAAAACATACGGTCATAAAACATGCATTGGGCTTCAATTCTAGCCCTATTAAAAGCCTCTAGAATTTCCGGTTTGTTTGATGCAAGTTTTCAGAGACAGCCATGGGTTTTTTTCGCTTTTTAAACTTGTTTTTCTGAAATGCGAAATAATAGAACGTTTTCGCCTTCAGGTTCATATTCCACGGAGAAAAATACTGAAATGTCTCATCAATTGATGATAAACAAAATATTTTCACGTATATTAGATATTATGTATTGTTATTTTTATGCATTATTTTTTTTTTCAAACTATTTCTCGGGTGAACCCGGTTTTTCGTCATAGCCACGGACTAAGTCAATTGACTGATGAGATGAGGATGTTATAAGTTATTTTAATACGATGTTTGAAATCATTTACGATAATGTAGGTACACAATTAGGAGCGGGGTGTAGTTTGCAGTTTGTCTTTGCCGCTGTCATCCTTAGGCAGAGGCCGTGAGTGTTGAAGGTGACAACAGTCGCCTCTGGATGCTTTCTTAGAGCTACCATTTTGTAGGAACCTGCTGTATAATCTCCATTGCTCGATCTTCTGAGATGAGCAGATTAGTCCTGATGTCCTTCACCTTAGCGATAAGATCTCTTAATGCGACTGTCTCTATTTGAGGATACTTTGCGGCAAATTTCGTTCTGAAATTTTGTCCTTTTTTGCGTGTTGTTTCAAACTTTGCACTTTCAAAATAGAGACGCATCAATTCCTCATTCATTGTCGTATCCCAATTGATGCTCTCCCGCGGTATTTCTGTTGAAGTGGTTGGCTGCAAATAGCTAATGCTAGCCAAAGCATCCTCAGCAGACACAGTTGATGTTTCACTGCTTACCGTATGTCGCAGATGTTCTTGCTGGCCAGCTGTTTGATTAGTGAGATCTGCCTGACCATCTCGCAGCTCACCATCACCACCGTCCCGCATGCTATGGCCCCCGGCGGTGGCTCCAGGGGCGCCCCGACGATCCTCGGGTAGCGACAAGCGTTTCAAAAATTTTAAAATACTCTCCATTCATGGGTTTTGGTGTTCCTCTTAGTCACTTTCCTTTTCGTCCTCTGCCTGTGTGGCATAGAAACCATGCCAGTAGCAATGCTACGGCCAACATAGCCGTCAAATTCATTAGAGGAAAGCTCAAGCACTACCGCGACGACAACGCGAGAACACCTTCGGTAGGGATGCATTATTATTATTTTTTTTTTACAATCTTGTTCTCGGGTGAACCCGGTCTTTCATCATAGTCACGGACTTAGTCAAGTGACTGATGTATAAGGATGTTAGAAATTAACATAATACGATGTCTGAAATCTTCAACGCTGATGTTGTAGGTACAAAATTAGAAGCATGGTGTAGTTTGCAGTTTGTTTTTACAGTTTTTATCCTTTCACAGCGGCCGTGAGTGTTGGAGGTGACAATAGTCGCCTCCGGATGCTTTCTAAGAGCTACCATGGGGCTTTCTTAGAGATACCTTATTATTATTATTATTTCAGAGAAGTTGTAGGCTCCGGAAGCCACGATCATGGTTCCTCAGAGAAACCAATCCCGAAGCTACTGGAACGTGTACGTCATCCGCTTCTGCTCCTCCTGTCCTAGAAGGTAAGCAGGAGCGGGAAATTTACGTGTGATAACATCGGGCAAAACTGTTCCTTGGAGTCAGGTCTTTAGCCGCGGATGACCTTACGCGGCAGACAAGACAGTTGAAGATGAAGGTTTCACCTCTGGATACTTTTTTAGAGCTACCAATCGTTGTAGAATGTTAACAGGAACCGTGTTGACGGACCAGATGGAGTGATCCCAGACGAACAGCCTTTTGCATCCGGTTCGCGATGAAATGAGCCTGACGCTAGCAAGCCGGAATCTTGTTGAGTTGGTTGATAAATGAATCTTTCATCCGCCACAAGAGCATAAGCTCTTTTATGCATCTCACTATTTTTGGATGCACCTCCATGCACTCAAGGAGCTTAATAAGTAGCTCATGGTTCGTATTATCGAATGCCTTACGGTAGTCAATCCAAGCCATGGACAGATTGCGTCGATACCTGATCGAGTCCTGGGTAATACACCTGTCTATTAACAGGTTCTCCCTGCAACCTGCCAGCCCTCTCTAGCATCCACGTTGTTCAACCATTACACTCCATACCGACTCGATAGATGTTAATATCTTCTCTTTGAGGATGCCAGTGAACAGCTTGTAGCTGATGTTTAAACAAGCTATGGGCCTGTAGTTCTTTGGACTTGACTAATCTCCGGTCTTAGGGATCAATACCGTGCGACCTTCCACTAGCCACTGCTAAACGGGTTGTTCTCCGTTTAAGAAAGTAGTAAATATACGAGCTAGATGTTGGTGCGTAGAAGTAAACTTCTTCCACCAAAAGTTGTTGATTTCATCTGGCCCTGGCGCTGAAAAGTTCTTAGTTCTAGCGATAACTTTCTTTACTTCTTCAGCAGTAACTAGTGGACACTCTTCCTCTGAACCTCGTAACCTTTGCCTTTGGCAAAAGTTACGAAAGAGTGATATATCAGATGCATCTTCATTTAGCTGATAAGTATCTCCATATACTTGCTCCCAGAAGACTTGAATCTCTTCTCGGCTAGGCGGATTTTCAACGATACGTGACGCTTTATTGAAAGGACGGGAAGGATTAGTAGAAAAGATTCACCTTGAATATGAATAAACTTGAGTGCCCAAAGAGTTTATTTTTGTTTCGAATTTTTTTGTTCTCACGTAAAATTTACTTTATTGCCTCTTTGAATTAAATTGTAAAAACTTGACAAATTAGTTTCGAGATTTCACCATTAGAAAAAATTTGGCCACTAAATATTAGTATAGAATTACAAATTTCATTGGTCAATATATTACCCAATTCAATAGCGAAAAACAAATAATTGCTGAGTATAATTATCTTAACTTATTTAGAACTGTATGATTTTTTGAAATTATAAATATGAGGAACGTGAAAAATAGGAATGTTCAATTAAAAGACGTGATGGTGTAACATTTTTAAATCTATTAAAACAATATGAAGGACGGATTGAAAAATTGTTGATGTGACCTAGTCTGTTTCCATTTTCAAAATATTTCCTTCTTGTTTTTTGCAAAAAGTTATATCCAATGGGTCAATGGACTTTAGATTAATTATGCATATTCAGGGTCAACATGCGCTACTTTTTGACAAATGTTCATTTTTGAGTCTAAAAGTGTTTTACGATTTTACATATTTCTACTTTTGATTAGGAAATTTAAATTATTTAAGGGAGCGTAGATTTATAAAAAAAATATTGCCTAATAGGCTGTAAATAAATAATAAGTTGTCGTAATAGAACATATGACGAGAGTAAAAAGTTTTATCTAGTAGAAAATAAATTTTTTTTTTTATTAATTCTGTTCTTTGAGGGTTTGTATGTATAGCCTCAGTAGATGAATTTTCAACCAGAAAAATTAATTTTGAACAAAGCAATCAAACTTTAAAACAAGTGGTTGAATTTTAGACCAAAACAGACGAATTAATGAAACTAATTGCATTTCCAACAAAATAAATAAATTTTTCACCAAATAGTGGAATGTTTATCCGAATAAGATGAATTCCAATGAAAAATATAATATCGTAGACTTTTTAGTCAGAAATAGTTGGACGTTATTGATGAATTCTATTAATTTAGATCACATTTGAGGAAAAAACGATAAGAAGGGGAAAAAGGGACGTTTCTTGAAAAAAGGGGGAAAAAGTAGATTCATTAAGAAGAAGGAATAAAGGGGAATCGGGAAATGAAATTATTGATCTGCACCATTGCAGGGCCATCTTCTGCAAAATTCGCAAACTATGTTCAAATTCATCATCAGTAAACGTACTTAATGTTATATAAGTTCTTAACATTATTTCCACTGACCCCCCCCCCCAATCTCCTTGTTAACAACCTTAATTTTTGTTTTGGCCCTCCCCCTGAAATTGGTAATGTAGTTTATGGACGACCCCTAGGGACTATTTAGTTCATAAAAATAAAAATGTGAGGTTCGTTGAACAAATTCGTTAATAAAAACTCCATGTATTTGTTCTTTCAGCATTGCCAAGGACTAGTACGCATCTTGCTCTACCTGTGTACGATATGAATGACGAACTTGCTGCAATATACTATGCTGGAAGAATGTATTTAACCTACAATATTCTATCAGAACGTGAGTACGATAATGTAAAAACTAAAATACAATGTAGACTAAAAATCAGGGAATTCTGTCTCAAACGTCTTGGTTGTTTTTACATTCTCATCAGAGAAGGTATTAGATTTGTGTAAAATTTGAGCCCTTCCCCCCTCTCCCCGATTATGTCAAATGTCCACGTTTCGAGACCCTCTGAATCCGAAAAACAGGTTTTTACGAATGTGTCTGTCTGTGTGTATGTATGTATGCATTTATGTATGGCTGCCTCTAAGTACGATAACTTTCGAAAAATATGGCCCTTGGTCTGCTCGTCAAGTGTTCTAAACTAAATGTCAAGTTCGTTAGCCAGCGATTTTGGATAATAATTCAAAAAGTGCATTTTCAAAATTTTTAAGACCACTTTTTTTCAAGATCTAAAAATTCTCTGTACGGCTATTCGTAGCGCTCGGCAACTCAAACAATTTATCCTCACCAATTTCTTTAATGTAAAAAATCTGAATAGAGTTATCGCATTTTATAAATTCCAAAAAAACAAACGTAAATGAACATTTTAAGCCAAACAACGCATGATATGAAAACAAGTCAAGCGAACAAAAACGTTACCTTTCGGAAGCCCTACATGATTATCATAACTGCTTTTTGATTTTATTAACAAAATTGAAAATTCAAATTTTGATTGCACAAAAAATGAGGAAAAATAAGAAATTCCATTTTTTCGTGAAACTATGCACGATACGAAAAAAGATAAATTCACAAAAATTATGGACCCAAAAAGGATCTGCAATTTTCTTATTGATCAATTTTTATAGAATGCGTAGTTCTTGTTTTATACGTAAAAAACAACACTAAAAAAGAAAAAATTAAATTCTTGGACAAACGACACAAGCTACAAAAAAAAATATTTCGACAAAAGTTTTTTACCAAAAAAAAAAACTAAAAAATTTGTTATTGCTTATTTTTTGATGAAACGCGTAGAATAAAAAATAAAAAAATGAAATTTTTTTACACACGACACAAGCCATTAAAAAAATGACTGAACAAAAATTGCTCGTCGAAAAAATGGCTAAAAATTTATAGTTAATCATTTTTTGTTAGGACGCGTAGTATTCGCATTAATCGTAAAAAAAATAAGTTTGGAAATAGAAAAATTAAATTTTCGGAAAAAGGACAAGGGAGACAAAAAAAATGAGAAGACAAAAGTTATTTAACCAAAAAAAATCTAAAAATTTGTTATAAACTCTAGTTATAAAAATAAACTGAAAATAAAGAAATTAACTTCTTGGAAAAAGGACACAAGCTTCAATAACATTATATTTAAACAAACGTTTCGCCTTAAAATGAATCTAAAAATTTGCTCACAACCACTTAACGCCAAAATTAAACGGCACAAGTTGCAATAAAAATGTTTAATACCAATATTATTTTTTTCTTATAGGATGCGCCCTCTTTTTCAATTACAATAACAAGAAAATGAAAATACTTATGAATCAATACCAACGCATATTATGAATTGTAATAATATAAATTGATTGGATTATAATTTATGGCCCAGATGCATTAAGAGCACATTGGGGTGGTCGGAATTTTTTTAAATCAAATATTCATGCATGTCACCCGAAATTTCGTTCGAATCCACAAAAAATTAATCCATTTTTTGTAAAGGAATGATATTCAGAGGTAGTGCAAGACTCACGAAGCTTAACATATCTATCATATTTTTAACAAAATACTTGAATACTCAACAAAGAAAGATGTTTCAATCAATGAAAAAGAAAAATTTCATCCAAAATGTAGAATATTCATGTAAAAAGATAGATTTTCAAAAAGATCAGTTTTTTAACAAGAAGATTAATTTTTTACTGAAAACACGAATTTTCAAAAAATAAAAGGAAGTTTGCATCAAATAGTTGAATTTTTAAACTAAAAAGATCAATTTTTAACCAAAAATGAAACAGATAAATTTTCACTAGAGAAAATTAATTTTTAATATAAAAAATCGAGTCCGCTAAAAAATAGTTGAATTTTCGATCCAATAAATACGTTTTCAACCAAAAAGATCAATTCTTAACCAAGGAGAGAAATTTTCTACTAAAAAAGACGAATTCTCAACAAAATAGATACATTTTCAACTAAATAGTTGCATTTTCAACCAAGAAGATTTTTTACCAAATAATACGAATTTTCAGCGAATGGAAATTTCAGAACATGATTGCCAACCGCATGG
The DNA here is from genome assembly GCA_932178445.1 of Andricus quercusramuli. Taxonomy (NCBI): domain Eukaryota; kingdom Metazoa; phylum Arthropoda; class Insecta; order Hymenoptera; family Cynipidae; genus Andricus; species Andricus quercusramuli. The sequence continues at coordinate 127,471 of CAKNXH010000115.1, forward strand.
TTTAATTTTCACACTAAAAAGATCAATTTATAACCAAAAAAGAAAGAGTTACATTTTTATTCGCAAAAATTAGTTTTTAATGTAAAACAATCGAATCCGCTACAAAACAGTTGAATTTTCAATCCAGTGAATACCTTTCCAACCAAAGAAATCAATTCTTAACCAAGGATAGTGCATTTTCAACCATGAAGATTTTTTTACCAAATAAGACGAATTTACAGCGAATTACATGATCGTCAACCGCATGGTTTAATTTTCACACTAAAAAGATCAATTTTGAACCAAAAATGGAAGTTAGATTTTCGCGTAAAATTAATTTTAATTCAAAAAATTAACCTTTTACAAACTATGGAATTTTCAGGATAAGCAGAGGATTTTTCCATTTAAAAAAAGTCGAATTTTTAGCCCGAAAATTGAAGTTTCCATAAGAAAAATTCTTGTTCAATCAAATAGTTATATCTTAAGTTGCGAAATTAGTTTTTCATCCAAAAAAGGACTTTTCAACAAAATACATGAGTTTTTAATCAAGAAGTTGAATTTTCAAAAAACTAAATACATTTTGAACCCAATAGTGGAATTTCTATACTAAAAATATAAATGTTTAACCAAAAATGCAATATTTAAATTTACACTTTGAAAAATCGAACTGAATTGAAGGATAAATCTTCTACAAAACAGTCGAATTTTCTACCACATAGTTAAATTTACTACCTAATTGTTGAATATCCAAGACAAGGAGACGAATCTGGTATGAAAAACAGATAAATTCCCAACCCGAAAATTTGAATATTCAAAAACAAAATTTCATTTTAAACGCAATATTTAAATTTTAAGTTGAAAAAATTAATGATTACCCCGCCCCCCCCCCCCCCCAAGAGGAAAGCGTCAAAATGTAGTCCAATTTCCATCCAAAGAAATGAATTTTCTACTTAAATTATGAATCTTCAACAAAAAAATGAATTTTAAAAAAGTAGTTCAACTTTTAACGAATGATTTGAACTGTAAATCTGAAAAGACCAATTTTCAATAAAAAATATAATCTTTGATATTTCAGAAAGAATGTTTTACTTTTAAATGAAACACGTTATAATTCAACCTATAAATACGAATTTCCAGCAAAACAGTTGAATCCTCAAGCAAAACAGATTAATTTTTAACCAAGTAGACTAGTTACAAGTAGACTAGTTAACTTATAATTGTAAAAAAAAATAATTTTCAACAAAGAAAAGCGATTTTTTCTTCAAAACTGTCCAATTCTCAATCAACTTGTTGAGTTTTCAACATGAATTCTACCCCATGTAAGATGACAGAGAGAAATCGTTGCCCCTTCCCCCTTCATAAACATTCCTTGAAGAAAATACACAAGCGCCCCCTCCAAAAATTTGTTTGGATTCGCTCTAGGTCGTCAAATGATTACTGACTTTCTATGGATTTTCCAAGACGGGAATTTGGAAGCAATTTCCGTATGTTGCATTCAATTGGCTTTAGCCTTATTAAAGGATCAACCATTTGGGTCAATTTTTTCCCAAAATTTCGAATTCTAATGATGATCTCTAGTGCAGGGGGGAGTGTGATCTTTATGTGCCCCCTCCCAGATAAAAAATAATTTGGCATTCAGAAAAGAAATTCCAAATTTGATTTCTGGGACAATTACTTAGTAGACTCACGATTTGAGGGTGAGGAGGGCAAGTTTCAATTTACAAAAAAATATAATAGTCTTACGAAAATAGTTCTATTGTCTGAATTCTTGCATTATATGCAATTTATGAAAAATTTAAAATCAGTCGAGTTTTTGAAACATTTTTACTACCAGTTTATTTGTATAGGAGTTTTTTCGGGAACTTATGTTCAATTTTAGAGCATATGAATTCAATCGATGAATGACTCATATTTTACATTGACCTAACTAATCCAATACCTTCATAATAGGAAATATTTTTGTCAAATAATTGTGCGTCCACGTATCCTTCCCAACCCGAGTAGTTCTGAATTGATGATTGTTTGAAATATTTAAATTAATTAAAAACTATATTTTTCTTTTACATCCAGATGTAGACCCATCCCGTCTTCACGAAGTTATTCCTGAGAATAGTGTTCTGTACCGTAAAGGAAATAAATCATTCATTGGAATATCCCATGGGGATAAGTTTTACTATAGACGTGGTAAGCATGATAATTTAAATTACTACTAAATAATTGAAAACAAATATTATAAAATTCTACCTGAAACGTTCTTAGCTTATCAAGTTACTTTTCTGTCAATTCACCCCTGGGGTATGTTATGAAACAGTGTTTGCTTGAATTAAAGTGAGATTGCAGTCCAGGCATCTCGCATTAAGAAAAGCCTTTTTACCTTTTTAACTAGGAGCCGTGCATAAATTACGTACATTTTTTCCTGCAATTATGAATGAAATTCATTTTCAACAAAAATGGTCATTCTTAATTCAAACAGACGAAAAAGGCGAATTCGTAAACAAGAAGAATAAGTTTTTACTAGGAAAAACGGAATCTTCGACAGAAGACAAATTCTTAAACAAATAGTTGAATATTCGACTCAAAAAAATATTTGAAAAATACATGAATTTTAAGCAAAATGGTTAAATTTTCAATTGAGAAGATAATTTTCTAACAAAATCGCTGAATATTTAACTAATCATATACATTTTTAAACAAAAAAAGTTTAATTTTTCTAACTTTGAATGATAAATTTTTATCGAAGTAGAATATTCTCAATTTTCATTAAAAATGATCAATTTTCCAGTTAAAGAACGAATATGATACACAAAGGTTTAATTTCTACCAAATAGTGAAATATGAATTTTCGAACAAGAAGAATAATTTTCGAGTAAAAAGACGAATCTTCAACGAAACACGTAAATTTATATTTAAATAGATTAAGGGGTTAGTCAAGTTTTTGGCACCCAAGAAAAGGCAATTTTTACTATTTTTTTCAAAGACAGGTTTATTTACATCGAAACGAATGTTGTGGCATTTAAATAATATATATTTCGAGAAGTCTCAGTAATTTTTTCCTCATAGAATATCTGTAAATAAGCGAGTTATAGTCCATATCCCAGAAGTCAAAAAGAAAAAGTCGTTTTGCGGTGATCAAGATATCTAAAGAACGGCTTATCCGATCGCTACATAATTTTGACCAGTTATTTATAGCACTAAATTGTTGTCCTTGATGGAAGGATTTTTGATTTTGTCAATTTTTTCTTTTTTTATAGCAGGAAAAAAACGTTTTTTTTTGGGCAAAAAACAAAATCGTGTTTAAACGTGCGACATTTGGTCAAAAATTTAAATATCGTCAAATGCTTCGATTAAAGACAAGAGTAAGTGATCCTATAGCTATTGACAATCGAATTTTTCGTTTCAGATGAGCCTGTCATGATGAGTTTTGATCACCGCAAAAAGCCTTTTTTTTTAGACTTCTGGGAGATGAACTATAACTCGCTTATTTACAGATATTCTATGAGGGAAAAAATACTGTTACTTCTCGAAATATATAGTATTCGAATGCCACAACATTTTTTTTAATGTAAATGAACTTGTCTTTGAAAAAAAAGTACAAATTGCCTTTTTTTGGGTACCGGAAACTTGACTAACCCCTTGATTTCCTACCAAAAAAGGCAACAAATTACGTAAATTCACAAAGAAATAGTTTAATTTCTTAACTAAGAAAGATATATTTCTATCCTGAAATAGAATATTAAAATTTTTATTTAAACAAATTAAGTTTCAATGTTGAATAGTTGAATTTTCTACTCAAAAGTTAATTTTCAACCCAAATACAAAAAGGTGAATTTTGAGCCAAATAGTTGAATTTTCAACACAGAATACTATTTTTTTACCAAAAAGATGAATTCTCAACAAAATACATGAATGTCTATTTGAATAGTTGAATGTTTTACCAAAAACGACAAATCTCAAACAAAATGCATATATTGATTATGATAACATCAAAAATTAAAATGCATATATTTTTAATCAATTATGTAAAAGCTCTAAATACTTCAAATTTTGTTCGTTTGTTTAAATAATGCGGTTATTGATCGTTTCGATATTCATTATGGGACTTTCGCTAATTTGATTTATCAAATCGTTCAAAAGCTTTTTCCACTTTTGATTTTTCTGCCAGACATTTTGCTCTATAATGCAATTGTAAGGGTCAATCTAGGCGAACATGATTTCTTCAACTTTTTTCAACAAAATTTCTGTGACGCGTAGACCTAGTGGAACGATAAAAAACCTAGCAGATGCTTGAATTATGAAGGCACATGTTTAGGTTAAACAACATTTTTCTCAAATTGTATGTACACATTTTTTTTTTAATATTCAAATTAATTAATGAATATATTTTTCTTACAGCAAAAGGATGTCGAAGATGTCGTACTCAAATACTGCCAACCAAAGAAAATGATTTCGTAGCGTCAGGTACCAGGCCTATTGGAGTGTTTCGTGATGATGGTTTTCATAAGTTTATTGTCAAGGCTTAGAAAGATTTGAGCTCCCTCCACTTTTTTGTCCCAAATTTTATCTCAACGTACCTTGCCTGTCCCATGCTATTGTTTTGTAATGTACCTGGGTATTCGACGGTTCACAGGAAAAACCCAAAGGTAATAAGAGTCCCAGGTGAAAATTCTGGGATTAATCTCACCACAAAAAAAAATGAAGATTGGTACAGGTAAAATGAACCAGTGAGCTTTTATTTTACTCTTTCCCATCTTCAGTTTTTTATGTGTCGAGATTACCCCTAGAATTTTACCCTGCAAAGCTCTTCAGTTTTCACCTTTTGTCTCACCTGTGTCAAGGCGTCAGCAGATGTTCAATGACTCACGGGTACCCATGGAGTTTTCCATAAGCTAAGCTTGCCTTCATCGACGTTAATATGTTTTCCAGTCATCTAATTTTTTTATATTTTCCTCGCATTTTCAAGTTAATTTGAATTTTATTATGATTTCCTCATAATATATTGATAACCTGAATAATTATCAATATCTCTGAGAAGTTTACTTCCCAGAATTAATTAATTTAAATAAGCATGTTCAATAAGGCAGGTTTGGCTCAGCAATTAAAATTATATTTTAAATCGTTAATAGAACGAGGTTTCTAAGTTAATTGATAATATAAATTACGACGCTTATTTGTGGCATAAATGTAGGTTATAAGCCATAATTATTATTATTGGACTGCATTGTGGTCTAATATTTTTATATATTAAATTACAAAAGTCTCAGCATTCTAATAATTACGACTCTTAGAATTAAAATTTGTTTTATATTATGGCAATTTCATTGTTCTATATTACGGATTATAATCATATAGAAATTACGTTATAATGATTGATATTTCCTAATACGATTATATTGTTATTATTATAATATCATCATACTTGCCTCATATGGATGGACGTGAAGCAAGGCGAGAGCAGGCGTCAGGGGCAGCATGTAAGGACAGCAGATCAGGAATGATCTGATTGGAGCGTTGGCCCACAACTCCCCACGAAGTTGGAAAAGCCACACAAAGCCCCGTTGACTCGGGAACCAATGAGGAACAATCCGTCCCAAAAGACCGAGCTGCAGCGCGCTCAACAAGTGTGTCTGCATAAGGCTTGCGTGTTTCAGCCATAGATCCATTCGGTCTGCCATCTCACACCGGACGCAGACACACCGGCGAGCCTACAGTAAGCCTGCCTAGAATGAAGTTGCTTAAACGAGAGTGCAGAAGCCGCAGGGGCTCCACGCGTGCGAAAAAAAACCACTACCGAAAACGCTGTTGGACTGACGCGAAACTGAGCCACTTTCGTATTTAAGCTATACTCTTTTCCACGAGAAAGGAATGACTGAAACGGCGAAATTTCGTTCTCTGCCTGCAGCTTGTCAAAAAAGGAGAATCGAAGGCGTGAGTATTAGGCTGGAAAGTCCCATAATATTAATAGCCTATTGTAACGGTCACGTACGGTCCGCTCATCTGGCCCTTAGTGAGGATACACAACATTTAGGGAAACTCTTGAGTCAGTCTATTTGGAAAGAATGGTGTCCTTCTTTAACAACGATTAGCAGTCGAGCGAAAGAAAAAAATTGTCGAGGCCTTCTTTCATAAAAACGTGCGCGACCGAATTCGTTCTCTCGTGGAACAGAGTATAGCTTATTCCAGGTAGGCTTACTTTTGGCTCGCCGATGTGATCTGGTCCATTGAGAATCATGGATACTTGCCTTCAGTCGCCGATGCTTGACACCTGCTAAGCCTTGCTTCTTCTCTCTCACTGAGAATCACCAAGCGGTTAGTCCTTCTGGGAGCAGTAGCCACGCCGCCTCGGGATGACCAATGCAGAAGACGTCTTTCCCTATACCAAGGCCATCTTCTTATCCTTAGTATTGTGTGTTAAATTATTGTATTCAGCTTTAGAAATATTATATTCTGTAGTTGTCGAGAAATTACATTGTAAATAATTTTTTCCTTTCAACTTTTAGGTACCTTTCACTTTCAATTTGGTTTTCTGTAATGCTTTAGGGCAGCTGTTAGTCACGTTCAATTAATCGGAGTATATTGCAGTAGCAGATTTAAGAAGTTCGAGTCCGACGACGGTACGTAAGGCTTTGTCGCATGTCAGGTTTCTTCGTTGCAACATTTGGGAGATTTCTGTAGTGTAAAGTTCGGTCAGTTATGTCCAGTATTTATCCGTTGTCAGTAACAGTACTTGAAATCTACTTCCAATTAAATGAACTCGATAACTCCGGTCTTAGAGGAAAGGGCTCGAATTTGATATACCAACTCCTTTTCGATGGATTGCCGGGACTCTATGAACCGAAATTCGACCAACAATAGCACAGAGAAAACTTAGGGTAAATAGTGTTGCAGGTGATTTCGTATTTTTACCTGTTCGTATTGGTAAAACACAAATATTACCCTCGATGGGCAGAAACTGTCTTTTGTTCTCATTAAAGTTGTCACCACCGTCTTGAAAATTGGAAAGCCACTAGCTTTGAATCGCTGAAGTGAAGTTAGCTGATGGTTGGTGTAACAGGCAAAGCGGATAAGTGCGGCTTCATAAAGGCTGTTTTGCCGAATCGTTAGAACTGTCAAAAGTTCAATATGACATTTACAAGGCCTTCAAGGTAAACATTGAGAATTACTTCCGAACGTAGGTAAACGCAGAATAATACCCTAGATGTGTGGGTAAAGTTTACCCACATGGGGTCATTTTTGTTGCAGGTAATCTTTACCCCGAATTCCGGGTAAAGTTTACACTTAGTTTTTTCCGTGAGGCTCCATATCTACCGAGCAATACTGTTCCACTAACCCTACTTCGCTACTACATACAACCTTTATTGGAAGAACTACATTCCCGAAATAATGAATAGACATTTGAGACTTCCTTGGAATAAACTCAGGATACCCGATTTTTTTATTTTTCTGTCTCACACTTTTTGTGATGCAAATGAAACAGTGAAACTGTTACTATTTTCCACTACACTTAAGTGCGTTCAGTTCCTACTGTTACCAACCTAGTACATATTTAGTTTTCCAGAAATCCAGGTGGCTCAAATTTAAGCCCTATATCAAATTCGAGCCATTTCCTCTACCAATTTTTTGAATAAAAATGTAGTATTTAGTGCAAACAAATTTAATTATTGACGTCAATTCCTCTCATCTTAGGATCAGTTGTATTTTGTGGAACAAACCCTCAATAATGAAACTTATTTATATACAAAAGATCTACAATTTTACATTAGACCATTTTCTAGTAAAACTTATAAATTTTTTTTTAATCGCGATGAAGTTTTTTAAGGAATCATAAAGTCCATTTTCTGACATAGAGAATTCAACTGATTATCCAAACGACGCCTACAAAAAAGGGTTTCGTAGACTATTAATACGTTAATCAAGTATGTATGTATGTATGTATGTATGTATGTATATTCATTGCCTCTAAGAATACAAGATTCTGTGGCAAAAGAAGGCCACTACTGCAAAAATCGAAAAAACTAAGATGAATATCAAAACGGAAGGAAAGTTATAATATCGGACAAAGCATTCCACAGTTCACATTTGACAATAATAGGTAAAGATTGTTCTCGTTTATCAAACCAATGTTGTGCAAGTAATGATTTCTGATAATGATTATATAACTGGCTAATCTGTCGTGGATCGATTACAGTTGTTCGAGCTTTAGAGGTCAACTTAATGATGTACCTAGCAGAGGTACTTATTTGAGCGAAAATGCGCTTAAATAGGAGAGGAGCTTTGAATAGCAGATATTGCTGGGGCAGCGCACCATTGTGTAAAATTTTACTGTATTCGCTAACGAATTATACCAGAGCTTCATATCCGCATAATAATTGCATATATCGACGACACTTACAGTTTCATCCATAAAAGTAGGAATTTCCGCAATCTGCGACAGACCTACTGCATTCACAAGGGCCGTCATTGAGTGAAACCTGCTTGAATTGTAGCACCAGATGGCTACATATTGGATATTCATGGACCGTACTTCTCAGACTCTCGAAACAATGATGCTGCGATGCTTAACAACGAATTTCAAAGGAACATTGTCAGCATCAGAGAGTGGTTCCTTGAAGACTCGATCTTTGTTGTCGACAGAGGCTATCGACATGCTACATCTTTATTAGAGCATCTAGAAATTTTGTGCGAAATGCCGGTACTGCTCCAACCTAGACAGCGTCAATTCCCTATAGAGAAGGCCAGCAAGTCACGTTTGATAACGAAGACTAGATGGACAGTGTAGGCCAGAAATGGCTACATCAAAACCACCTTCATGTTGTTCGGTCACACGATTCCAGTGCGGCATTCGGCTCACCTCGGTGACTTCCATCGTATCGCTCTAGGTCTAATTAATAGGCAACATCCGCCCATTGAAACGGAAGGAGCTAATGCTGTATTGACTAGACAATTGTTGGCTAGAGCGCGTGAAATACACGTTGTTCAAGCACTAGTAGAAGTGGAGAATCTGCAGGCTAGAGGTGGTCAACGAAGGGTATAGCTGAATACTCAGCACGTGCATAACTTTCCTCGTCTGACATGAGCCAGACACTGACTTTGCATTGCTTACGTACCGACAGATGAGGATGAGCCTAATTGTGATGAAGATGCAATCCAAGGGTATTATTGCACGATATGAACATAATATACGCTATACCTCCACTCAACTCAATCACACGATACTTGACGCTGCCAATAGACAACAACAAAGAATTCCTAATCCAGAATACAATATAAAAATTTCGAATATCTTCTTTTGTTGATAAAAGTTTCTGAACACTTGAACGAATAAATTATCAAATTATCAAATTATTATTAAATTATTAGATAAGGAAAAATCCGAGACTTTTCGAAAGCTGTTTGGGACTTTTAGAAGTTTGAAAGAAATTAAAAAATATTTGTCGGAAATTTTTCCAAGTCTTAGAATATTTTTAATTCATTTGAAACGTCTTAGATTCCCTGAAATATTTTCAACTGACTCGAATTTTTGTTAAAATGCTGAAAGATCATTCCAAATGTAAAAATTGCCTCGAGATCTTCTGAATTTTCCCAAGAATTGAAAAAAAATTCTTTATTCTCTTGAAACCTTTGGAAAATGTTTGAGGCTTCTAAAGTTTTGAAACTTTTTTTTTAAATCTTTCGAAGTTTGAAATTCTTCTTGAATCGTTTCAAATCTTCTGAATATTTTTTGAATTCACTCGATTCTTTTTTGATTTTTCAATCCTATCAAATTGTCACACGAATCTTTGGAAAATTATTTTGTTAATCTTTTCAGATGTTTTAAGGAATAAATAAAAATGTTTTGTAATATTTTTTAATTCACTCGTAGAATTCAATAAGAAATAATAATTTGAAATTTTGCCATGAATCTTAAAAAATTTTGTTTTATTTTCTTACATCCTGCAAAATTCAGTTTACTTGAAAATTCTTTAAATCCTGAGAAACTGAGAAATATCCTCTTTTTAGATGGGACATGCAATTGGAAATGTTACGTGAACGGGGAACA
>CAKNXH010000115.1:137585-156262 GCA_932178445.1 Andricus quercusramuli
CCCCCCCCTTTTAATGTTACTTAATATATGAACGCTCCCAAACTCATAGGAATGGTATATAGAAATCTTCGCTGAAAATTCCTCTATCAGTGTTCGAACTATAACATTAATTCGACACTATAAATGTAAATTTTTTCCAAACCCTAGAAAATTATTACAAAAACCTAAATCGAAAATTAGAAGAAAAAAAAGAAAATGCATTTCTTATTTCGAATTTGAAACCAAATTCGGATGATCATTGCCCTCCGATAGGAAAAAAATGTCAATGCATTTTGGACCACCCTACTTCGTACCTTTTTTTGACCCTCAGATTGTTTTCAACATGAAAAAAGTACACGTGAAGTTCATGATTCTTTTTAGAGTATGAAGAGTATCTTAGTCACAGGTTTCACAACATTACCTTCTTATTATTTCAATAAAGATGAAAATACTTCAAACAATCTTCTTTATTAAACTCTTATTGAGCATTCCTACACCTCGGCGACAATTTTGTATTTAAAAAAAATTGAAATTTCATTTTTAGTCGCTATCCAAAGCCGATTTTGAAAATCTATGAAATCCTAATCTCGAAATTCTCGGAATTGCCCAAATTTCTTATATAGATTTTAAATTTAAGTTTTCTCAGTTTCTTACATTATTTTAGTTATAACTTTAAATGGATTTCCCATATTGTATCATGGCGGTATACATGTTATCGAAGAAAGTATGTCATACATAACAAAGTGTATCACATTTCTCCGGTTTTTTTCACTTTGTAATTATTTTATTGAAAATTATCACATGAATTCCAATTTTCTCCTATTTGTCATGTACCAGTTTGTAATGTGACGCATTAAATGTGTTTATATTTTGCCGTTTCAAAATTCAAAAAATAAACCAAACTTCATGAAATTGTTAATAAATGGTCAAGAAGTATTTTTTGCTAGTATACAGTTCATTTAAAAACATTTTCTGATAATTCAAAAACCAAGTTTCGGCACGCAGTTGGGATTACCACACAAATCTTTAAAAAAGTCCGGATCATTTCCTGTTTTTCTTCTGGTAAAAAAAAACGTTTTCAAGTTATTAGAATGACAAGAAGAAAATTTCAAAATGTGAATTTTTTTTCATTGAAATAATTCATAACCCAAAAACTGGAATATTCCCGATGACAAGATTTACGATATTAGTATCTCATTTTCAATTTGCCACACTTTACTTAAAGCTTTGATTTCTTATATAAGCTGCAAATGAGAGACACTTAAAATTTTCATTTCTTTCATGATGAAAGCGACACAAAGTTTTTTAATTTTTATTTGAGAGCTTTAATTTTGAAAAATGTCTTTCCTATGTATAGGGTTACCAGACGCCCTGATCTGTCAGCAAATGTGCTTATTTTTCACCCTTGACGCTGATGTACTTATTTTTCATGAAACGTGCTGATTTTTACCCGAAACGGCAATTTTTTTTGCAATTTTCAATACACTTCTATCAATATCTTTATTAATTAATTTTTATTATTAATCTTTGTCCTAATTTCCTGCAGACTCAGCTCAGCACTATATCGTCTATTTTCCTGTTTGGCATATGATCAATGTTTATTTGCCTGCTTAGACGAATCGGATTAGTTTTTTCTTTAATATCGATTGGCTTTGGTTTGGCTAGGTGAGGTTTGGTTACCTACTTGCTGGCTGTTTGTTTCTGTGCCCGGGGGGGGGGGGGCAGACGGACATATGCTGATTTTTCACGATACCCATCTGGTAACACTACCTACGTACATGAGCTTCAAATTTTTTGAATTTAAAATGTTTTTTTTTCCAATGATTGAATAATTTAAAATCTCACGTTCTTAGATGTTTTAATTTTCAATTTTGGTGATTTGAAATTAGAAAAGTTGCCACTCGTTTTTCAATAATAAGTATTTACAAATTAGTTGTTTTCCAATATCAAATTATTGAATATTTCAAATAATTAAATATGTAATTTCTCATTAATCTTTAGTTGCTCACATTTCTCTAACTTAATTAGCAGAATTTCATTTTCAATAAGTGAAATTTCTGACCCGAAGATTGAGATTTTCAACAAAAATGTTCATCTAAAGCTGAATGGTTAAATTTTCATCTGAAATTATAAATCTTCAAACCAAAAAAATTAATTTTTTCCAACGTACTTCAACTTTCAACCAAGTACTTGAATTTTATTCAAACAAAACAGATCTACTCTCAACGAAAAACATGTAACAGTTGATGTTTCAACCAAGAATGATTTTGACTTAAGTAGAAATTATAGTAGTTCGAATAGTCCCTAAAGTAGAAAAAATGTTTTTTTTAACAAAGTAGTTTAACTTGCAATGATGGAATACTTATGTGAATATTCCGTTGAGAAAATTAATTAAAAAAAAAGGATCACATTTTTAGAAAAATAGTTTAAGCTTCAAGAATAAAATGAATGCCTAACAAAGCAGTTCAACCTGTGAACCAAGTAGTTGAACCTTCAAGTATATCAGATGGATTCTGAATAAAAAAATTAATAGTTTAATTCTAAAAAGAATGAAAAATTATCAACCATGAATAGATTAATTGAATTTTCTGTAAAAAAAAAATAAATTTGTACAAAAAAAAACAACTTATTTTTATCCAAAGTTGTTAACCAAACGATATGCATTCTGAACAAAAAATACAATAATACACTTTTCAGTCAAAAATAGTCAACTCTTAACAAAAAATGTTTAAAAATCACTGCAACTGAACCACAGAATAAATATCTCTTTATTCTGTTAATGAAAATTAATAATTATTCTGATCATTCTTATAACGTAGCCTATTTACAAGTTTCAAATTATGGCCTTCTTATTGTTTCAATACAGCTGAAAATGTTAAATAATCGCGCTCTTTCGTCAAACCGTTTCATTTGTCACGTTTTCCATTTCTATAACGTTCGTATAATTAATATAATGCCTATTCCTAGATAAATTCATGTATTTCAAAACGGGTCCTACTGGAACAACAATTGCAGCGAATTTTTTACATTTATAGTTTTTGTTATTTAACAGTAATGACAAATTTTAAATTCATCAAACAATTTTTTTACTAGTTTTGGAGGTTTTTGAATGAATTGAATGCACACTTTTTGAATGACTTGAATGCACACTTTTTGAATAAAGTTGAATAAGTCGTATCTAAAATTACCCACGTTCATCAGCCTCGTTTCTGAAATCAATATTTACCAAGTTTCCGCCAAGCTAAGAATTTGTGAAATTAAAGTTGGCTAGCTAATAAGAACCAGAAAGATATATAAGAAAATATATCCAAAAAGCTTTTTTATAAAGTAACCAATAAGCTATTGAAAATGAATTACAGAAAGCCATTACAGACATTATCAAACTTGGCGGGATTGAATGCATAAGCATCATCTTTCAAAATAGCTGAGTCGCGTAAATCACGAAAGCATTTTTGTCGCTTTTCCTCAATATCGATTGCGTGAAATTGAATTAAATTGAATCAAAGAATGTTAAATTTGTGTGCATAACAGAACTGACAAGAATTTAAGATTTATCAACGGTCAATTTGATGATTACATTTTGAGTTAAAATCATTAATTTTCAACAAAGGAAAAGGGAATTTTCAACAAAATAGTTAAATTTTTAATCGAACAGATGAATCTTTGATAAAAAAATAAATTCCTAACAAAAAAAGTAATAATTCGTTTTTTCACCAAGAAACATTTTAATTTTCAATAAACAACTATTAAATAAAACCAGAAAAAATCAATTTCGTAGCGAAAATAGAAAACATAAATTCTTAGTGGAAATTTCATTTTCAAACAAAAAAAAATGAATTTTCAACAAAATGATCGGTGAGACTCAAACTAAGGAGCGGTCCTTCTCAAGCTAAGATGCGATCGCCGTGTTAAGAGCTGAATTGGACCAGGGTTAACAAATCCTTTGACATCCCGGCCTGCCCTCCTCAGCAGAGGTGGACAGGTAGGGGTCTCGAAGGAGGTGCCTTAACGAGGACTTTAGTACACCAGGTCGAATCCCATAGTATGTAGACCCGCCCAATACAAGCGGGGCTCTGTAGGGGATGTTTCTTAGTTCCCTGGCTTCTCGTGGGACAGAAATGTTACCCAACAAGTAAAAAATACAAAACACAAACGATGAGGGATCAGCTTCGGTCCCTCGCCCAAACGACCGCGAAAGGTGGGAGGCTCCGCAAGGGACAACCCACCAAAGGCGGTGCGAAATAGTGAAGATGGTGGAGACCATAATGTCGAAGCCGTGGGAGCGCAACTAACGGAACTCTCCGTGAGGAAGAGGCGCCGTTGTGGAGCACAAAGAAAGAGAGACCGTAATGCGTGGCTCGCATACAGCAGCCAAGGCTCCTCACAGGGGGCAGTGGCTGCGGGAAATTTACCCAAAGCAACTGCTCAGGCTTATTCTATAGGCAAGAGGAAGAAGGGCTTCGGAGAAACTCTCCCAAACAGGGAGTTAAAACGGCAGAAGGCCCTGGTAACACATGGTCTTACTTTCGCACAGATGGCCAACAACGCCCTGGTGAGGGTTGTCGTTGCGTCAGGTTATCCTGATAACTGTCTGACTCTTGAGGACTTGGACAGTTTGAGGGATGAAATGTCAGAAGGGATTGACGCGTTACCTCGCGAGGGACGCGCCCCCAGACTCAACAATATCTTCATCAGGTCGGGAGCCATCGTTGTAGAGACCGCTGACATCTGGTCGCAAGACTGGAATGTAGAGAAAACCACAACGTTCAGGCTAAAAGAAGGTCTGAACTTAGAAGTCAAGGGGACGGAGTGTCTGCAAAGGTACCACAGAGCGACCGTATTGATTCCCTGTAACCCCGAGAATCCGGTGACCGTTCTGGGGCGCCTCAGCTTTCAGAACCCGTCCCTGCGAAGGTATTTTTCGACGGGCAGGGATTCAGACCGAAGGGGAGAGGCTGGATTCTAGTTGTTGGACGTCCTGAATCCTCGATCAGAGCCCTTGCGGCTCTAGATTATCGTCCCCATCTAGGGGCGAGTAGGGTTACCTTCCGAGTGACCCCACTGGGATCCGCAGGGGAATCTACATTACGCAGATTAATTTGCACAACAGCAAAGGCGCCCCGGCGGTTCTAGCCAGACGCATGTCTGTGGTTCAGACAGGGCTTGTCCTAATCCAAGAACCCTGGTTATACAGGAAAAGGATTTGTGGCTTATCAGGATGTGGCTCCATTGTAACGTGGTAAAATTTCCCACGTCGGTTACCTTCTCTCGACCGGTCAGGAAGTTCCAGCCTCTTTAGAATCTAGAGAACTTATTCGTTAAACCCTAATGGATCCTAAATTTGTTAACTCTAAAATATTACAGAGAGAGAGAGAGAGAGAGAGAGAGAGAGAGAGAGAGAGAGAGAGAGAGAGAGAGAGAGAGAGAGAGAGAGAGAGGGAGAGAGGGAGAGAGAGAGAAAGAGAGGTTTAGTTAAAGGGACTTGTTTTCTGGCTCTTGTCTTTTAGTTTGCAGGGTTCGACGGTGGCATGGATAGTGAACCCTTTTACCCTGCGCGGTACAGAACGGCTGGTGCACAGTCGTAGACTCCTACCTTACCTAGAAGGAAGTCGGCAGGAGCGCATCAAGAGCCGAGTTTGCCCGGGAGGGCTGGTCCACTTTTTGATTGTTGGACAACAGATAGATTCGTCTGGGGGACTTCGATCACCACATCGATGCTCGTCAGAACGGATCTGATTAGAATTTCCTTTTCTCGATCCACGATTAGGCGTTCCTGCTTAATTGAGATCTGTAATAACCGTCTTAAGTTAGGGGATATTTTCCATTTGAACCGCACTGGTTGTCTTCACAACCAGATGCGCATGCGCCGTCTATAACTGCAGCCGACGAGGCTCGCTAGCTTTCTTGACTCGCGGCTGTTGCTTCCGAGCTTGTCGAGAAAGAAGACGCAAAAAAAAAAATTGATTCGTGGGAAAAGGTTGTGGCAAAGGCGTGCAGCGAGGCAAGGACTTTGCTGAGTCTTGGACAGGGCATGGCCATTTTCTTGTACTTTGTTTAAAGTTTTGCCAATTCGGTACCTTTTATTTTTTTGTATTTTTTACCTTATCCACTTTCTCTCTCTCGAGAACTTCTCGTTCGGGGGACATTTTATTTCTTTTGTCAGCAAATTCTTAAGTGCTTGGATACACTTTGGTTATTAAATGCCAGTTTACCTATTGTCTAATTAAAGCTTGGCTATTAAATGCCACTATTTGAATTATAATCTTCTATTCTTATAATATTCTGTCCCTCCCTTTTATTTTGCATGTCAATTTCAGCAAGGAGAAAGCCAGGAAAAATAACGAGTCGCTGAAAAATTCTCATGCCAACGGATTGGAGTTCTTGCGTCATTTGTCTCTTCCTAAATTTTTGTAAGAAGTTTATTTTTTTGTCGTTTCAGTTCCTCCTTCTCCAGTAATCGGCAACCTCGTTACATGGCGCCCAACGTGGGGCCACGTGAAAAAACGCCAAGGGCATGCATAGCCGTCAGGGGTATGGATGCGAACTTTGTGCCTAAATTCTTCTCTAGACATCTCAACGTTATTACGGTGAGACTCAGGGCCAGTAGCGGAGAAAGGCTGGAGGTATTTATTGCCTCAGCTTACTTTCCTGGCGATGCCGAGAACAAGATTCCTCTACTGTTGGGTTGTGATACGAAATCTCACCACACGGTGTAAGGAAGCACAAACATCAGTGACAGAGGGAGAGATTTAATTGAATACATAGCAGGCACAGAGCTGGAGGTTCTGAATGGGGGTGATACTCCTACATTCCAGACTAAAAACAGGAGTGAGGTTCTCGATTTGACTTTATGTTGAGGTACACTAAGGAGCAGGGTAGTGGACTGGAGGGTCTCCGAAGAGGAGTCTCTTTCGGACCACAAACACATCGTGTTCCGATTAATCCTAGGAAAACCGGTGGTATCTTATATTAGAAACCCTAGAAATACACTTTGGGACTCACCTAAAGTGGAACTCGAAGGGAGGCTTGCGGAATTCCACACAAGCTGTGGTACCATTGATGAGTTGGTGCACGCTGCGGATTTTCTGCGAAGGGCTCTGACAACATCATATGCGAACAATTGCCCTACAAGCACTATCAAGTCTAGAAAGGGAGCAGGTTGGTGGAACATCCACCTGGAGAGACTTCGTAGGAAGGCAAGCATGTTGTGCAATAGGGAAAATAGAACTAAATTGCCTTCGGACTGGGACATCTATAAGTCGGCCCAGTGCGAATACAATATAAACATAAGGAAGTATAAGCAGGAAGATTGGAGGGGCTTCTGCGAGGAATCGAAAAACATTGCGGAAACAGCGAAGCTCCACAAAATCCTAGTAAAAAATCCGGAAGCTCGCCTCGGGCTCATAAGGCTTGATAATGGTGAGTTTGCCGAAGATGAAGAAGCAACGCTGAATCACCTGATGGAATTCACCTTTCAGGTTTTTAACGAATCCGAACCGACCAAGAGGAGGAATACCGGGGCCAGGGGGTGGAGTGGGCCGACTGGAGTTTCGCCGCTAAGGTCCTTGATTACAAAAAGGTAGAATGGGCCGTAGGGTCCTTTTGCCCCTTTAAATCACCAGGGGCGGATGGCATTTATCCAGCGCTTACACAATAAGGCATGGGTTTGGTCGTCCCTCCTCTGACGAAATTATTTAGGGTAAGTATAGCCTTTAAACACGTGCCATCGGCATGGCAGAATGGCAGAGTGGCCTTCATACTCAAACCTGGGAGGGAGGGTTACACTGCTGCCAAAGATTTCCGACCAATAAGCCTAACATCTTTTATCCCGAAGACGCTAGAGAAGCTGGTCGAGAGATACATTCAGGATGAGGTGCTTTTAGCCTCCCCGCTGCATAGAGAGCAGCATGCTTTCCAGGCAGGCTGCTCGGTAGAAAATGCGCTTCATGCTGTTGTAGCAAAATTGGAGCAGCAGTTGGAACAAAAGGGATACGCTGTGCGCGGTTTCTCGAATATAGAGGGTACCTTCAGCGATACTCCTCCGGAAGTCATCTGTCGAAAGGCTTTGAGATGTGGCGTGCCGGACCAGCTAGTACGCTGGATAGGAAGCATGCAACGCCGAAGAAGACTCGAAACCGGGTGAGGTGAAGGACTAGTAAGGGGGATAGCTCAACGGGGTTGCCCACAGGAGGGTGCCCTGTCGCCCCTCGTGTGGTGCATCGTAGTGGTCGGCCTCCTTCGAAGGCTAAATAAAGAAGGGTACTATACCCAAGGATATGCGGATGACTTTGTAATCCTAGTTAGGGGGGCTCATGTGGAAACGCTGATGGGTCTGATAAGGTCGGCGCTGCGCATCGTAGAGCTCTCGTGCGATAGCACAGGACTCTTGGTAAATCCGGAAAAGACCAACCTGGTCATTTTCACGAGGAATTATAAAGTTCCGAAAGCTGACGCTCCTGTATTCTGTGGTGGGAAGCTGACGTTTTCAGATTCAGTTAAAAATCTAGGAGTAATCCTAGATAGCAAGCTGAGCTGGGCAAAGCACCTGGAGACCCAATGCAGGAAATTTTTCATGACTTTCTGGATGTGCAGGAGAGCCTTTGGGTTGACGTAGGGGTTAGGGCCTAAAATGCTTGCATGGCTCTACTCTGCTGTCTTGAAACCCAGGCTGCTACACGCGGCCGTGGTCTGGTGGCCACGAGCGGAATTTAAAACAATGCAGGACAGGCTGCGAAGATTGCAAACGCTAGCATTTAGGGGTTTGACTGGAGCAATGAGGACTGCGCTCACAGCGGCGATAGGATACATGCTCTGTGAGGAACCCCTACATGTTGCGATAACCGCCAGAGCGGCGCACGCGATGGGCCGCCTGACAAGAGCAAATAGATGGACTCCGGGGACTAAACACACTAGACTCCGGAGAGATATCAGCACACTGCCGATTCTACAGATGAGGCAAGACAAAATAACAAAACGCTTCAACTTTGCCAAAGCTTTCCGCGTCTGTATCCCAAGCAGGGATCTGTGGAAAGAAAATGGTAACCCGCTCCTCCGAAGGGAAATCTGGTATATGGATGGCTCCAGGGGAGAGGGAGGGTCATGAGCAGGAATTTATGACAGTAAAAGAGGGAAAGGGTAGGGATCACACTTGGGTGACACGCTACTGTCTTCCAAGCGGAGGTCCTGGCCGTCCTTCGCTGTGCTGAAACACTAATAGATGAAAACGCTGCTGGCAGACAGATCACAATCTGCTCGGACAGCCCAGCGACACTAACTGCAATAGGGAATCCAGACATAACATTAGAACTGGTTTGGAAATGCAAAAATTCATTAAACCAACTTGCAGAAAGGAACAAAGTGGCTCTCATATGGGTCCCTGGTTACACAGGGATCAAGGGCAACGAAAATGCGGATCAGTTGGCAAAGTGCGGCGCAGCGAGCGAATTCGTAGGACCGGAACCGGTATTGAGAATAGCGTCTTGCAGTGTCGGGATGGCCGTTAAAAACTGGATCCGAACACAACACAGAGAATACTGGGAACAAATCAATGGTTGCCGTCAGGCGAAATCCATCCTGGGGTATACCTATAGGATGGACAGAGCCAGGGAAATCCTGAGTTTACCCAAGAAAGACATAAGGACAGTGGTACGGACCCTGAAAGGACACAATCACTTGAACCATCATATGCAGAAAATGGGGTAAAGCTCCACGACGGAGTGCAGAAGGTGCGGCAGGGATGACGAAACATTCCTGCATGTATTATGCCAGTGCCCGGCATTAGCTAGGCTCAGGCAACTGACTCTCGGGGTCCATTTTATGGAAACAGAGGAAGTTGAAACGCGATCGGTGGTCGACATACTGGGCTTCGTCAAGAGGTCTGGGGTCGACTGCTGAGAGTGAGCAAGTAAGGGTGTGGCACAATAGGCTTTATAGCTTGAGCGCCAGGGGAGTTCTCCATGGGTTTCGCGCTCGTATTAAAACTAACTAACTAACCCAGAAGATGAATTTTCCACACACAAAAAAACAATAAAATTTGCAATGAAATATATTAATTTTCAACTAAAAACTATCAATTTTCAACAAAAAATAGAATACTTTAATTTTAAGTTAGAGAAATAAGTTTTTAACCAAATAAAACAAATTTTCAACGAAAGAGTTCAATTTCCACCTGAGCAGATCAATTTTCAACCGCAAAGATTGAATGTCTATTAGAAAACAAATTCAAGAAAAAGTGGAATAGTCGAATTCTTAGTTTAAAAAATTAAATTTCAATAGAAAAAATAATGTTCAACAAAAGAAATGAAAGTTCAGCCAAAACGTTGAACGTTCGACCAAAAAAGAATAATTTTTAACAAAACACATGGATTTCCAACCAAATATCAACAAAATGCAGAAATTTTCAAACAAATATTGAATTTCAACTGAAGAAGATTGATGTTGAAACAATCGTTGAATGCTAAATTTTTAGTTTAAGAACTTGATTTTCAATTTTAAAAGAAAATTAATTTCAAAACAAAGAAAGGAATGTTCAACCAAAAAGATTAAATTTTTACCGAAAAAGATGAACTTTGTACAAAATACCTGAATTCTCAATTAAAAAGTTGAATTAGTCACCATGGAGATTAAGTTTATACCTTGGTTTATACCACAAAAGACAAAGTTTCAATAAAGTAAAGAAGTTTTCTACTAAATAGTTTAACTTTCAACTGAAGGAGATGAATGTTCAACCAAACATGACATAGATAAATTTTGAGTTTAAAAAATAATTTGAAAAAAATGTTAAGAAAATAGTTACATTTTGAACGGAACAAGAGATTCTTCCACTAAAATGATGAATCATTATCGAAAAAAATGAATCTGCAACAAAGAAGTTCCACTTTAAACTAAGTAGTTGAATTCTGAGCCAAACAAAATTTTCTCGTCACTATTCTGATTAGCGAAAATCTTCGAAATTTAATCGAAACTGATTTTTTTTTGTAAAGAAAAAGTCATCAGTGCGCGCGTAGCGCGCACAGTATTTTCGTCATTCTACAAAACTTCTAGGTATGGGCAGTGCTCCCAATCTTGCTCCCCAACCGCACTGCGCATGCGTCGCGCTGAATTTCTGATTGGCTGCATAGCGCGCGCTTATTTAAAATGTTTAAAATATGCAAATTAATTGTTTTAAACAAATGATAATTAGAAAATACATAAAAATACATTTTTCATTGCAAAATAAACTTTCGCAGTCATAGATATAATAATAATTTGATTTCACTGCTGAAATCTTTCTTCGATGTCAGAAGGAATAATGCGTTTTCAGCAGTGAAATCAAATAATTATTATACTTACGACTGTGAAAGTATATTTTGCAATGAAAAATGTTTTTTATACATTTTCTAATTATAGTTTGTTTAAAACAATTAATTTGCATATTTTAAACATTTTAAATAAGCGCGCGCTAGGATTCCAATCAGTAATTCGGCGCGACGCATACGCAGTACGGTTGGGGAGCAAGATTGGGAGCACTGGGTATGGGAGATGGATTGTATAATATAATCCCGCGAAGTTTCAGAATGTTTGAATGGATTTTTAAAATTTATTTGAAAAATGCCCACATGGTGCTTCATAGAAAAAGGTTTCCAATATAATTTATTAGAAATATTTTTGTTTGTAATTGGTTAGTCAACTCTGATTTGACAATTTCATATGTAACTTGAAGAGAAATTGGCAAACATTGATTTAACAAATGTGGTTGATTGTACCGGTAATAATAATTTATAATTGAGATATGAAAATATCTATATTTTATTTGTAGAAGAACGGAGTCCAGGCTTTAGTAAATGAGGTTTTCAATTTTGACAGTTTGTTCTAGATTAAAAGATTGCATAACGCTTCTTCCACGTAGTCTAGGCACATTGGAAGTTTTCATAATTCTGAAGGTTTTTTATGTAAAAATTACCGATAGTGATCGGTTTATATAGCCGTGAATATTCTCAAACAGTCTCACTCATGGTTCAGAAAATCTTTCTGTAAAAATGAAGATTTACATCAGCACTCTGCCTCTTACCATCGGGGTTTTTCTGCAATTTGGTGGTGATTATACTTAATATAATATAGATCTTAACACTGAATATCAAAAATTGCATACTATCAGAATAAAAAAGTAGAATCTATTGAGCTAAAGTTTAAAACACGCAATTACACAAAGTTGCAAATTTTTAACTTTTAAACCCTTTTTTCTGCTTTTCTGAAAAACGCGAACAGAAAGAACATTTTCGGCTTTAGGTCCGTATTCTATGAAAAATACATACTGAAATGTCTCATTAATTGATGATGATCAAAATATTGACACCTAGTTTTATAAAAATTTTAATAATTCGCCATCACTCTTACCACTAAGTTACAAAATTTTATGAAATTGATGTTTATTCGATTTCTATGGTATTTCTATATGTGGTCTGAGTCGCTGATCCTGCAACCAACTTCATATTTTCCATAGCATGAATATTTTCTTAGATATCCAAGATCAATTGTTCAATATCACGTACAAAATGAAAAAATCATATTTTGCAATTGCAAAAACGTAAAAAACGTAAGGTCATTTTGGCAAGATACGGTCATAGTACATTCATTGGGCTTTAATTTCAGACATATTAGAAACCTTTAGCTTTTTCGGTTTGTTTGATACATGGTATCACAGACAACCATTAGTTTCTTTTTTACGTTTTAAACCTGTTTTTCTGAAAACGCGAAAAAATAGAACATTTTCGTCTATATGTTCATAATCTTAGGAAAAAATGTACTGAAATGTCCCATCAATTTATGAGAAACAAAATCTTGTTACGCAGTGTTATTGAAAACTTCTTTATTAACACATTTTAGACGCAAAGATAAAATTTTATTTTCCTTTTCCATCATTATTTCATTATTTTATTTAATTTTTAATTTTTCGAATCATTATTTAATCAAAATAGTGGAATTTTCAACAAAGCAATTGAATCCTCAACCAAAATAGATTAATTCAACTTTCAAACTTTCCAAAAAAGGGGGAGTGTGTTCGTGTTTCGTTATAGTCTGTTATATGGGGGGTGGCGTATTTTTTACCCAATCACGTAACACCTTTAATCGCATATCCTATCTAAAAAAAAAAAACCGATGTTACTAAGTTCATCGAAAATATCAAACACATTGTTGTCGAAAACCTGATTGGTTGCGACACTGCATGAATATTACTTATAGTGACTGTTTTCAGGTCGTTTATCTATTAATGAAGATTCTTGAATTTTCTGCATTATCAATTTTGTACATAAAAATTTACAGAAAAACAAAATTTTTACCTAATCATAAAATTAATTTCTAAATGTTTTTAAACATTATTGCTAGAAAAGAAAATTTAATTTATAAATGATTGTTTGATATTGGGAAATTATTGCGTTATCAACATTTTGCTCTCAAATCATAATTTGTCATTGTCTTACATTTAAAAAAGATGAGGAAAATTCAAATTATGGGCAGAAACACATTTTGATGAATTCGAGCAAAATTAGAAGCTTTTTAATAGAAACAGAAATTTGAATTTTGCAGGGTGTCAAGAGAGTGCAGAAAATGTTCTTAAGATTCATGAGAAAATTTCAAATGATTGTTCTTTCATGAATATTAAGAGAAAATTGAAAAAAATTACAAAACATTTTCAATTATTGCCTAAAATTTTGATAAAGTGTGTAAAATATTTTAAAGCAAGATGTTGCAATTTTGCAATATTACATTATTTTAGAAAAAATTCAAGTAAATTTAAGAGATATTTGCAAGTTTAGAAACGATTCAGAAATAATTGGAATTCGTGAAGATTTTTCAAGAATTTTGTAATGTTTCACGAAAACTAAAAAAAATAGCTTCCTCGGGAAAATTCAAAGGATTTTTTATTTTGAAAAATTAATTCTAAAAGAATATTCAATAAGATTTCAAAACATTTCAAAAGATTTCTAAAATTTTCAAAGGAAAATCTTATAGATTTTCAGGCAATTTTTCCAATTCTGCAGAATTGAAAAAAAATCAGGAAAACTTCGAATAATTTTTAAAGGTTTGAAAGTTCAGAAGGTATGAAAAGATTAAAAGAAGAATTTTCTTAAGATTTGTGTGGAAAATTTAAATGATTTTTTATTTTGAAAAATGAGCTTCTAGAGTAAATTAGAAAATTTCAAACGATTTCTTAACATTTCGAAAATGAGCGTAGAAGATTTTGAAGCAAAATGTTTCAATTTGATAAGATTACAAAATCAAAGAAAAATCGAGTGAATTCAAGAAATATTGAGAAGATTTGAAGAGATCCAAAAAGAATTTCAAACTCAAAAAATTCTTTCAAAATGTAGACTTTTGAAGATTTCAAAAACCTTTTTTAGAGGCTTTAAAGGAAATTTGAAACTCTGCAATAGCATAAACAAATTTTCTTAAAATTCCTGAGAAAATTTCCAAGATTTTAAGCCAATTTTTCATATTTTGATTGATGTTTCCCAATATTTTGTAAGATCCTATGAAGAAGCAACATTCTCTTTAAAATCTTCTGGATTATTTTTTGGCAGATCTGAAAGATTCAAATATCTCTTTTAATTCTCTCAAGAATCTTATAAAAATGATATTCATGTAAATTTAAAAACAAACTGATAATACTGATCTTCTTTTTCTCAATTTTCAGGATTTAATTTTAGCGCGAATTTTAGTATTCAAAAACATAAAAAAAAGTTATTCAACATTTTTATATTGCATTATTATTAATAATATACTGTATTCTTTATGATACCGGAAAAAAGTTTTAAATTCGTGAATTTCAATTACTACTTACATTAAGTTATTTCCATATTTGTATGACTGAAAAAAATATTTGAGAAGCATCCAAAATTACATCAAAATATCATTTTATTTGTAAAGAATGTTTCAGCTTAAAAGAACTTTTCTGTTTGCAAAACGTCTATAATGTTTTCAAACATAATACAAAAAATGTTACGTCAGGATGGGGGTTGAGGGGTTAATAAAGTAAAAAATAATGCATTGCAGGGCCATATTTCGCAAAATTCGCAAACTTTCTTACAGACGACACCTTGGGTTACAAGTTAAGGAAAATGAAAAATAAATGTAGCGTTTGTTGAAAAAATTCATCAATAAAAAATGCATATATTTGTGCTTCCAGTATCAAGTTCAATGATGATGATGCCCTGGCCGCCCGCGAAGCCACATCCTGAGGGGAAGCCACCGCCACCGGGGCACCCTGAATTGATTATTTCTGACTATGAGCAAAATGCACTAATAGTTAATGGTGCGCGTTATAAAATGCGCACCGGATGGCCACCAAAAGGTAAGACCAATAATTTGTGAACTACAGTAAAATTTAGACCAAAAATCGGAAAATTCTCAAACGACTCAATTTTTTTATAATTGAAGGCCCGTGTGCATTAAAAGCAGATAAAATTTTCACTGGCGAGAACGAAGTCCCCTTAAAGGCTTTTAAACAAAGTTTCAAATTTTAATTAGTGTTTTCTGGATGTTAAATTATATTGCGCATCTTTTTTTACTTGCAAGAAAGTTTTTTTAAATTTCAAATTAAGTTGAAAAAACGGTATTTTTTGAAACAATTGATTTTTTATTCTTTTTTTACTTCTACTCCTGGTAAGTTCGTCTGTCTTTTGACTGATAGAGCAATCATAATTTGGAAACGTCTTTTTTTTCTAATTTTATAAATTTTTTTCTAATTTTATAAATTTTTTTCTAATTTTATAAATTTTGTTCTAATGCCGAGAATAAATTCGACTTTCATGTCTCGCCATATTGGAACCTGTATTATGAAATAATGACATCTGATTTTAATTGAGCGACTTCGAACCCGGAATATGATGATTATCGTAAAATTATTTAAATTAATTTAAAATTTGTTATTTTGTATATCAAGTACAGAAAGTTCTTGAGGCTTCATAATTCTCAACAAGATTCATAAATTTTGAAACAAATAGTGGACTTTTCAAGCTAAAACCATTACGAGCTTTCTTCAAAGAAGTTGAATTTTCGATCAAATAATTATATTTTCAATCAAAAATTACATGAATAATTACGTATTCAATAAAATACAATTTTTTACTAAAAAAGACGAATTTCAAAAAAATCCATAAATTTTCAACCAAATACTTGCATTTTCAACGCAGAAGGTTTAAAAAAAAAAGATACATTTTTAACAAAATACATACTTTTCTAACTACATAGTTGAATTTTCAACCAAGAAGATCAAATTTCTACCTAGAAAGATGAATTTTCATAAAATCACATAAATTTTGAACCGATAGTTGAATTTTTAAACTAAAGAGATCAATTTTCAACCAAAAATGGAACAGATAAATTTTCTTTTGAATTTTTCAAATATAAAAACACGAATCTTTTACAAAATAGTTGAATTTTCAAACCAAAAATATGAAGTTCCAACAAAAAATTTCCTTTTCAATTAAATAGTTATATTTCAAGTAAAAAAAATCAGTTTTTAACTCAAAGTGAGCAATTTTTAACAAAATACATAAGTTTTTAACCGTAAAGATGAAATTTGAACCAACTACATAAATTTTCAATCAAATAGTTGAATGTCTGTACTAAAAAAATCAATTTTCAACCAAAAATGCCATAGTCAAATTTCCACTGGGAAAAATTAATTTAAATAAAAAGACGAATCTTCTACAAAACTGTTAAATGTTCTAGCGCACAGTAGAATTTATCACCTAATTGGTGAATAACCGTGACAAAAAGACGAATTTTCTGTACAAAACAGTTAAATTTTCAATCCGAAAATAAATAATATCAACACAAAATTTCATTTTCAACGAAATAATTAAATTTTATGTTGAAAATATTAATTTTCACCCTCCGACAAGGAAAGCTTGAAGAAGTATTTCAATTTTTAACAAACAAAAAAAATGAATTATCAAGAAAGTAGTTCAACTTTCAACAAATTATTTGAACTCTCAACCCAAAAAGATGAATTTCCAATAAAAATATAATATTTGATATTTAAAAACAGAAAAGATTTTAATTTTGCATAAAACACAATATCATTAAACCGGAAAAGACGAATATTGAGCGAAAAAGTTGAATTCTCAAACAAAAAAGAATCATATTTAACGAATCCGATGCAATTTTACCTGGAAGATGCCATTTTCTGCCAAAAAAGACAAATTTACAACAAAATAGTTGAATTTTGAATCGAAAAAGGACCAATTTTCAACCAAAAATTTCATAGTTGAAATTTCATTTAAACACAGTAATTTTCATATGAGAAAAGGGAATTTTTTACCGAAGCAGTTGGATTTTCCACCAAATAGTTCGATTTTCTACCAAACTGTTGAATTTTCAAGCCAAAATGATGAATTTTCTACAGAAAAGTTGAATTTTTAACAAAAATTAGGAATCCCCAACCAAAAGAATAAGTTGTTAATAAAGTAACTCCAATTTCAACCCAGAATTAGAATTCTCAACCTGAAAAGATGAATTTTTTACAACATTATTAATAATTTGCCTCAACTTTCACCACTATATTACAAAATTTCATGAAATTCATTTTATTCGATTTTAATGGTATTACCTTATGTATTCTGAAGCGCTGATCCTGAAACCAACTTTATATTTCCCGTAGAATTAATCTTTTCGGAGATTTTCAAGATTTGAAGTTCAATGTCACGTAATAAATAAAAAAATGACATTGTGCACGTGCAAAAAAGTAAAAAAATATAAGGTCATTTTTGAAAACAGACGGTCATAGTGCATGCATTGGGCTTCAATTTCAGCCCTATTAAAAGCCTCTAGCATTTCCGGTTTGTTTGATGCAAGGTTTCAGAAACAGCCATGGGTTTTTTTCGCTTTTTAAACTTGTTTTTCTGAAAACGCGAAAAAATAGAACGTTTTCGCCTTCAGGTTCATATTCTACGGAGAAAAATACTGAAATGTCCCATCAATTGATGATGAACATCATATTTTTACGTATATTAGATAGATGAAGGGTAGGAATGCAAAAGGAGTCAAGCGCCATTCTTCACTTCTTTCAGGAGAGACTAAAAACATGTTGTAAATTCAGCGGGACCATTTAAGAAAAAAAAAAGAAAGTGCTTTCGAGATACTTTCATCCTCTATTGAACTAAAAAAAGTTTGCTCACAAAAAGCTATCGGGTTTCGAGAAATTGAATGAAACAGGTCACGTTTCGAGGTTAGATTTTGGGTCCGTATCGACTTTTAACATCTTTCAACATTAATTGTGGAGTCAATTTGCAGTTTAAGAAAAAAACTAAAAATTTCAATTCTAGCTATTGAATGGACGAATTGATTTCCAAAAAGTTTGTTCAAAAAAAATCATGCAGTTTCGCGAAATTTGAAAATCCAATTATGACTTCGAAATGGTGTAAAACTGACATTTCAACTTCAAAATAATGACGATAGCAGTAATAATTTTGCATATTTCCAAAAAATGAGGAATTGGGTTATTCAGTGCTGAACGGAAGGGACCCAATAGTAATTAAAAATAATTAGCCAGTGTCGAGAAAAATGAAAATTGATTTTTCACTTCGTGGTTAGAAAAGCTTCTCGGACTGTGAACACAAGAACACAAATTTCGAAAAATGATGCCCCAAAAAAATCCTTTGGCAGGCTTGTATAATAGAATTTATCTGATTTTTTGAGCTAATAAACCCGATTTC
>CAKNXH010000115.1:156362-232714 GCA_932178445.1 Andricus quercusramuli
CGTTTACAAATTGGGTGGCCCTGAAAACGGCCGTTTTATTTCAGTGATAGCTGTAAGAAACAGAATTAGTTTGTATGGACATGATTATTCCCACGTAAAAAATTGGATGACCATGGACCTTTCAAATTCGAAGGAATTGAAATTGTACTGAATGTTCTAAAATAAATTAAAATAAAAAAATAATAAAAAATAATTTAGAATATTTGAATATGAAATTATACCCTAATTTATATGGTATGTTGCCAAAAAGTTTTGGAATTGACTTGGAAAATGACTTATGACGTTATTGAGACGATTATGGATCGATCTGAATGAAATTTACTATTCACTGGGTCTTCAAGCAGCTGGTTTCCAATTTGAAATTAAAATTTTTAACAACAATAAAAATATCAGTAAAGTGGTAGATCCAAATAATGTTTTTAGACAATTCAAAGGTTTTGTTTTTGTTTTGTACTCTACAATATAGGCAGTGAGTTGAATAATTTTAATCCATAGTGGTCACACTGGGTCCATTGGACCCCAGGCTTGATATTGATAAAATTGATAACTTCAAACTGTAAAATAAATGTACTTTTCGTCAAAGCTTGTTATAATACTATTTTTTTACAAACTACAATATTTTGAGAGTAAAACGCAGAAAGCGTTTTTGATCAATCTCAAAAATTGAAATTTTGATGAATATTTTTATGAAAGAAGTCAAATTTCCCGAAAAAAAATGTTTCTCGCGTTTTTCAACGTAAACAAATTTGGAAATGAACAAATTATTGGATTATGAAGAGGAAGTCTTCAACTAAATTCCAGTTCAAGGTTTGAGTCGATACATAAAAAAGAACGCAAATGGCAACTGTTTTTCTGCGTGGGCTCCATTGGACCCAGTGTGACCACTACGCTATTTGTAGGAGGTGTGACCACTACGGGTTAAAAAACCGCATATTACTGCGGAAGAAATTTTGTTGATGAATTGAAAATACACCAGAGACTCTTTATTTGAATGCGCGATCGCACGCGTTATATGAATTCCTAGAACTGCTGTTCCCCTCCGTTTCTCAGGGGACAGGGCGAGAGACGGTTGCGACTCCGCCTCTGAAGGGACGCAGTTCACTACTCCGCAGTCAAGTATATTGCGCAATATTATGGAAACGGTTCAGGCGGCCCTGCCTGTTTACGTTTCGCTTTACGCGCTATATGAACAAGGCTATTTTCAGTCAACCCCCGAGATTGTTCATCTATCGAGGTTCTGGTGTAGTTGCTCTCAGGGGAGTGGAAACATATGAAAAATATATTGTTTTCAAGGCTGTGAATGAATAATGGCTCACTGTAACGAGAAAATGTCACGAGAGTAAAAAGTTTTATGTTGTGTCAGAGATTAATAAAAAAATTCAAAAAATTTAACTAATTGCTAGTGGAAATCTACAGGTTTGATTGTAGAAAAGTGAGCCACTAACGATTAGTAGAAAAACAACTTATTTCTTAGTAAAAAATATGAACTTATTCAGGACTGTATATAATAATTTTAGAAAGTTATAAAAATGAAAAACGTGAAAACTAGAAAAGCTCATTTAAACGATGCCGTGGTGTAAGATTCTTAACTCTATCAAACAATAAGAGAGTCATATTGTGAAATTCTAGACGTGATGTAACGTGTCTCCAATTTGAAAACATTGCCAATGAATTGCCATTGAATCGATAGACTTTACATTAATTATACTCATTCGGGGTTTTCTGGCACTACTTTTCTGCAAATTTTGTTGCCGATTTTCCAAATTTTCTTCGGTTGTATATTTTTCTAATTTTCCATAGGAAATTGCAATTATATAGCAAACTTTGTAAACATTATTTGCCTTGAATATGAATAAACTTGAGTGTCCAAAGAGTTTATTTTTGAGTTGAAATCTTCTTTTCTCACGAAAAATTCAGTTTATTGCCTCTCTGAATTGAATTGTAAAAACTTAAGAAAGTAGTAGTGAGATTTCACCCTTAGCGAAAATTTAGCCACTAAAGATTAGTATAAAATTACAAATTTCATTGGTCAATATGTTACCTAATTTAATAGTGAGAAACAAATAATTGCTTGGTATAATTGTCTCAACTTATTTAGAGCTGTCTGATTTTTAGAAATTATAAACGTGAAAAACGTGAAAAATCTATTAAAACAATATGACGGACGCATTGAAAAATTGTTGATGT
Source organism: Andricus quercusramuli (assembly GCA_932178445.1). NCBI lineage: Eukaryota > Metazoa > Arthropoda > Insecta > Hymenoptera > Cynipidae > Andricus > Andricus quercusramuli. The sequence goes on from CAKNXH010000115.1 coordinate 158,550, forward strand.
GACCTTGTCTGTTCCTGTTTTTCAAATGTTTCCTTCTGGTTGTTTGCACAAAGTTAAAAAAAAAACAATTTTTTTTTATATTCAATAGTTCAATGGACTATACATTAATTATGCATATTCAGGGTCATTGTCCACGCGTGCAAGTGTCTAAATTTTAAATGAGGTTCGTTCACTTGACGCGGGTTTGTTAAAAGTATAAATAATTTGAAAAGTTTATCAATGTGGATATATTTAATTAAAGGCCAATAATTCCGGTACTCGTAAATATGGTAACAACTGGTAACACTGAGTTTATTCAAATTTAATCTGAATTTCGCTTATTCTGTTAGCGACGAAGGTCTTCAAAACATGAGGGGAGGTGTTGATCCAATTCAGTACTATGGTAGAGTCAGACCAAAATTGTGTTTTTTTAAAGTTCATATTCAATGATTCCTTGACGATCTTGAATAATTTGACCAAAAGAACTGCAGCACACAATTCCAATCGTGGAATTGTGACATTCTTGACTGGAGCAACTCGGGATTTTGCACACAAGAGCATTGAGTGGTGTCCTTTCTCATTTGATGACCGTACGTATATACAGTCGCCATACGCCTTCTCACCGGCATCAGCAAATCCGTGAAGCCGAAGATTCTGAGTATCTGTAACCGTGACTGCTCTCAGAATGATCCACTGGTTGATTAATTCCAGCTGATCTCGATATTCCTTCCGTGAGGATGCTGATTCAATGGGTACTGGATCGTCCCATCCCAGGTTGATTGAATCTTGGCCAAGACAATTATTGGTGCCAAGAGTCCTAAGGGATCGTACAATTGAGCAATCTGTGACAGCATAATCCTCTTTGAAGTAGGTTTCTCTTCCAGATCCATCTTAACGTCAAAGTTTAGCGTATCCTCTGCAGAATTCCAACATACTATCAGGGCTTTCATGGTCTCATCCTGAAATATTTGCTGTCGAACGATATTTGAGCAGTCCGACAACTCCTCGATGAGTCTTGCGTCATTTGCTATCCACTTTCAGAGACGTAGACCTGCCCTTTTCGTCAGTACTATGAGATCATCTCTAAGTTTTCTAGCCTCTTCCACGGTGTTGGCTCCTGTTAATAGATCATCTACATAGAGATCATTCCTCAGTACTTCAGCTGCTCTTGGAAAGTGTTCACCCTCATCATCAGCAAGTTGTTTTAGACAACGAGTTGCCAGGAATGGAGCCGCAGATGTTCCCTAAGTTACCGTGTTAAGCTGGTAAGTTCTCAAAGGCTCCTTATCATTGAACCGCCACAGAATTTTCTGATACTGCCTATCCTCAGGGTGAATCAAAAACTGTCGATACATTTTTCCTATGTCTGCACTTAGAACATATGTATGTCGACGAAAACACAAGATCAACTCAAATACTTCGACCTGAGTCTTTGGTCCTACCATCAGTGTGTCGTTGAGTGAATCCCCTGTGTCTGACTGTTCTGATACATTAAAAACAGCTGTGAATTTTGTAGTGAGGCTGGACTCCTTGATGACTGCGTGATGCGGAATATAATATCCGCTCCTGTCTGTAGCTGAAATATGCTCCATGTGACCCAACTCCTCCTAGGATCTCATATAATCGTGATACTGATCACGCTTTCTTCCATTTCTCTCATTTCTTTCATTATTGCACCGTTCGTCAAGAAGCTTCAACGCTACCTCGTAATTAGCTTCGGCAGTTTGAAAATTCTCTATGACTCGCGCAGCATTGTCTTTTACATACGACCTTAAATATCTTAGTTTTTAAATTTTAGGAATGCTCGCATCCTTATCAATTATTGCTACAAAAGAATCTCTAAACCCGAGCCATTCGTTCTAGATACCAGAGGAAGTGGGGAGATCAAGCTAGGGTAGTGGAAAGTATGTTCGGCTACTTGAACTATCAATGACAGGAGAAGAGCTGCGCGAACTCGCTAATTTTCGCAAATTTTCTATTTCTGCTTGGCGTTGAGCTATGAGCTCTGCTTCTAATTGTGCAATGCGTGTACGCTGTAACAATAGTTTATCTGCATTGCCCAATGTTTCAGCTGTCGAACGTCGAGGTAGTCGTTCATTAATCAATTTAGTAGCTAACGCAGTATGTCGAAAGAAATTGTCTTCAAATTCAGTACGTTCTGCCTCGCGGTTCGGCCCTGATGCTAAAGATTCTAAAATTGACTGTGCTTTTTCATAATCATCCCAGGTTTTCTCTATGTTTTTCAATCGCAATTAAATATCTTCTACTATAATTGAATCATGCGATTGTTCGCTTCAACCTTTTCCTAAAAAGGTTCGAAACTTAGTTAATTTAGTTCTGCAGATTGTACGCGATTGGCGAGAACTTTCTAAATCTATTGCTACTTAATAATAACGATATTAAATACAAATTACGAAAGGTCAATAATACAAATACAAATCTGTTTACAATACGCTTACTTGAGTTCTGTTGATTGATGAGTCATAGATTACTCAGTGATTACCCAATTTTGTCAAAGCGCCTTCTCCAAATCCGATGATTTCTAAATGTTTGGTTTCGGCTCGTCTCCAATAGAGGGCGCCACTTGAGGGCCGTCGAGGTCCCTCTCGTCAAATGTTGCGCCTCTACTCCCCCCAGTTACTCTTCCTGCTTCGCCCCGAACGGATGTGTGTCGGCGTGTACGTGGCGACGCGGTAGCCATCGGCCGTATGTTCGGTTCAGTCTCTCGTCGTGCTTCAACCAGATAGGACGGACGATCGAAAGTGTTTGTGCAGTGTCTTCGATTGTAACTCAGTCGATAAACCACATTAATTCAGCAGTGAAACGATCAGTGTTTGTGTGATCTCCCGATTGAAATATAAATGAATTGTAGTGCTGGTTCTCTCCACATGTGAATGCTTGATATTTTCCAGGGTAAAATCAAGGCATCGATTCTTTCGTTGCAGTTGCCACAACCTTGTGGATGATTCCCTCGTTATTCGTTGCGCTTGCAACGACCTGTTGATTTTGGTTTCTTGAATTCTTTGATTTCTTGACTGCTAAGTATCAGTCAAGCCACATTCATGAATTTTGGCGCCTCATTCTTGACCCAGCGCCACCTTTGACTTTTAAGTGTTTCAACAGAAATATCACTTATCAGTTCACGACTGGCGAATTACTTTTCTTTGCTGAACAATACTTTTTCCTCGCACTAATTTGTCTATTTAACAAGTTCATCAATTCACTGCGAGGATCCGACTAACAAAGGACCATGTCGACGCGTGCAAGTGTCTAAATTTTAAATGAGGTTCGTTCACTTGACGCGGGTTTGCTCAAAGTATGAATAATTTGACAAGCTTATCATTGTGGTTATATTTAATTAATGGTAAATAATACTGGCACTTGTAAATATGGTATCAACTGGTAACACTGAGTTTATTCAAATTTAAAAGAAAAACTTTACACCACATTTATACTTTACATAACTAGTGATCGTCAATCGGTTTGTCGTGGGAATGAATATGGCTCACATCGCTCGTCTATCCGTACTTAAGAAAAATAAATCTGCGCAATTATAAACGCAGTAGTCAAAATCTAAATTCATTCAACAAGGCTCAATCTGATTTATAATGAAGCTTCCGCTCTGCGACAGTCATCATGCGCTACTTTTTGACAAAAGTCCATTTTTGAGTCTAAAAATGTTTTACGATTTTACATATTTCTAGTTTATATTAAAAAATTGAAATTATTCACGGGAGCGCAGATTTACAAAAAACATATTGCCTAAAAGGCTGTAAATAAATAATAAGTCGTCACAGTAGATGAATTTTCAACCAAAAAAATTAATTTTGAACAAAGCAATCACACATTCAAATGAATTCCGAACCAAAAATAAAATATCGTAGACTTTCAAGTCAGAAATAGTTGCACTTTATTGTTGAATTCTATTAATTTAGATCACATTTGAGAAAAAGAAACGATAAAAAGGGGAAAAAGGACGTTTCTTGAAAAAAGGGAGAAAAAGTAGATTCATTTAGAAGAAGGAATGAAGGGGAATCGGGAAATGAGTGGGAAGTATGAAAAATGAAAGTGCTGTTCAAATTTCTTAAAATATTATTGATCTGTACCATTGCAGGGCGAAATTCCGCAACATTTGCAAATTTTGTTCAAATTTATCATCAGTAAACGCACGTAATGTTATATAAGTTCGAAACATTACTCCCACTGACCTCCCTACAATCTCCTTGATAGCAGCCTTAGTTTTTGGATTGACCCCCCCCCCCTGAAATTGGTAATGGAGTTTATGGACGACCCCTAGGGACTCTTGAGTTCATCAAAATAAAAATGTAAGGTTCGTTGAACAAATTCTTTAATAAAAACTCCATATGTTTGTGCTTTCAGCATTGCCAAGGACTAGTACGCATCCTACTCTACCTGTGTACGATAGTCATAAAGAACTTGCTGCAATATACTATGCTGGAAAAATGTATTTACCCTACAATATTCTATCAGAAAGTGAGTACGATAATATGAAAACTAAAATACAATCTAGACTAAAAATCAGGGAATTCTGTCACAAAGGTCTTGGTTGTTTTTACATTCTCATCCGAGAAGATATTAGATTTGTGTGAGATTTGAGCCCCTCCCCCCTCGCCCCGATTTTGTCAAATGTCCACGTTTTGAGACCCTCTGGATCCGAAAAACAGGTTTTTACGAATTTGTCTGTCTGTTTGTGTGTATGTATGTATGCATTTATGTATGTCTGCCTCTAAGTACAATAACTTTCGAAAAATATGGCCTTTGGTCTGCTCGTCAAGTGTCCTAAAATTATTGTGAAGTTCGTTAGCCAGCGATTTTGGATAATGATTCAAAAAATGCATTTTCAAAATTCTTAAGACCACTTTTTTCAAGATCTAAAAATTCTATGTATGGCTATTCGTAGCACTCGGCAACTCGAACAATTTATCCTCAAGAATTTTTTTGATGTAAAGAATATGAATAGAGTTATCGTATTTTAAAAATTCAAAAAAAAAAAAAGAACGTAAATGAACATTTTGCGCCAAACAACGCATGATATGAAAAAAGTCAAGCGAACAAAAACGTTATCTCTGGAAGCCCTACATGATTATCATAACAACTTTTTGATTTCATGTGAAAAATTGAAAATTCAATTTTTGATTGCACAAAAAATAAGGAAAAATAAGAAATTACATTTTTTCGTAAAACTATGCACGATACGAAAAAAAGATAAATCAACGAAATTTATGCACCCATAAAGGATCTTCAAATTTCTTAATGATCAATTTTTATAGGATGCGTAGTTCTTGTCTCATACGTAAAGAGCAACACTAAAAAAGAAAGAAATTGAATTCTTGGACAAACGACACAAGCTACAAAGAAATCTAATTTGACAAAAGTTTTTAACCCAAAAAAGAGCTGAGAAATTTTTTGTTCCTAATTCTTTGATGAAGCGCGTAAATTAAAAAATAAAAAAATCCAATTTTTGAACAAACGACAGAATCTATAAAAAAATGAATAAACAAAAGTTCCTCATCGAAAAAGGGCTACACATTTGTAATGAATCATTTTTTATTAGGACGCGTAGTACTTGTTTCAATCGTAAAAAAATAGGTTTGGAAATAGAAAAATTAAATTTTTGGAAAAAGGACACAAGCTTCAATAACATTATATTTAAACAAACTTTTCGCCATAAAATGTATCTACTTTGCTCACAACCACTTCACGCCAAAATGCGTATTTTTAGTTTAAATAGTAAAAAGTAACATAGAAAATAACCAAGTTAAATTTATGGTAAAACGGGACAAGTGGAAATAAAAATGTTTAATATCAAAATTATTTTTTTCTCATAGGATGCGCACTCTTTTTCAATTACAATAACAAGGCAATGAAAATACGTATGATTCAATGCCAACGCATATTATGAATTGCAATAATATAAATTGATTGAATTATAATTGATAGCCCACATGCATTATGAACACATTAGGGTGGTCGAGAATTTCTTTAATCAAATTTTCATGCATGTCACCCGAAAATTCGTTCGAATCCAAAAAAAATTAAGCCATTTTTTTGAAGGAATGATATTCCGAGGTAGTGCAAGACTCATGAAGCTTAAAACATATTTCCCACAAGAAAGAAAGAAGTTTTTATGAATTCTATTCAGAATCGTCAATATTAGGTGACTCGAATTGAAACTCAACATTCCTCTTTGCAGTAGGACATAAAATACGAATAAAGTATTACTTTTCAAATATCGCCTACGTAATTCTGTTCCATAGGGTCTCAGAAAAACCCCGTAAGTAAAACAATGGAATTTGCAACCTTTTGGTGATAATTATGATTTTCAGCCCGTTTTTTCAATGAAAATTGTTTCTTATACATGTCAAATATTATTACTACTCTTACTTTTATATACGTGTGTACGAGTGTATAAAAACACTCAGAAAACGATTTGGCTGAATTGAAAAATTTTTCGTTGTTTCAACCACAGAATGAGGATATTACAAGGATTACCAAATATTTGGTTCAACATAATTTTCATGTATGTCCAAGAAAATAGCTTTCTTAGTCCAAAAATTCTTTTTCGGGGTGATGTTACTAAAATTTGATAATATAAAGGCTAAAGTGAATATTTCGATTTTCAAAGATTGTGATCTCTTTTCCTCAATTAAAATGTGGTTTGCCTTGAGAAAATTCGGAAGGTTCAGCTAGTATACTTGTCAGTACCAATTTGGGTTGAATTTTACTCGTTTTCATGCTTGACTTCAAAATTGCTATAATTAATTTTTGTTCCACACACAAAACAATTAGGACCAAGTCAATTCGTTTAATTTTAAAAATCGAATTTGCTACTAGACTTAGTTAAAGTTTGTGTAAAATAGAATCATCTGACTGGTTACTATAATTTTATATTGTATTTGCATCACATGATTTTCATATTGATTTTATAAACCTGAGGCATTCATTTCAATATGCATTGATGTTTTGAAATCAATACTATTTTTCAACATTGTTCCTTGAGTCCCATTGTTCAGTGTTAGGAATCTATTTCTCTAAAGTAGTGATCCTTTATTTGAACCAAACACATGTCTTCAATTAATTAAGAAAATCGAACTCCTGAAATAAAATATTAATTTCTTTGAACTCAAAAGGTCCAGCTGGATGCATTTGTTTCGTTCCAGGAATTAGATTCTCTAAATCAATGAGTGCGCCTTTCCATCAATCAATTTGTCGGAAAATTTTTTTTAATTAAAATTTTTGTAAAAGGATGTTCCAAATTTTGGCAGTTTTAGAAATACATAAATTTTGAATTTTTGGAAAATTTTTCCAATTAAGCATTTCCTTGGGCAAACGTTTGTGTTGTTGCTTCTTCTACAAAGCAAAGATTCGGAGGTGTATGTCGAGGTTTGTAATTAGCTATACTTTTGGTTGAATTTTGTGATGGTGTTAATACGGATTGTGCTGATTCACCGCTTTTTTGTTTTGTTGTAGGCTTGGGAGCTAGAGGAATTTTTAAAATGTTTGAAGGGGATTCTACTTGATACGGAATATTTGCATATCCAATTTTCTCAATAGTTTCCTCGGTTTCATCCTCTGGAATTTCGAGTTCATTTAGTTCGTTTTCAGACTGATTTATAATTAAGTTCATTCTTTGATCGACTATCGTTTCGCTATCTAGTTCAAGTTCTTCTACCGTTTTCATATTGCACTTTTGTTTTAACTCTGTTCCTTTATAATCGATTATCTGATCCTGCGCAATTTTTGACTCTTTATCAATGAATGGGATAGGTTTTAATGGGTTCGAATGAATAACTATATGATTATGCCGAAATGATATTTTGACATTTTCTTATCTAAGGTATTCTCTTCCTAGAATTCCATCTGTGTGTAGAGGAAAATCTGGAGAGACTACGTGAAACGCTACCAAGGATTTTTCTATAGATATCTTTACTGTGCCTATTGTGGTCCATAGATTCATCTTCGTTTACTAATAATTCTTCGTCTAACGAATTTAATTTTATAATATTAATATCGGCTCCTGTGTCGATTAAAAAGGAAACTTTCGTTTTATTGAAACTAGGGGATGTAAGTTCTATTGCTGGGGATTCTAAATTGAATTTTGGATCTAAATTTGTCAGTCTGGTCTCATGATTTGTGCGTTTGTATGACGCTTCTAGTTTTCCGTGCTCGTCTCTGCGTCTGTACGGCGAGCGGGATATTAGTTTAAATGGTCTGCATCTTTTGAAAAACCAGGTGAGTCCTGTGAATAATATGGCTCAGGATATCCTGTAGTTTGCAAAGGGGCAACTGGAAAAAAAGGTTTGATTGTATACGGATACTCGTGTGGAGAATTATGATTATACGGATAATTAATAAATTCTTGCGTGTCTGAATTTGTGTTTGGTTTTGAATAAGAAGCATCATAGGGATGTGCAATCGTTGAAAAACGAATATGATGACTAGGATTATAATCCTGTGAATCCAAATAACTGGGGTGAGAATATCTTGATTCATAATAATTGTCTCATGTAAATACCATGAGTACGTTTTACGGGGTGCAAATCGCTGTTTCAGGTGTTTAATTGCAACATTAAAAGTCGTCAAATTTCTTTCGTGAATGCTATTCCTGGCCGAATCCTTTAAACAAGCTAAAACCGCTTTAAGATACTGTGCTTCACAATTAGAAGGCACTGCTGATGCTCCGTTTATAATATCTTGAATAAAATCTCTAACGGACATGTTTTTTCCATCATAAGTAGGGATATTTATAACCGCTTGTTGTATGGCGAAGCACTCTTCCATGGATGTAATCATGGCTTCATTGAGTGTGCGATTAATATCTTCAGTAAATTGTGTTTGTTTAGGATCGCAAGGCATTTTGTGAAAGTTGTGATGAACTTATTATACAATTTATTTAAAAACAGGTGATGTCAATGAGATGAGATAGCTCAATAACTGTGCATATATTCAATTCATGAAACAATCCTAGGAATTTATTCTGTTGTAGGGTGTGATGTTATAAGTGCGTTCACTCAGATATTCGTTACAATACCAGTGGATTGCCTGACTATGTTCGCGCGTTCAGTAGAAAAAGCGATACAGGTTAGACAGTTGCGCTAAGACAAGGAATGAATAGAAGAACTTGAGAGAATTTGTCTTCGCGATTGCTCGAGCAATATTTTTAATCGTAAACGTTTATCAATTCTTTTTAATACATGATTGGCCTTGATAGATTACTTGATAGCCTTGATAGCGACCGCTCTTTAGGTTCAGTAGAAAAGGCAGTAAAGGTTAGACACGTACTCTGTTTAAGAACGAGGAGCAACATTTCGAATGTATAGATTCGATGTCTCTGGTTGCACCTAGCTCTGCAACGACAGATTGAGTTGTCATAGACTGGATAAATTAATGATGTGAATTATAATTTCAGAATCGCGTGTGATTGTTTAAAACACTGACTTCGAAATAAAATTTTGGAAATATGTTGTAGCTAGAACTTCGGTTTGAAGGAATGAAGTTATAATTGTAACTTCTAGTTGTTAAAATTGACTGAATCTGCAATGAATGAATCTATTGTAGGATTTCCAGTTAAAGGCGATCAATCCGTAAAAGAGAGTTTCCAAAAAGGGATTCAACTTGTTTTGGAATAAAAGGTAATTAAAGATCTAGAGAATTGTAATTTGTGAATAATTTCGAAGAAATTTGTTTTTTTTTTTAACCGAAATGTAAATTTTGAGATTTAAAGAAGCACTGAGTTTAAATTTGGATTAAAACACTGAATTTAAACGGAAGTGACAAATCACACCGCTGCCACCAAATCAGCTGTCACGTCCCGAGCAATAGGCGAGAGTAGAATGGGAAGTAGGAAAAGAGCGAGACCTGTGTGCTGATTATATCAGGCTGGTAAGACCTGACTAATTATTTGATAGCGGGTTTGTGTGTCGCTTATGAGCCCTACGCGGACTGTGTCAGAATACAGTGTTTGAAATGAGTGAGAGATGGTTGCTTAAATAGTTGCTTTATTGTAAAGCATAAGAATAAAGTTAAAAGTTACATGAAATAGACTCACATATACCTTTCGATGCTTGAAAGGGCAAGAGAGTGAGTTGTTTTGTCGGTTGGATCTCGTTATTGTTTGTAAAACACCGACGGAGTTTTACCGGATGAGAATTTTAATTTACTTGAAAGTAATTCAATAGTGAGTCCTTTCACGAACGTTGACACCGCGAACTTTATTCGGAAAGTTTCTCTGCAACGACCAAAAGTCTCAGCCGAGGGGACTTAGTTCGGGACTTGAACACGTTAACTATTTTGAGTTGAACTTGAAAGTACGCGACTTATTCAGAGTGTTTCTTCGGTCACAATGAGTTAGAAGCTGCGACTTTGTCAAAGCGATTCGTTAATCGTAGATCGAAGTGAACAAGTATGACTGCCGAGAACGTAAGACAATTGACAAGGATGTATCTGGGGTTTATATATGATGGTTTCTCCATGTTAGGGATAGGGCGATTGAACTTTTGAAATTGGCACTTATCCAACTATTAAAATCGGCACGCTTCTAACTTTTGAAATCGGAACGTTTCTATTACTATACTCTATTCTATACTCGTATCTAGTTCTGCTCAATGTTTGTGAGCGATGCTAGTGGGTAACTAATACTATTAAACGTTGAATGATTTATGCTATCGTCAGCAACCGTGGACAGCAGTCGCGCATCTCGACTTTTGACCTTTTAAGAATATGAATTCTACTACTAACTTAATTATGTGTAATGCGTTTAGTCAGACACTTTCGGTTACCGTCTGGTCTGACTATACGCATGTTTATCCAGATGACATTATGTTGATAAATTGTTACCTTAATTTAGACATACGCGTGTACTCATGTTCCATATAGTTAGTTTCTTATTGGATTATTAGGAATATGCATACATTTGTATGTTATTAAATATACTTAATTATCTTATAGCGATAGAGTCTGCAATTACAATCTCTTATTAACCGAACGTATGCTAAGTTTTCGGTGATCTCTGAGTTCTTATCCCTTCATGGTAATACTTTAAGTATCTTGTGGTCTCTTTCTTACCGACCGTACTATAGTTATCATACCTAGGTTCAAACTCAGATAAGATCGGTAACGCTATGGCTTGTAGTAATTTTTGTAAAATTTCGGGATTTAAGACAACTACCTTCAAAATGAGCTCTTAATCATTCGAAAATGTTCAATAGCCACCGAGATAGAGCGTCTCACATGGAACCTTTTTGATAATTTTCCACGAAAATAGTTGAAAATCAGTTTTTCAAAAGTTTCTCAGGTCTTAAGATGCTAAAAAAAGTCGAATCAAAATCTGATAAAATCCTATTCATGAGAAACTTTTGAAAAACTGATTTTCAACTATTTTCGTGGAAAATTATCAAAAAGGGTACACGTGAGACGCTCTGTCTCGGTGGCTATTGAACATTTTTGAATGATTGAGGGCTCATTCCGAAGGTAGTTGAGTCCTCTATCAACACCAATAATCATATTATGGGTAAAATACACTTCTGAGGAGGTATCTCGGAGAACCCGATTTTTTTCACTGATTTACTTCACTAATATGCGCTGTATCTCGGTAAGCAATTAATTTTTTCAAGTTATAGGGGTTATTTCAAAGGTAATCAATTTTTCTACAAATCATATAAGAAGTACTTTAGTTATAAGATACATCCTTTAGGAGATATTCCTGAAAATCGATGTTCGTTATTTATGGCCTATTGATATGCGCTCTGTCTCAATAACCAATGCATATTTTTTTAAGTTACAGGGCTCATTTGAAAGGTAATCTAATTCTATACAAATCCCGTGACAACAACTTTTGTGATGAAATACATCTCTGAGGAGCTATTCTCAAAAAACCGATTATTGGTACTTTTGACTGAAAAAAAGTGATTTTCTTGCGAACAGGATCCGTTCGGATTTTGTCTTAACGATTTTTGAGCACTTCCAGGTACCAGAAAGAGAATGCCATGTTAACTTTTCTTAGGTGTTTCAAGCAGGTTTTTTTTCCTTCCCGGCCATCGTGTATATCAGCTATTTAGGCTCGTATCTTACGTCTCGGACGCGATCGAATGGGACGCTGGCGAGTTGCTACAGACCCATAATAGAAAAAAATGTTCACCAGACTACGAATTGTGTTGTCTGAAGGTGCCGAATTTCTCTCATATTTTTTACGATAAGCACGCACAGTTTTCACAATTGAACGATTGTTTTCAATGTAAAACGCTACGGTTTCAGCGCGTTCTTTCGATGTGTTATGACTAATGGTTAAAATGGTACTGAATGGCGTTTCAGAATCGTGCTCATTCGTCAAAATCAGCTGAAAAACAACAGAGTTATTCAATTTTGGAATACCGAAAGTCTAGCTGTCGCATCCTGTACACAATCACCCCCTCCGAAAATTTTGTTGGATTCGCCCTTGGTCGTCAAATGATTCCTTACTTTCTACGGATTTTTCAAGACGGGCAACCTTTGTTCAATTTCAGAGCATTGAATTCAATCGATGAATGACTCATATTTTACATTGACCTAAATAATCCAATACTTTTATAATAGGAAAGATTTCTGTGAAATAAATTTGCGTTCACGTATCCTCCCCATCCCGAGTAGTTCTAAGTTGATGATTCTTTGAAATATTCGAATTAATTAATAACTATATTTTTCTTTTACATTCAGATGTAGACCAATCCCGTCTTCACGAGGTTATTCCTGAGAATAGTGTTCTCTACCGTCAAGGAAATAAATCATTCATTGGAATATACCATGGGGATAAGTTTTACTATAGACGTGGTAAGGATGATTATTTAAATGACTACTAAATAATTGAGAACAAATATTAGAAGATTCTACCTCAAAAGTTCTTAGCTTATCAAGTTACTTTTCTGTCAATTCACCCCTTGAACATATACAGTCCAGGCATCTCGCATTAAGAAAAGCCTTTTTGCCTTTTTAACTAGGAGCCGTGCATAAATTACGTACATTCTTTCCTGCAATTATGAATGAAATTCGTTTTCAACAAAAATGCTAATTTTCAGCCCAAACAGACGAGTTTTCTATGAAAAAGGCGAATTCGTAATCAAGAAGAATAAGTTTTTACCAAAAAAAAAAAAGGAATCTTCAACAGAAGACTAATTTTCAAGCAAATAGTTGATTTTTCCACTCAAAAAAATATTTGAAAAATACATGAATTTTGCACAAAATGGTTAAATTTTCAATTAAGAAGATGATTTTCTAACAAGAAAGGCGAATATTTAACCAATCATATACATTTTTAAACAAAAAAAGTATTATTTTTTCAACTTTGAATGATAAATTTTTACCCCGAAGTAGAATATTTTCAATTTTCATTAAAAAAGATCAATTTTCCAATTAAGAAACGAATATGATACACAAAAGTTCAATTTCTACCAAATAGTAAAATATGAATTTTCAAACAAGAATAATAATTTTCTAGCAAAAAGACGAATCTTCAACGGAACACATAAATTTCTATTTAAATAGATTAATTTCCTGCCAAAAAAGGCAACAAATTACGTGAATTTTCAACGAAATAGTTTAAATTCCTAACTAAGAAAGATCTATTTTTATCCAGAAATAGAATATTCAAATTTTTATCTTAACAAATTATATTTCAACTTATACACCAATTATACAACACAAAAATTTAATTTTCTACCAAATAGTGCAATTTTACCAATTCGCTGAAATGTTTCAGGCAAAAAAAAGGACTTCCCACAAAACAGTTGAATTTTCTACTCAAAAGTTAATTTTCAACCCAAATACAAGAAGGTAAATTTTGAGCCAAATAGTTGAGTTCTTAACCAGAAATATACATTTTTGATAAAGAATACAAATTTTTTACTACAAAAGATGCATTCCAAATAAAATACATAAATTTTCATTTGAATATTTGATTTTTGTACCAAAAAAGACAAATCTTCAACAGACTACGAACATTTTCAGCCAAATAGTTGAATTTCTGAACAGAAAGATAAATTTTCAACAAAGAAGATTAGTTTTATGAAGAAAAAGACGATTCTCCATTAAAATACAAATATTTGCAACCAAATATTTGAGTTTTCACAAAAAAAAGATAAAGTTTCGACGAAGGAGATAAATTTTCTGCTAAAAATCACGAATTGTCAAAAAAATACACAAGTTATTCGCCAAATAGTTGCATTGTTCACCAAAAAAATATGAATTTACAACAAAATACCTACACTTTTATCCAAATAGTTGAATTTTCATTCAAGAAGATTAATTTTCTACCAAAAAGGACGAATTCCCAACAAAATATTAGATAAATCTGTTATCCAATGAATTAATTTTTAACCACGAATATTATTTTGCTACCAAAAAAATAAATTCTCTACAGAATGCATAAATGTCTATTTCAATAGTTGAATTACTTACCAAAAACGACAAATCTTCAACAAAATGCATATATTTTTACCAATCATGTGAAGGCTCTAAATACTTCACATTTTGTTTGTTTGTTTAAATAATATGATTTCTGATCGTTTAAATATTCATTCTGTGACTTTGGCTAATTTGATTTAAAAAATCGTTCAAAAGTTAGCTACGCTACATATCAAAAATAAAAGGTTGCAGTTTTGCATAATCTTCTCATAATTTGTTTCACTTTCAATTTTTCTGCCAGACATTTTTTTCTATGATGCAATTGAAAGAATCAATCTAGGTGAACATGATTTATTTAATGTTTTTCAAAAAAGTTTCTGTGACGCGTAGACGCATTTCTATCAAATTAGAATTTACATCAGGACCACTGGATAAACTGTTTTAGCCACAGAAGACGCACCCAACCTAGTTGAAACGATAGAAAACCTAGCAGATGCTTGGATTATAAAGGCACATGTTTATGTTAAACAACCTTTGCACAAATTTTATGTACACATATTTTTCTAATCTTTAAATTCATTAGTGAATATATTTTTCTTACAGCAAAAGGATGTCGAAGATGTCGTACTCAAATAGTCGCAACCAAAGAAAATGATTTCGTAGCGTCAGGTACCAGGCCTATTGGAGTGTTTTATCATGACGGCTTTCATAAGTTTATTGTCAAGGCTTAGAAAGATATGAGCTCCCTCCATTTTTTTCTTTCAATTTTTGTCTCAACTAACCTTGCCTGTCCCCTGCTATTGTTTTTTAATGTACCTGGGTACTCGACGGATCACAGGAAAAACTCCTAGGTAATAAGGGTTCCAGGTAAAAAATCTGGGGTTAATCTCACCATACAAAAAAAAAAATTAAGATCGATACAGGTAAAATCGAACAGTGATATTTTATTTTACTCGGGCTGATTTCCAGTTTTATGCATGTGAAGATTACCCCTAGCATCTTAACCTGCAACGCTCTTCAGTTTTCACCTTTTGTCTCACCTGTGTCAAGGCGTCAGCAGATGTTCAATGACTCACGGGTACCCACGGAGTTTTCCATGAGCTAAAGCTTGCCTTCATCGATGCTAATATGTTTTCCAGACGTCTAATTTTTCTATATTCTCATTTAATTTTTCAGCTAATTTAAATATCTCTGAGAAGTTACCTTCCCTGAATTATTTAAATTAAATAAGCATGTTCCATAAGGCAGGTTTGGCTCAACAATTCGAATTATATTTTAAGTCGTTCATAGAACGAGGTTTCTAAGTTCATTAATAATAAAAATTACAAAGTTTATTTCTGGCACAAATGTAGGTTATAAGCCATAATTATTATAATTGCACTGCATTGTTATCTATTATTTTTATATACTAAATTACAAAGTCTCAGCATTATAATAATTACGACACTTAGAATTAAAATTTGTTTTATATTATGACAATTTCATTGTTCTGTATTACGTATTATAATCATATTGAAATTACGTTATAATTATTGATATTTCTTAATACGATTATATTTTTATCATTGTAATATCATTATACTTGCGTCATATGTATAGACGTGAAGCAAGGCGAGAGCAGGCGTATCTTATTTGCAGGTTTCACAATATTACCTTCTAATTATTTCAACAAAGCTGCAAATATTACAAACTATCGTTTTTTTATTGAACTCATATTGAGCATTCTTATGTCTCGGGAGATTTTTTTTAAATTTGCAAAAAAATTGAAATTTCATTTTTAGTCGCTACCCAAAGCCGACTCTGAAAATCTATGAAATTTTAATCTCTGAACTGACTAACTTTTGTACATATATTTTAAATTTAAGTTTTCCTATTTTCGTACATTATTTTAGTTATCACTTTGAATGATTCTAAAGTCAAGTACCAATACAAAGTCTTGGCAGAGATAACGTTGAATCGCCAAAAACAAGGATTTTCTATTTCGGATCGTGGTAGTGTACATGTTATCGAACAAACTATGTCATATATAACAAAGAGCATCACGTTTGTCCGATTTTTTACACTTTTTAATTATTTTTTTGTTGAAATTATTACATAAATTCCAGTTTTCTCCTATTTGTCATGTACCAGTTTGTAATGTAACAAATTCGATGTTTTTATATTTTGCCGTTTCAAAATTCGAAAAATGAACCCAACTTGACTCAAATCTAAAAAAAGTTTTGATCATTTCCTAGGTTTCTTCTGGTAAAAAAACAGTTCTCAAGTTACTAGAATTATAAAACAGAAATTTTTAAATGTTAATCTTTTTTTTCATTGAAATAATTTATAACTCAAAAACAGGATTACTCCCGATGACTAGATTTACAATATTAGTATTTCCTTCTCAATTTGTTAAACTTTACTTAAAGCTTTAACTTCTTATACAATCTACAAATGAGAGGCAATTAAAATTTTCATTTCTTTCATGATGAAAGCCACGCAAAGCTTTTTAATTTTTATTTGAGAGCTTTAATCTTGAAAAATGTCTTTCCTATGTACATGCGATTAACATTTTTTGAATTTCAAATGTTTCTTTTCCCAAAGATTGAGTAATTTTCAATTTCACGTTCTTAGATGTTTTAATTTTCATTTTAGGTGATTTCAAATCAGAAAAGTTTTTGCAGTTTATAAGATTCGCAACATTTTCTACTCATTTTTCAATCATAAGTAATTACAAGCTAGTTGTTTTCCACCATCAAATTATTCAATACTTCAAATAATTGAATAAGTAATTTCTCACTAATTTTTAGTTGCTCACACTTCTCGAAATGAGCTAGTAGAATTTCATTTTTAATTTGTCAAATTTTACTAATTAAGATTTTGAAAGATGACCGGATAACTCAGGTTCAAATTTTCAGATAAAAAAATTAATTTTTATAAAAAAATCAAATTTTATACAAAAAAGTTAAATACTCAACCAAAGAGGTGAATCACAGAAATGAAATAAATTTTTAACAAAGTAATACAACTGTCTACAAAGTAGTTGGATTTATTACCATAAAAGATATATTTTGGATAGAATAGTTGATTTTTCAAATGAAGAGATGAATTTTCCAACGAAATATTTGAATTTTCAAGTAGAGATGATTTTGTGTCTAAAATGATGAATCTTTAACAGAAAAAATGTTTTTTTTTACCGTAGTTTAACTTGAAATAATGGAATACTTATGTGAATATTCAGTTGCAAAAATTAATTGGCAACAAAAAAGGAATACATTTTTAGGAAAATAGTTTAGGCTTCAAAATTAAAATGAATGTCTGACAAAGTAATTCAACCGTAAACCAGGTAGTTGGACCTTCAAATAAATCAGATGAATTCTGAATGAATAACTTAATAGTTTGATTCTACACAAAAATAATGAAATATCAACCATAAATAGATTAATTGAATTTTCTGTTGAAAAATAAAAAAATAATGACAAACCCGTTTACAGCATGCATTAACGATTGTTTTGAGCTTTGTTGCGTCAATTTATGTTCTTTTCTTCGAAAACTACGTTGGGCGCAAAAAAAGGGGCGGATTTTGGGGTCCCTCTTTCATTTCCAACAACAACAAAAAAACGAATTTTCAACAAAATTTGTTCAATTTTCGACCCAGAAGATGAAGTTTCTACGAAGAAACAAACAAATTTTCAATAGAATAGCTGAATTTTCAACTAAAAAAGATGAATTTTCAACGAAAAATAGAATACTTTAATTTCAAGTTAGATAAATAAATTTTCAACCAAATAAAACAAATTTTTAATGAAATAGTTGAATTTTCACCTAAGCAGATGAATTTCAAACAAAAAGATTGAATGTCCATAAGGAGAAAAAAAATCGAGAACAAGTGTAATAGTCGAATTCTTAGTTAAAAATATTAATCTTCCAAAAAAAAACTAATGTTCAACAAGAGAAATGAAACTTTAGCCAAAAAGATTAACTTTATACAAAAAAAGAATAATTTTTAACAAAATACATGCATTTCCAACCAAATATCAACAAAATACATAAATGTTCAAACAAATAGTTGAATTTCAACTGAAGAAGATTGATGTTTAAATAAGCATGAAATAGTAAAAATTTTAGTTTAAAAAATTGATTTTCAGAAAAAAACTAATTTTTAAAACAAAGAAAGGAATGTTCAAGCAAAAAGATTAATTTTCTACCGAGAAAAATATACTTTTTACAAATTACCTGAATTTTCAATAAAAAAGGTGAATTAGCCACCAAGGAGATCAATTTTCTGCCACAAAAGACGAAGTTTCAATAAAATGAAGACATTTTCTACTAGATAGTATAATTTTCAACTGAAGAAGATGAATGTTCAACCAAATATGAAATATTTGAATTTTCAGTTAAAAAAATAATTTAAAAATATGTTAACAAAATAGTTACATTTTGAACGAAAGAAAGGATTTTGCAACTCAAATGATGAATCATTGAGGAAAGAAATGAATTTTCAACAGAGTAGTTCCACTTTAAACTAAGTAGTTGAATTCTGAACCAAATGAAATTTTCTCGTCGCTATTCTGATTAGCGAAAATCTTCGAAATGCAATCAAAACTGATTGAAATACCCTGTTAATTCCAGGTTTTCCATTTTTCTTTCCATAAGGTATCATCTTGAAATGCGGAAAACCTTTAAAGTGTAAAGTTGTGAAGTGAAATTTGTCATATTACAGTATCAGTACCATTTTGACTGTTATTTTTTTTCTGCGAAAAAAGATTTCTTTGAAATTCATGATATAATGTTGGGGAATAAACCGAGTTTTTTTTCTAAAGAAAAGGTCACTAGTGCGCGCGTAGACAGCACAGTGTTCTACTGATTTTAGAAAACTTCTAGGTATGGAAGATTGATGGTATAATATAATCCCGCGAAGTTTGAGAATGTTCAACATGTCCTCGGTTTGCGGATAGAGGAACGGCCCGTAAGGCTGAACAGCCTCTCAGGTTAACTGCGAATACAAGAATGAGCTGTCGCGGACAGATGATAGGAACCAGTCGTGGGTGTGGTGAGCTGAACACTGGTAGAAAATATTCACCTAGAAACAAAACACTACCCAAACCAAAACTAAAAACCTTGTAAGGGAAAAATCCTGCTGCCCCATCGGACACCGCGGCGATGACACTGCCCGCAAGGGATGTGTGGAATGATTCGCCTGTATAGGGCCAAAGGGGTATTGATGCCAGCAGGCGCGCTGCCTTGCAGGGGGGTGTTAGGATACGAGGATGAAACTGTAATGTGTCTGACGACAAGTTGACATGGTCATTGTCAGAGTCGGAAAGCTCCCATACTTAGACCTAGGGAGGTATGGAGGTTATCACTCCTGGGACAGTGGACTCACCTACGATCGGAATAGGATCCTAACGTGCGGATTATCTTGAAACTACCATGGATAACTTGCGAAAACAAAAAACTAGAGTAAAATATCTAAGGGTGGGAACTCTGAACGCGTGTAGTCTAAATACTGGCGGATTTAGCGAACTCATTGGGATAGCAAATAAATACAAAACTGATTTAATACCATACTTTTCACTATGGGGGAGCTAAGGAGTTCAGACTGGGGACCGGTTTTCTTATTAATAAACGAATTTCGCAAGCGGTTATCGACATGCAATTCATGAACGATCAGTTATCATACATTGTACTAAAGGGTAATTTCAGCAAACTCATAATAATCAATGTGCACTGCCCCACCCAGGACAAATAGGAAGACCCTAAAGATCTTTTTTACGAAACAATCGAGCAGGTTTTTGACAAGTTCTCAACGTTTGACGCAAAAATAGTATTGGGAGATTTCAACGCGAAAATTAGAAAAGAACCAATGTATAGGCCTACAATAGGATCCGAAAGTTTGCATGACGTCAGTATTGATAATGGAACTAGAGTAATAAACTTCGCAGCTTCAAAGAATCTCGTTGTCAAAAGCACATATTCCAAGCATAAAAATATACATAAGTCCACCTGGACATCAGCAGATGGTATCACTCACTATCAGATTGATCACGTTCTAATTGACAGAAGACGTCATACAAACATTCTCGATATAAGATCGTATAGGGAAGCGGATTTAAATTCAGACCATTTTCTCGTGATAGTAAAACTAAGATCTAGGCTGGCGTTAAGTAAGAAAACAAGCCGCACAGAGCCAGCAGTCCGCTTCGATATAGATAAGCTTAAAACACCAACAGAAACATTAAATTATCAAGTTGAGATTTCTAATAGGTTCGACGATCTCCAAGAACAGAGAGACGATAACGATGATTACGAGGAGGACCCGGAAACCGTGTGAAGTAATATGAAAAATGCGATAAAGGCAGCCGCGAAACTTACTATAGGTCTAAAGAAAGTAAGCAAAAGCAAACCATGGTTTGACGATGAGTGCAAACTTTGGTTTGAAAACCGTCGGAAGGCCAGACTAATTAGTTTACAAAATAAGTGCGATCAAACACATAAGAAGTATCTCGAGATTAGTAAAAGTACAAATGGGCTCTATAAATCCAAGAAAAGGAAGTGGGAAAAGAATAAAATACTAGCAATAGAAGCGCATAATAAACAAAATAACCCGCGTGATATGTACAGGGGAATCAATTTTATAAAGAAAGGCTTTCAAAGTAGAATGGAAGTAATAAGGGACAAAAATGGCAATCTACTAGCCGATGCGACAGAGAGACTGAATTTAGGGAAAGACTATTTTGATAAACTATTGAATGTACGCGAAGCCCCCGTTGGAGGTAATCTCGGCGAAATCCACACTGCTGATCTATTAATTGATGATCCTACTGATATAGAAATAGAAATGGCCATAAAGAAGTTGAAAAATAACAAAGCCGCGGGCATCGATGACCTACCGTCATAACTGATAAAAAATGGAGGCCCTTGCCTCACAAGGCAAATTTGTAAATTGATACGCGCAGTTTGGAAAACAGAACGCATGCCGGAGGAATGGAATACCTCTATCATTATTCCCATTTTTAAAAAAGGCGATAAAACTAACTGTAATAATTATCGGGGAATTTCGCTTGTGCCTTCGTACTACAAGATCCTGTCTAATCTAATCCTAAGTAGACTTACTACTTTTGCCAAGGAAATCATTGGGGATTACCAGTGTGGATTCCGCCGAAACCGATCTACAAGCGATCAAATGTTAACAATTAGACAACTGTTAGAAAAGAAATGGGAATTTAATGAACCAGTACATCAGCTATTTATCGATTTTAAAAAAGCTTACGTAGCTAAAAATGCAGAAATATTGATCACAAAAGCCAAAGATATTGGCTTGGAAGTTAGCTAATCGAAGACAAAATATATGACCGTCGTCAGATCCAAACAAAGTAATCAAGACGGGGATCTAATGGCCGGAAATATAAAATTCGAAAGGGTTGAAGAGTTTAAATACCTCGCATCTATTATAACTAGCGAAAATAAGAATAAAACGGAAATCAATGCGTGGCTGCACGCCGGCAATGGGTGCTATTTACGGGTGTGAAACGTGGGCGCTGACGAAAGGAGAGGAGAATAGGTTTAGAGTTTTCGAGAATAAAGTACTTAGAAAAATCTACGGTCCAAAAAGGGACGAAGAGACCAGCGAATGGAGAAAACTGCATAATGATGAACTGCATGCCCTCTACGGGTCAGCAAATATTGATAGAGTAATAAAAGCGCGCAAGTTAAGATGGGAAGGGGCATGTAGCAAGAATGGGCAATGAAAGAACAGTGGCGCAAGTTTTAAGAGGGAGACCGACTGGTAAGAGACCCCTAGGGAGACCGAGAAACAGATGGGAGAAAAATGTAACGGATGATCTAAAAGAACTAGGATGTGATTACTTAAACTGGACGGAGGATGCACAGGACAGAGATTCATGTGTGGCGGTCTCGGGTAGATGAGGCAATGAACTTTCAAGTTCGGAATGCTAATCTATAATAATAATAATAATAATAATAAGCCTCGGTGGCTCAGTTGGTTAGACGCTCGGACTTCACCTCAGAGGTCCGGGGTTCGATCCCTGAGCCGGTACCTCTTGAAATTTTTCTATGTACCTTTACCGAGGTTCTGGTGGTTCGGAACTCACCTTAAGCTGTAGGTCCCCCCATCTTGCACTTGACTGTAACCCAGTCCGTGAATGATGGGGTAAAAACCAGGCTTTGCCCAATATGTCCAGGCACATGCTCTTATCAGATCACTTGATTGCATTATAATAATGCGTCCATGACTGATAATATATACCGGGGCAACCCCGTGCATAATATTCAAACAAACAAAAAATCCAACTCTAACCAAAAATGCCTTCGACATATTGGGCTGCCTGAGAGAAAAATGAGTTTCCTTATTTTTTATTTATAATAATAATAATTGGTCCCTACCGAAGGTGTTCTCGCGTTGTCGTCGCGGTAGGGCTTGAGCTTTCCTCTCATGAATTTGAAGGCTATGTTGGCCGTAGCATTGCTACTGACAGGGTTTCCCATGCCAGACAGGCAGAAAACGAAGAGGAAAGTGACTAAGAGGAACACCGAACCCGTAAATGATAATGGAGAGTATTTTGAAAATTTTGAAACGCTTGTCGCTACCCGAGGATCGTCGGGGTGCCCCTGGAGCCACTGCTGGGGGCCACAGCATGCGGGACGGTGGTGATGGTGAGCTGCGAGATGGTCAGGCAGATCTCACTAATCAAACAGCTGGCCAGCAAGAACATCTGCGACATACGGTAAGCAGTGAAACATCAACTGCGTCTGCTGAGGATGCTTTGGCTAGCGTTAGCTATTTGCAGCCAACCACTTCAACAGAAATACCGTGGGAGAGCATCAAGTGGGATACCACAATGAATGAGGAATTGATGCGTCTCTATTATGAAAGTGCGAAGTTTGAAACATCACGCAAAAAAGGACAAAATTCCAGAACGAAATTTGCCGCAAAGTATCCTCAAATAGAGAAAGTCGCATTGAGAGATCTTATCGCTAAAGTGAAGGACATCAGGACTAATCTACTCATCTCAGAAGATCGAGCAATGGAGATTAAACAGCAGGTTGATTTGGAGTGGAAGAACAACGGCAATGAACAGCAGTTAAAGAAAGCCGCGTCACACGAACGAGCAGTGGCAATTGATGTTCTTCCTCAACCAGGTGATGATCCAGCACCACCACATCCTCCGGAGGCAGATGGCCTAATACAACCAGTGCCAGAAGCCGAAGTTCAACAACCAAGGAAGCGATTCAAATGGACATACCATATGAACAGAGATGTGATGCGCTTTTTTTTGGCAAAGAAAAGTGGGCAAAGTGTAAGGAGAGAACAACATCGTCTCTTCTTACTTAAGTACTCAGGGCTAGCTACAAGAATAAATGAGCAGAATCTAGCAGATCAAAAACGCTCGATATCTGTAAACAAATTGCTTTCGGCTGTTGAAATAGCTGCCATCGAAATGGAAGTGGAACAGCAGCTTCCTATTGATGAACTTCCATTGGAAGATGTGGAAAACGAAAAACTTGATTGCAGCTAAAGACATAGGTGCTAGGGATAATGAACATCAAGTACCGGATGGACTAGAACCACATCTGGATATCATAAACAATGATATAAACAGCGAAGTCCCAGAAAATCTACAGCACCTTGAAAGGAATTTTGGTCATGCTCTACTAGAGTTCAGACATGTAGAACCAACACAAAGGCATTCACTGCCCAAGATGAACATCACAAATGATCTGCGTGCACTAATAGAACACCGAAACAGCAAGGTTTTACCTATGCATTTGAACGCAACACAACATGCGTTAGAGGTGCAAACTCTTGTATACTGTGCAGCTGTGGCAACCGTTAGAACGTTGGGCCGCAGAACTAGGCCTATAAATGCAGTCTTCGCCCGAAGACAGGAGCGAGATCCGCCATG
Source organism: Andricus quercusramuli (assembly GCA_932178445.1). Lineage (NCBI taxonomy): Eukaryota > Metazoa > Arthropoda > Insecta > Hymenoptera > Cynipidae > Andricus > Andricus quercusramuli. The sequence goes on from CAKNXH010000115.1 coordinate 182,828, forward strand.
GAAGATCAGGTTGGATATGGATGTCAGCAAAGTAAGGTGAAAATTGGGTCGACTGTCTCAATATAAGAAAGGAAATCGAACCAGAAAGCTGATACACCATGTTATTAAAATCATCCACCCTCGGTACATCGAGACATTGACACCAGCAATATTGGATGAGATTAGAGACTCCCAGCGGCAGAGACTTGATGTTCTTACTGCTAGACTGCGTCGGTACAAGAAAAGTAGTGGAAGAAGGCAACAAAATCGAACCTTTCAGACAGACGAAAAAAGGTTCTATCGTGAACTGAGTGTACAGCAATATAACCAGCAAGACATCGAAGTGCCTCATTTGGAAGAAATGACTAACTATTGGTCAAACGTTTGGGGGAAAACTAACAGAAGCAATTTGGACACTGCGTGGTTCCACCTAGAGAAAGCAAGAGCAAGCAATAACCCTGAAATGGAGCTGACGAACATCACAGCTTTAGATGTTTCAGCGGTTTTGAAAAAAGCATGTAACTGGAAAGCTCCAGGTCCGGACACGGTGCACAATTTCTGGTATAAGTACCTGACTAGTGTGCATCCTGAGTTGGCACGGTGTTTTCAGAAGATCATCGAACATCCAGATCTGATGCCAGGCTTTATGCTGCAGGGTACTACGTATATGTTGCCTAAAAAACCAGACGCTCATAATCCATCTGAATTTCGACCGATAGCCTGTCTTCCAACAATATATAAATGTCTTACAGCTATCATAGCAGATAAGGTTTATTCTCACTGTGACGAGAATGACATCCTTACAGAAGAACAAAAAGGATGTTGTAAAAACTCCCGAGGCAGTAAAGACCCAGTCACCATAGACGCTGTTGCCATGACGCAAGCTCGTAAACACCAAAGAAACTTGCACATGGCATACATTGACTACAAGCAAGCGTTTCCTTCCGTACCACATGACTATTTGCTTGAAGTCTTAAAAGTATACAAAATTTGTCCACGCATCATTGACTTCCTAAGTCGTGCTATGATAATTTGGGGTACAAGAATCAAGTATTTTGATCATGGACAACCGAGGATAACTAGATCAATACGCATTAAGACGGGTATATTCCAAGGAGACTCCTTCAGTGCATTATGGTTCTGTTTAGCGTTGAACCCACTGAGCAAAACTTTAAATAGCATATCTCATGGGTTCCGAGTAAATGATAATGAGGATGGTCATCAAGTGACCCATCTTCTATCATGGGTGACCTGAAGCTATACGCTAGTTCGGACGAGAAACTGCAGCAAGTGATTGATGTTACAAAGCAGTTTTCCAATGATATCAACATGGAGTTTGGACTAGATAAATGCCGAACAGTGCATTTAACCAGAGGAGAATTAGGGACCGCAGAGATAGAGAACGATTTCGGGAATGACATCGAGGCAATGGCTGAGGGCGAGTCATATAAATACCTGGGTATTCTTGAATCTAAGGGTATTCAGCATACGATAGTTAAGAAAAGCCTAACGACTGCCTTCACTACAAGACTCAGATTGGTTCTGAAGAGTTCTCTTAACTCGGCAAACAAGATCATGGCAATCAACACCTACGCCATCCCTGTTCTCACGTACTCCTTTGGGCTCATCAAATGGTCGAACACTGACCTCGAACGATTAAACAGAATCATCCGCGTAGAAATGACGAAACACCAAATGCACCACCGTAATTCGGCGAGTGAAAGGGTAGTTCTACCACGACATAGGGGGGGCAGAGGCATTGTAGATGTCAGAAAACTGTGTGAGTCACAAGTTACACAGTTGCGAGATTATTTTAACAGCAAGCGACATGTTACGCTTTACAACACCATCTGTAAAGCGGATCTTGACTACACGCCCTTGAATTTGTCCTCAGAGGAGGCCTTGAATATCAGGGCAGAAATATAGAGGAATTAGAAACGCAATGGAGACAGAAAGCCATCCACAGCGAACGCCCAAAACGCTAGATCAATATGAAGTGGATAGTGAGGCATCCAATATTTGGCTGAGAAAGGGACTCCTGTATCCAGAAACGGAAGGATGCGTCATTGCGATTCAGGATAGAGTTGTCAGCACCAGGAATTATCGCAAACACGTGTTACATCAAGACGTGGTTGACCGGTGCCGATTATGTGGAGATACCAACGAATCCATCGAGCACATTATTGATGGTTGTCGCGTAATGGCTCAAAGAGAATATACGCACAGACATAATGATGTGGCGGGCATTGTACATCAACAACCGCTCAACCGAAATTTGCAGGCAACCTATACAACCAAGATTCATAAGTATAGCGAGCTAAGGCATGAAGTTAAGGTAATATGGAGGAATGTGAAACATGCATCTATTCATCCTATTGTGATTTCGGCTACAGGCAATGTGCACGCAAGATGCACTGAACATCTTGAACATTTAGGAGTCAGTAGGGTACTGGCGGCAGCTCAAAAGGCGGTTTTATTAAACACCTGTCGCATTGTAAGAAACTTCCTAGACCATCAGGAAGCAAGTGACTAAGAACCTATGACGTGATACATGGTAGCTCTAAGAAAGCATCCAGAGGCGACTGGTGTCACCTTCAACACCCACGGCCGTTGTGTAAGGATAACAGCGGCAAAGCCAAACTGCAAACTACATCATGCTTCTAATTTTGTACCTACAACATCATCGTAAATGATTTCAAACAACGTATTGAAATAACTTATAACATCCTGATCTCATCAGTCACTTGACTTAGTCCGTGGCTATGACGAAAAACCGGGTTCACCCGAGAAAAAGTTTGAAAAATAATAATTGGTCGCCTGGTTCGTTCCTATTGCCACTCCCAACTGAACCATGGCCTCCATCCGAGAGAGGCCTATTGTGGGTGGCACTGCGCGATACTTGTGTCGTAACCGCATAATTCGTTGCCTTGGGGAGTTAGCGCAAAGCAACGCGGCTGACTGCAAGAGCCGGAGCTCTCGGGCGATGGGGTATCTCGGGGGATCTGAAGAACAAGATCATTTACGTGATTGAATTCTCGGCACAAGCAGATGGTAATATCACGGCAAAGGAGGGAGAAAAACGGGCGTCACGCTCATTTCATCGCGAACCGGATGCAAAAGGCTGTTCTCCTGGGATCACTCCATCTGGTCCGTCAAGACTGTTCCTCTTAAATTCTACAAAGATTGGTAGCTCTAAAAAAGTATCCAGAGGTGAAACCTTCATCTCCAACTGTCTTGTCTGCCGCGTAAGGTCATCCGCGGCTAGAGACCTGACTCCAAGGAACAGTGTTGCCCGATGTTGTCACGCGTAAATTTCCCGCTCTTACTTACCTTCTAGGACAGAAGGAGCAGAAGCGGATGACGTACACGTTCCAGTAGCTTTGGGATTGGTTTCTCTAAGGAATCATGATCGAAGCTTCCGGAGCCTACAACTTCTCAAATAATAATTGGTTAGTCAACTTTGATTGCACAAATTCATAGCTTGACGAGAAATTGGCAAACATTGCTTTTACAAATACGGTTGATTGTACTGATAATAAGTTGTACTTGAAAGGTGAAAACACCTATATTTTATTTGTAGAAGAACGGAGTCAAGGGTCTAGGAAATGAGGTTTTCAAATTTAACAGTTTGTTCTGAATTAAAAGATTTCACCACGCTTCTTCCACATAGTCGACGCACATTGGAAGTTTTCATAATTCTGAAGGCTTTGTATGTACAAATCACCGATAGTGATCGGTATATATAGCTGTGCATTTTTTTGAACAGTCTCAATCACGGTTCAGAAAATCTTCCTGCGAAAATGAAGATCTACATCAGCGCTCTGCCTCTCACCATCGGGGTTATTCTGCAATTTGGTAGTGAGTATACTCCATATAATATAGATCTCAAACCTAAATGTAAAATATTACATATTCTCAGAATAACAAAGTTGAATCTATTGAGCTGAAGTTTAAAATACGCAATTACACAATGTTACAAAATTTTTATTTTTAAACAATTTTTTTCCGCTTTTCTGAAAAACGCAAACAGATAGATAATGGAATGTCCCATTAATTAATGATAATGAGAATATTGCCACCTAGTGTTATACAAATTTTAATAATTTGCCATAACTTTTACCACTATGTTACAAAATTTCATGAAATTGATGGTTATTCGATTTTTATGGTGTTTCTTTATGTGTTCAGAATCGCTGTCCTGCATCTAAGTTTATATTTTCCGTATCACGAATATTCTCGGAGATATTCAAGATTTATTGTTCAATATCACGTGAAAAATGAGAAAATCATATTGCAAAAGTACAAAAACGTAAAAAACGAACTGTCGAACAAGGGAGCATTCACATATTACGTAACATCAAATAGAGGGACGGGGTATTTTTCACCCGAGTACGTAACATTTTTGATAGCATGTCCTATCTAGAAACAATTGATGTTACTAAGTTCATCAAAAATATCACACATTGTGGTCGAAAACCTGATTGGTTGCGACACTGCATGAATATAACTTCTAGTGACTGTTTTCAGTTTGTTTATCTGCTAATGAAGATTTATTAATTTTCTGCAATATCAATCTTTGTATATCAAAATTTATTAACAAATAATTTTACTCCATCATAAATTTATTGCCAATTGTTTCCAAACATCATTGATAAAAGAGAAAATTTTCATTGTAAATAAGTGTTTCATATTGGGAAATAATTCTGTTCTCAATGTTTTGCTACCACACCAAAATTTGTAATTTCTTTACATTTCCGGAGATATGAGGGAGGTTAAATGATGGGCAAAAACTCATTTTGGCTTTTCAACAGAAACAGAAATTTAAATTTTGCGGTGTGTCGAGAGAAGGAACAAAATGTTCTTGAGATTCATGGGGAAATTGCAAATGATTTTTCTTCGATGAATATTAAGAGAAAATTGAAAAAATTACAAAACATTTTCAATTATTTCTGAAAATTGTGATAAACTGTGTAAAATTTTGGAACAAAATTTTGCAACTTCGCAATATTACATAATTTTAGAAAAAAATCGAGTCAGTTTGAGAGATATTTGGAAGTTTCGAAACCATTAAAAAGTAATTGGAATTCGGGAAGATTTTTAAAGAATTTTTTTAACTTTCACGAAAACTAAAAAAATAGGTTCTTCGGAAATATTTGAATGATTTTTTATTTTAAAAACTTAGTTTCTGAAGAATATTAAATAAGACTTAAAAACATTTCAAAAGATTTCAAAAGATTTCTAAAATTTTCAAAGCTGACAGATTTCAAGGCCATTTTTATAATTTTGCAGGATAAAAAAACTCAGGGAGGGGGGTCCGAAGAAAATTTTAGGGTTTGTTACATTGTGAAGGAGGGGTTTGGGGGCCAATAAAGTAGAGAATAATGTTACATAGTATGTGAATGCTCCCCAAGTAGTTGAGTTTGAAGTCAGAAATATGAAAGTGCTTTTCAAATTAAGTTATTTTTGAACTGTTCCATTACAGGGCCAAATTTCGCAAAATTCGCAAACTTTGTTACGGACGACCCCTAGGGTCTCTTTTGTTCAGAAAAATGAAAAATGAATGTAGCGTTTGATAAAAAAATTCATCAATAAAAAATCCCATATATTTGTGCTTCCAGTATCAAGTTCAATGATGACGGCGCCATCTCATAATGAGCTGCAACCGACAAATGGGTACACTGATTTGAGTATTTCTGAATACAAGTACACTTCACATTTTCCTCATAGACTTGTTGCAATAATAGTTAATGGTGTGCGTTATGAAATACTCACCGGATTGGAACTACAAGGTGAGCCCTATAATTTAAGAACTAAAGTACAATTTGGACCAAAAATCGGGAAATTCTCAAACGTCTCAATTTTTTATAATTGAGAGCCCGTGCGCATTATTGGGGCACATGCAATTTTCACTTGCGAGAACGAAGTCCCCTTGAAGGCTTTCAAAAAAAGTTTCAAATCTTAATTTTATTGTTATCTGGATATCAAATTTTATTCCGAATCTTTTTTTACTTAGAAAAAAGTTATTTATTTTTTATTTTTCAAATTAAGTTGAAAAAACGGTATTTTTGGAAACAATTGATTTTTTATTCTTTTTCAACTTTAACTCCTGGTTAGTTCGTCTGTCTCCTGCCTGATAGAGGAATCATAATTTGCAAACGACTTTTTTTAAATTGTATTAATTTTTTCTGACGCCGAGCATAAATTTGCCTTTTATGTTTTGCCATATTGGAAACTGAATTTTCAAATAATGATATCTGATTTGAATTGAGCGACCTCGAACCCTAAATATGATGAATTTTGTAAAAATGTTAACCCTTTTCAGATTTGTCGTCAACAAGGGTGGGTCCGAGGGGGATCCCCTCACTCCTTCCGGGATTTCATTTTTTTTTGTTATAAAATTTCATGTTACGTACATTTGTATGTTAGGATTTGTAAGTTTTGACCCACGCCCCTCAACCCCCTATCTAACGTAATTTTTGTCGACTAAATTTTTGTTCGTAAATTTATTCAGGGGTTATCTTAAATTACCGTAAGACCAAAACAGAAGAATTCTCAATAAAATATATGAAAGAAAGATTTTTCAGTCAATAAAAAAAATTTGCTTCGAAATGTAGAATTTTTATTTAAAAAAAGATAGATTTTCAACCAAAGAGAATAATAATGAATAGATCTTACGTTTTTCGTTCTACTGGTCGTTTATTATTTTACAAAAAGCGTGTAAAAGCTTTTCGTCCTTCGATGAAGGACCTCTTCAGTACAATTATTTGATGTCAGTAATAAAACCCATCATCCCAGGCAATCAAGAAAAACATTTGGTTAAAAAATAATAATATAGAATCTACCGAAGGAGTTACAATATTGAATAACATAACCTCACCTATGAACAGCGTTAAAATCTACTCTCGATCAATGAGGTGCTATACATTTATACAACCATTGTTGAAAAATAAATAATTAAAATGCGTTTTCTTCTCAGGAACTTACTGTTCCTCTCCCCTTCTAACTGTCATTTTTACCAACTTAAAAAATACGTTTTGGTGGGCCAACACATGTTTGTGGTGACAGTTATTAGAGGAAGATAGGTTAACCTAGTATAACGTAGTGGTCACGTGACCAACGACGGAAATCACGCGTAAATTCTAAAGGTTAAAATTAATTTTAAAATCTAAAGTTTGTAAGAGCGATGACATTGTGGTATATCACTGAGAAAATCCGTATCCGATCTTTTATTAACACTATTGTTGTTTTTAATTATGTGAAACATTTCCTTAAAATTTCGTCTCCTGTCATTAGTTTCGGTACTTAAAATTCGAGTTTTCGAAAAATTAAATTTCTGATCATTATCTGTCAGGCTTATATAAGCGCAACCACATTTACAAGGAATGTAATAGATCACATGTGTATGTGCTCCAAACGGAGTAGGATCTTTGTTTTTAGAAAAACATTTAAACGAATCTTTTTCGTAAGTGAAAACCACTCTAACATTATAACGGCTAAAAAGATTTTTGTAACTTCTAGAAAATTCACCGATGAAAGGCAGAACAATAATGTTATTATCATTGGCTCTTATTAGATCGTTGTTGTTACTAATGTCACTTTGATTGTGAGAGGCTTTTTCTTGTAAGACTGTTATTCTCTTATTCATGTATTTTCTGATAAAGTTATCTGGATAATCATTATCTTTCAACAATACATTAACAATTTTAAAATTTTTGTCCTTGAATCGATCATCAGATAGTCCGATTGCTCTGTCAACTAAATTATTAATAATTGAAATATTATCTTTAGTAGCTATTTTTGAGTGGAAATTGACGTACCTGCGGGAGCTGGTCTCTTTCCTATACCAATCAGAAATTAATGTGTTGTCTGTCCGAATAAGAGTAATGTCAAGAAAATTAATTAGATTATTAATTTCTCTTTCAACAGTAAATTGCAATTTGCTATGGTATGAATTGAAGGCTTTGAGTAGATTGTCGATATCCTTTTCTGGTATACAGGTAAGGATATCGTCAACGTATCGGTAAAAGAATATGTAATTAATTTTATGTTTTTTGTGGATGTCATTTTCAAGTTTTTCCATAACAAGAGCAGATAAAACACCAGAAAGTGGTGATCCCATAGGAGTACCAAGTATTTGTTTGTAGTACTTATTTTGGAAAACACAATATGCATTTTCCAGACAAAATTCAACAAGTTCAAAAAACTCCTCATGTGGAATATTAGTGTGTTCTCTGATGTTATGCCATTTAGTTTTGAGACATTTCATTACCAAGGTTTTAGGAATATTAGTAAATAGTGACTTAACATCAAGAGATACCAATCTAAAGTTATCAGGAATATACATATTCTTGATTTTATTCTTCAGGTCCCAACTGTTTTTGATAAAAGTATGAGTTTTTTCTATAATCTTCTTAATGGGAGTACTAATATACCTTGAAAGGTTGATTAAAGGAGATCCACAAAAAGAAGTGACAGGTCTCATAGAAACATTAGGTTTATGTCACTATTTCCTTTTTTTACTTTACTAGTAGGATCTTTCTTTAAACATTTATATACTCCTATATCAGATAATAGTTCGTAACATTTGTTATTGTAGTTTTCTTTATCCATTAAAACAGTGGCATTACCTTTGTTAGAATTGGTAGCAACAATATCTTTGTTTTTAGTCAGGAATTCTTTAGTAAGCATACCCATTTCTTCAAAATTAGATTTTATATAATTTACGCAGTCATTGTTCAAAAACATATTCAGAATGTTAGAAAAATCCGCTCGAAAATCCATAAGCTTATCTTCAGTAATAAAGTTAATCTTATTCTCCACGTTTGCTAGAGTGTTCTCAACTATTTTGCTTTTGTTATTAGGTTTAACACAGAACTTGTTACCTAAAAGGTAAGAAAGTAACTGACATTCTTAGGAATGTTTGTCTTAGTAAGATTAACAAGCCACTTTTTATTAGTTCTTTTGTTAAAGTTATAGTTGTAATATTTCTTAGCTAACCATTCGAATTTCCCTATTGATTCCTTAATAAATCTTTGACCAAAACTATAAATGATTTTATTTTTACAATCCATATATAACTGGATATTATTGTCTACAGCCAGATTTTTCAATAAGTTTTCTAAAAGATTGATCTCACGTTTAATTCTATTGATACTGTGATTAGTATCTGTGATTTCAGACTTAAGAATTTGAGTTTTAAATTTAAAGAGTTGTTTTTCGATTTTACGATTGCAAAGTGGATGAGTAAAGTTAACTTTTAACGATAAATTGATAATGTGAGCTGGTAAAAACCCCTTAGATTTACATCTAAGTAAAAATCTATTTTGGTTGTTTAACCTAGTAAGCGCATACCTCTTCTGAGACCATGCGTTAGATTTTGCAGCACTTGTACTTCATAAGTAGATTTTGATTTTGAGAAAAATCCTGATGTCCTTGAGATAATATGAGAATCGTAGTCAATTCCAGAACCGATGTCAATCATTTTAAAAAAGGTTGTTAAGTTTCTTGACCAGGGTAGTAGATAATGAGTAGATCTTATGTTTTTCGTTCTACTGGTCGTTTATTATTTTACAAAAAGCATGTAAAAGCTTTTCGTCCTTCGATGAAGGACCTCTTCAGTACAATTATTTGATGTCAGTAATAAAACCCATCATCCCAGGCTATCAAGAAAAAAAATTTGATTGGTAAAAATGACAGTTAGAAGGGGAGAGTAACAGTAAGTTCCTGAGAAGAAAACGCATTTTAATTATTTATTTTTCAACAATGGTTGTATAAATGTATAGCGCCTCATTGATCGAGAGTAGATTTAAACGCTGTTCATAGGTAAGGTTATGTTATTTTAATATTGTAACTCCTTCGGTAGATTCTATATAATTATTTTTTAACCAAATGTTTCTCTTGATAGCCTGGGATGATGGGTTTCATTACTGACATCAAATAATTGTACTGAAGAGGTCCTTCATCGAAGGACGAGAAGCTTTCACACGCTTTTTGTAAAATGATAAACGACCAGTAGAACGAAAAACATAAGATCTACTCATTATCTACTACCCTGGTCAAGAAACTTAACAACCTTTCTTACAAAGAGAATAATTGTCTACTATTAAAGACCTATTCTTAACATGATGTATAAATTTTAAACCAAATAGTGGACTTTTCAAGCTGAAACCATCATGACCTCTCTTCAAAGTAGTTGAGTTTTCAATCAAATAACTATATTTTAAATCAAAAATTACATGACTTCTCAACCGGATAGTTGAATTTGCCATCAAATAGTTCGATTTTCTACCAAACTGTTGAATTTTTAAGCTGAAAGGATAGATTGTTCACATACAGTTCATTTGTTAACAAGAAAATATGAATTTTCAACAGAAAAAATGGAATTTTCAAACAAACACTCGAATTTTCTACCAAATTGCTGAATTTTCAAGCCAAAATAATGAATTTTCTACAAAACAGATGAATTTTCAACAAAAATTAGAAATCTTAAACCAAAAGAATGAGTTGTTAATAAAGTAGCTCAACTTTTAACCCAGGAGTAGAATTCTCAACCTAAAAAGATGAATTTTTCACGAAAATTTTAATAATTTGCCTTAACATTAACCACTAAGTTACAAAGTCTCATGTTACTCTCTTTTTATGGTATTTCCTTATGTATTCTGAAGCGCTGATCTTGAAACCAACTTTATATTTTCCGTAGCATAATTCTTGTCGGATGCCATTATTCAGTTCCAAATGATTGCATTTAAAATCATATAATTCTACCTTAAATATCCTACGGGACCCCTATTATTCCAAGTAATGATGAAACTTTTATAATTATAAATAAATTTATTTGACGGTATTTTGATTTATTCAGAGGAACTTATCATTCAATTTGATAATACACGATGAAATAAACTTATAATGGAATATTAATATATATTCGTTTACAAATAATTGTTAAACAATAATTTTCTTGACGTTTGGAATAAATAATAATTTAGAGAAGTACATTATCAGTTTACAAGAAATTAGGGAATGAGTGAACATAAACTTTAATTTATTAAAAATATATTCATAAACAATTCAGCAACAAAGTTGATGGAGAATAAACAATGTTATTAAAGATAGCTATAGGTTTCGCAAGAGTTTTAGGACAAATTATAACACTGGTTGTCTAGACTATTTTTCCTCTTAAAAATAACAATTTGTCAACAACAGATCATGAAGAGAAGTTTTTATTTCATCAGAAGATTTTTTTTAATTTTCAAGAGATCTAATATCGATACAGATAACGTACAAGTTTCAAGTATTTTCGAGCATTTTGTTAAAAATTCATATATTTGTAACACTGAATAGCAAAAGGTTTATATTTCGAAAAAAAAGAGGCAAAAATTTTATTCTTGCTCAGAGGTGCTAAGAATGATACCAAGATATTCGTAACCAGAAGACTTTTTTCGAACTGTAATTCCCAAAACACAAAAAACAAATTTTCAACAAAATACGTGAATTTTTAACCAAATAGTTGAGTTTTCAACTAGACAAGCGAAGACATGAATTTTTAACCAAAAAAATTAATTTTGAACAAAATAATAAAACTTTCAAACAAGTGGTTGAATTTCTGACCAAAAAGAATGACTTAATGAAACTAATTGCATATTCAACAGAATAAATAAATTTTTGACTGAATAGTGGAATGTTTAATCAAATAAGATGAATTCCGAACCAAAAATATAATATAGTAGACTTTTCAGTCAAAAATAGTTGGACTTTATTGATGGGTTCTATTAATTTAATTCACATTTGAAAAAAAAGTAAAAGAAGTGGGAAGTCTGATACATAAAAGTGCTTTTCAAGTTTCTTGAAATATTATTCATCCGTACCATTGCAGGGCCAACTTTCGCAAAATTCGCAAACTTTGTTCAAATTTATCATCAGTAAACGTACGTAATGTTATATGAGTTCTTAACATTAGCGCCACTGCCCCCCCCCCCCCCCAATCTCCTTAACAACCCCTAAAACACCCCTAAAATTGCTAATGTTAATGGACGACCACTAGGGAGTCTTTAGTTAATAAAAATAAAAATGTAAGGTTCGTTGAACAAACTCGTTAATAAAAGATCCATATATTTGTACTTCCAGCATTGCCACCGCCTAATGAGTTTCCTCCTACGCCTGTGTACGATATGCATAAAAACCTTGCTGCAATATACTATGTTCGAAAGTTTTATTTGATCCAGATTATTCAATCAGAACGTGAGTATGATAATTTAGAAACTAAGATACAATCTAGACTAAATATCAGGGAATTCCGTCTCAAACGTCTTGTTTTTTTACATTCTCATAAGAGAAGGTATTACATTTGTGTAAAATTTAAGCCCGCCCCCGCACTTTTTTCAAAAGTCCACGTTTTTAGACCTTCTGAAACCGAAAAACAGGTTTTTATGAATTTGTCTGTCTGTGTGTATGTATCTATTTATGTATTTCTGCCTCTGAGTACGATAACTTTTGAAAAATAAGGCTTTTGGTCTGCTCCTCAAGTCTCCTAAACTAAATGTCAAGTTCGTTAGCCAGCGATTTTGGATAATAATTCAAAAAGTGCATTGATTTTATGCGAAAAATCGAGAATTGAAATTTTGATTGCACAAAAAAAAATCGAAAATTTCAGTTTGTCGTTAAAGTATGCACGATACGAAAAAAGATGAATCCACGAAAATTATGCACCCGGAAAAGATCTGAAGATTTAATGTTAATCACTTTTATATAGGGCACGTAGTTCTTGTTTTATACCTGAAAAACAATACTAAAAATAAAGAAATTAAATTCTTGGACAAACGACATCAGTTGAGACAAAAAAAAATTGAACAGAATTTGTTCAGCCAAAAAATAAAAACAAAATTTTATTGCTCATTTCTTGATGAAACGCGCAGTACTGGTTTTAATTGAAACAAAATAAAATAAAAAAATTAAATTTTTGAACAAATGACACAAGCTATAAAAAAAAATGAATGGACAAAAGTTGCTCATCAAAAAAAGAGCTACAAATGTGTAATCAAACATTTCTTGTTATAAGTTGTATTTTTCGTATCAATCGTGAAAAATAAGTTTAAAAATAAGAAATTAAATTTTTGGAAAAAGGACATGGGAGACAAAAAAAATGAGAAGAAAAAAGATGTTCAACCAAAAATGATCTATAAATTTGTCATAAACTCTTGTTATAAAAATATACTAAAAATATAAAAAAATTGACTTCTTAGCAAAAGGACACAAGCTTCAATAAAATCATATTTAAACAAATTTTGCGCCCTAAAATGTATCCACCAATTTGCTCACAACCACTTCACGCAGAGATGCGTATTTTTAGTTTAAAAAGTAAAAAATAAAATCGAAAATAAACAAATTAAAATTATGGTAAAACGATACAAGTCGTAAAAAAATGTTTAATACCGAAATTATTTTTTTCTTATAGGATGCGCACTTTTTCAATTACATAAACAAGACAATAAAAATACGTACATATGTTTCACTACCAATGCATCTTATGAATTGTAATAATAAAAATTGATTGAAATGATACATTTTGCACGGTAGTTCAGAATAAGATTTAATGCAAAATAAGCAACAAATATTAAAGTGATCATGATAAATACAATTTGCACTTTATTTTGGTGATTCCAAATAAAATGTACGAAAGCGTATTTTTTTCTGATGGGAAATACGTGTGATACTTCGTGGAGCTTGCGCCACCTCTGAATATAATATAAAAAAATTGAGTATCTCTTGTGTGGATTCGAACGAATTTCCAGGAAAAATGCATAAACTTTCAAAAAAAAAAAAAAACATTTTCCCATACATTTTTGGACCACCCTAGGACACATCACTTGCGAAAACGAAGTCCCCTTGGAGTTTTTCAACCAAAGTTTCAAATTTGAATTTTAATGTTATCTGGATCTTGGATTTTATCGCGCATCTTGTTTTACGTTCCAAAAAAGTTGTATCTTTTTTCGTTTCCAAATTAAGTTTCAAAAACGGTATTTTTTGAAACAATGAATTTTAATTTTTCTCATAACTCCAACTCGTGGTCAGTTTGTCTATTTTTGGTCAGATAAAGCAATCATTATTTCAAAACGTTTGTTGAAAAAAATAATATTAATTTTTTCTTAAGCCTGGCATAAATTTGACTTTTATGTCTTGCGGCGTTTCGTTCATCGAGGTAATTTTGAGTAGGCAAAAAACGTCTTAGGGCAAACATTATTTCATTAAGTTTCTACCATTTATAAGATTATTAGTTTGCCATATTGAATCCAGAATTTTGAATTTTGAATTGAACACTTTTCAGATTTGTCCCCGAGATTTCAGACACCAAATTTGAAATTTAGCAATTTTTATATCAGGTACATTAAGTACTTAAGATTCCTTAATTTTCTTGTAAAATTTGAGCCTCCTAATTATGAGACCTGATTTTTAATAAGTTCCCCCCCCCCCCCCCCGTTCTAACGTATTTTTTGTTGAGTAAATTTTTGTCGAGAATTTATTGAGGGGTCATCCAAAAATACCGTGAGAGGATTTGTGCGAGGAGTAGTTCAATTTTCAGAAACAGCTGAATTAAACCAAAAGCTGAATTAAACCAAAAGAGAACAATATTTTCAACAAAAGACTTGAATACTCAACAAAGAAAGGTGTTTCAGTCAATGGAAAAAGAAAAATTTCATGCAAAATGTAGAATTTTCATGTAAAAAAAATGGGTTTTCAACCAAGAAGATTAATTTTCTACTATGAAAGAAGAATTATCAACAATATACATGAATTTTGAACCAAACAGTGGACTTTGCAAACTAAAACGGAAAGCTTTTTCCAAAAAAAGTTGAATTTTCAATCAAATAATTACATTTTCGATCAAATAGATCAATTTTCAATCAAGAAGACTAATTTTTTTACTGAAAACACGAAATCTTGAAAAAAAATGAATTTTGAACCGAATAGTTGCATTTTTAAACTAAAGAGATTAATTTTTAACCAAAAATAAGACAGGTTAATTTACACTTGAAAAAATTAATTTTTGATATAAAAAATTCGAATTCTCTAAAAAATAGTTGAATTTTCAATCCAATAATTACATTTTCAACCTGAAAGATCAATTTTTGACCAAGGAGAGTAATTTTTTACTAAAAAAGACGAAGTCTTAACAAAATAGATACATTTTGTATTAAATAGTAGAAAGGTATAACTAAATAGTAGAGAAGGAGACGAATTTTCTACGCGAAACAGTCGAATTCTCAACACGAAAATATGAATATTCAACACAAAATTTCCTTTTAAACGAAATAGTTAAATTTTAAGTTGAAAAAATCATTGATTACCCCCCAACAAGGAAAGCTTCAAAACGTAGTTCAATTTTCAAAGAAAGGAATGAATTTTCTACGTAAATGATGAATCTTCAATAAAAAAATGAATTTTAAAGAAAGTAGTTCAACTTTCAACGAATAATTTGAACTGTAAATCTGGAAAGACCAATTTTTAATGAAAAATATGAAATTTGATATTTAAGAACCTATTTTTTTCTTTTGAATAAAGCACATTATATTCCAACCTAAGAAGTCGAATTTTTAGCAAAATAGTTCAATTATCAACCAAAACAGAATTATTTTCAACCAAGCAGTTGCATCTTTACCTACAAAATTTGATTTTCACCAAGAAAGATGAATTTTCAACAAAATGCATACATTTTCAACTCAATAGTTGAATTTTCAACAAGACAGATTAATTTTTTCTCAAAAAGGACGAATTTTCAATCAAAATAATTAAATTTTTAGTCGAAAAAGGATCACATTTTAACACAAATGGAATAAGTAATTTTTCATTAAAAACAATAATCTCCAACACAGAGAAGCGAATTTTTTACAAAACAGTTCTCGAGTAGTTATAAGTTGATGATTTTTTGAAATATTGAAATTAATTAATAACTTTATTTTTCTTTTACTACCAGGTGTAGAAGAAGCCGAAATTCCTAATATTGTTCCTGAGGATAGTTATCTGTACCGTAAAGGACGTAGAGGTGTCACTGGAATCTTCCATGTGAAAGACTTTTACGATAGACGTGGTAAAAATGATAATTTAAATAACTACTAAATAATCTAGATCAAATAGTAGGATATGTTATGAAACAGTTTTTGCTTAATTTTCAACCCAAACAGACAAGTATTCTATAAAAAAGGCAAATTTGTAAACAAGAATAATTTTCAACCAAAAAAAAGGTATCTTCAACAAAAGACAAATTTTGAAGCATATAGTTAAATTTTCAAACTAGAGTATTATTTATTTCTAAAAATACGAAACAATATTCAGAGATTTGTTATCAAATAGTTGAATTTTCTACTAAAAAAAATCTCCACCCAATTACATGGAGTTTAAACAAAATGGTTGAATTTTCAATTAGGAAGATAATTTTCCAACGAAAAAGCCAAATTTTTCACAAATAATTTTCGAACAAAAACAATTTAATTTTCTTAACTTTGAATGAAAAATTTTCACCCAGGAGTGGAATATTTCACATTTTCATTTCAAACTATTAATTTTCAATTTGAATAACGAATATGATACACAAAAACTTGATTTCTACCAAATAGTGAAATATGAATTTTCAACCAAGAAGGATAATTTTCTAGCAAAAAAAAAAAGAATCTTCAACGAAACACATAAGTTTTTATTTGAATACATTAATTTACCTACAGAAAAGACAACAAATCACGTGAATTTCCAACGAATTAGTGCAATTTTTTATCAATGCGTTGACATTTTCAAGCCAAAAAAAGGACTTTCTATAAAACAGTTGAATTTTCTACTCAAAAGTTAATTTTCAACCTGAATACAAAAATGTGAATTTTGAACCGAATAGTTGGATTTTTAACCAGAAATATAAATGTTTAATAAAGAGTAACAATTTTTTACTACAAAAGACGAATTCCGAATAAAATACATGAATTTGTATTTAAATAGTTGAGTTTTGTACCAAAAAAGACAAATCTTCAACAGAAGACATACATTTTTAGCCAAATAGTTGCATTTCCTAACAGAAAGACAAATTTTGAACAGAGAAGATTAATTTTATAAAAAAAATAAATAAATAAATTTTCAACCCAATATTTAAATTTTCAAAAAAAAATAAAAAAATCCGACGGAGATGAATTTTCTGCGGGAAAACACGAATTGTTAACAAAAAAAACACAAGCTATTCATCAAATAGTTGAATTTTCCACCGTAAAAATATGAATTTACCACAAAATACATACATTTTCATCCAAATAGTTGAATTTTCATTCAAGAAGATTAATTTGCTACCAAAAAGGACGAATTCTCAACAAAATACTAGAAAAATTTGTTATGCAATAGTTTAATTTTTAACCAAGAATATTAGTTTTCTACCAAAAAGATGAATTCTCAACAAAATGCATAAATATTTATTTGAATAGTTGAATTTTCTACCAAAAACGACGAACCTTCAACAAAATGCAAATATTTTTAAACAATTATATGAAAGCTCTGAATACTTTTTTGTTTGCTCGTTTAAATAATCTGGTTATTAATCGTTGTGATATTAATTCTGGGACTTTGGCTGATTTAAGTTGACAAATCGTTCAAAATTTAGCTTCGCTACCTATCAAAAATAAAAAGTTGTATTTTTTCATAATTTTTTCATAATTTGTTCATTCATGACTTTTCTGTCAGAAATTTTTCTCTATAATGCAATTGAAAGAATCAATCTAGGCGAACATGATTTTTTCAACTTTAAACAAAAAAATTCTGTGACGCGTAGACACATTTCTATCAAATTGGAAATTTACATCAGGACCACTGAATAAACTGTTTAACTTACCTAGTTGAAACGATGGAAAACCTAGCAGATGCTTGGATTATAAAGGCACATGTTTATGTTAAACAACCTTTGCTCAAATTTTATGTACAAATATTTTTTCAAATCTTTGAATGAATTAATGAATATATTTTTCTTACAGGAGCAGGATGTGCTAGATGTTTTAATAGAATACTCAAAACCAAAGAAAATGATTTCGTAGTGTCACAAACCAAGCCTATTGGAATGTTTCGTGCTGACGGCTTTTTTCATAAGTTTATTTTCATTCATTAGAAAGATTTGAGCACCCTCCATTTTTTGGTCTCAATTTTCGACTCAACGAACCTTGCCTGTCCACTGCTATTGTTTCGCAATGTACCTGGGTACTCAACGGTTCACAGAAAAACCCCAAAGGTAAAAAGAGTTTCAGGTAAAAATTCTGCGGGTAATCTCGCCATACAGAAAAAATTGAAGATCGATACAGGTAAAATCAAACAGTGATCTTTTATTTTACTCTTGCCGATCTCCAGTTTTTTGCATGTCGAGATTACCCCTAGCATTTTAATCTGCAACGCTCTTCAGTTTTCACCTTTTGTTTTTTCTGTGTCAAGACGTACGCTTTTCTTCAGTTACTTTTATTTTTATCATGATTTTCTCGTAATATATTGATAACCTGACCAATTATCAATATCTCTGAGAAGTTTCCTTCCCTGAATTAATTGAAGTAAATAAGCATGTTAATAAAGCAGGTTTGGCTCAACAATTCAAATTATATTTTAAGTCGTTAATAGTCCGAGATTTTTAAGTTATTCAATAATATAAATTACGTTTATTTCTGGCATAAATGTAGGTTATAAGCCATAATTAATATTGTTGTACTGCATTGTGATCTAATATTCTTATATATTAAATTACAACGTCTCAGCGTTATAATAATTACGACTTTTATCATTCAAATTTGTTTTATATCATAGCAGTTTCATTGTTCTATATTACGGATTATAATCGTGTAGAAATCACGTCATAATTAGGAATATTTCTTGATACGATTATATTTTTATCATTGTAATATCATTATACTTGCGTCATATGGATAGACGTGAAGCAAGGCGAGAGCAGGCGTCCGGCAGAGCACGTAAGGACAGCAGATGAAGGAATGATCTGATTGGAGCGTTGGCCCCAAAAATCCCAACGAAGTAGGAAAAGCCACACAAAGCCCCATCGACTCGGAAACCAATGAGGCTCAACCCGCCCCACCACACCGAGCTGCACCGCGCTAGCCAAGTGTGTCTGCCTAATGGTGTTCGCAGAAGAAAATCCGTTTCAGTGCGCTGGAGACGTCTCACGGACGTGGCGTCCGCGCTCGAACTCATAACGCCAACCAATCGCGTGCAACCTGTCGTACTGCTGCGCTCCGAGCGGTGACGCACACAAGTGTGTCGCTACTTACACTAGCTCGCAACGCGCTTGAGTACGTGTTGACACTGACACCGGTGAGCCTACAGTAAGCCTGTCCAGAATAAGGTTGCGTAAACGAGAGTGCAGAAGCCGCAGGGACTCAACGTGTGCGAAAAAGAGCCACTGCCGAAAACACTGTTGCGCTGACGCGAAACTGAGCCCCTTTCGTATTTAAGGTAGCTTATTCAAGGTGGGCTTACTCTTGACTCGCTGATGTGATTGGATCCGCCGAGAATCATGGATACGTGCCTTCAGTCGTCAACGCTTGACACCTGCTAAGCCTTGTTTCCTTCTCTCTCCCTGAGAAATACCAAACTGTTAGTCCTTCTAGGAGCAGTAGCCACGTCGCCTTGGGGTGACCAATTCAGCAGACGTCTTTCCCTACACCAAGGCCATCTCCTTATCCTTAGTTGTGTGTTTCATTATTGTATTTAGCTTTAGAAATATTATATCCTGTAGTTGTCGAGAAATTACTTTGTTCATAATTTTTCCCTTCCAACTTTTAGGCAGCTTTCAATTCAAAGTTAGTTTTCTGTAATGCTTTAAGGGAGCAGTGGGTCAAGTTTAAATAATCGGAGTATATTGCAGTCGCAGATTCAACCAGTTCGAGTTCGACGACTGTCCGTAAGGCTTTATCCCATGTCAGGATTGGTCGTTGTAACATTTTACCTGTATTTTCTCCACTCACTCATCCGCAACAGTGTAAGGTTTGTTCAGTATCGACTTAGTTTCCTCCGATTTGAAGAATCAGTCATGTCCAGCATTTATCCGACGTCAGTCACAGTGCTTGAAATCTACTTCCGATTAATCGCACTCGACGACTCCAGTTGTACCATTTTTTTCTAATAAACATTTATTATTTAGTGCAAACAAATATTATTATTGACGTCAATCCCTTTCACCTTAGGATTAGTTGTATTGTGTAAAATGAATCCACAAGAACGAAACCTATCTATCTGAACAAGATCTACAGATTTACTTCAGACCATTTTTTGCTGAAACTTATAATTTTTGTTTTAATCACGATAAAGTTTTTCAACGAATCATAGATTTCATTTTCTGACCATATGATGCGAGATAAACAAACATGATTTATGAATAATTGTTTAGAATAAGATGTTCAAAAGTAATTCAGACTGTTTTTTACCATGCTTTTGTTTTAATCGCGATTGCGCTTCTAAACAAATAAAAAATTTCATTTTCCGGCTAATCTATGCAGCATACGAAAAAATTCCACATAACAACACAGAAAAAATAGAATTGAACTTTTGTTGCGGGTAATTTTCAAGTAGAAGAAGTTGAATTTTTTTGCATAAAAACGAAATAAGTTTTAATAGAGTTGATATGGTAACCACTTTCAATGTAGAGGTAAATCTTAACACGTAGAATTTATTTTGGTTGCAGGTAAAGATTACTCTAAAATCGCTTTGAAGATTACATGTTGTTTTGTTCTGTGAAATTCTAGCTATTAAGAAGACCTACAAAGTCGCCCCTCAATACTTTTTGATAGAACACACTGTTTTTCTCTTAACCATCGAAATTTCTGTTGAAACATAAAAAATTCAATTTCTTAGCCAACCGAAAAATACAAAAAAGGGTTCCGTAGCTTATTAGGACGTTAATTAATTCTGAATGAAGTCTTGAACCAAATTTTTCTTCCTAATTTAAAAAAAAAATAATAAAATAAAACACAATATATTTTTTTAATTCAGTTTAAAAATGCAATGTGAATACATGAAGAAATTTGAGAATTTCCCTTAAGAAAAAAGACTTTTTTGTGAATTTTGTACAAAATCGCTTATTGTAGATGAATCGAGTTAAAACTACTGAACAAAGCATCACAATCACAACAGTTTTTCCACCTCTCTCTCTATTGAGAGAGAATGTAAGATTTTAAAAATTTCTTTCATTATTTTCATAGAATTTCAGCGAAATGTTGTCTCTTCATTAACTTTATTTTCTTTATGTTATATTTTTATTTTATGAATTCTTAAAAATTCTTAGATCATTATCTATTTAAGATATTATATATTACTATATATTATGTCATATTTTCATGATATTCGAGATGAACGAATAATTATGGAAAATTACCAAAAAAATAAGTTTTTATTCAAACAATACGATGGCAATATTGTGATATTTATAAACTACATCACCTTTAAAATAGAAAAATTATAATTATTTACGCACATAATTTCTGTTACCTCAGATTCATTCACGTTATTTTCGATGAAAGGAGAAATCATCTTATCATTGCATATTATTTAAAATGTAATTCCAATCCTTAAAAAATGTATTGAATAAATACAGTTACCAAATATTAAGATTCTCAGCAGATACAACTAAAGAATCATGGTGTAAAAATATTTATTTTCGTTAAGAAGTATTAAAATTGTTTATCTTCTTTCACGTCCACGACGAGTGGAGAAGAACAAAAAATATTGCGTGATTGCGGAATGAATATCCATTCATCAGTTTTTAAAGTTCGAGTTGGATAAAATCATTTTGAATTGAAGAAAAATTTTCATTGGAATAAAAAACATTTCTTTAGAGAAAAAAAATTCTTTGAATAAAAAGAAATTTCTTACAAGGAAGGTACTCCAGGTGTCCCTCGTCGATTTGATTCTCGCTGATATATGTTGTAGTACGCGAAAAACTAAGCGACACGTATTTTTGTAACTGCGGAAAAAACACTTTATGGGGATGAGACAGGCCCTCAAAGATAGAGGTCGTATGTGTCGATTGTATAGTTTTGTGTATAAAAACAAAATTGATTTCGACCAAACCTACTGGAAAAGTTTTCTTGTGTTGAAAGATAAATAACGTAATTTTCTCACAAAAAAAAATGAAGGGGTAAACCAACCCTACAAAGTTTTAAAGTTATGCTGAAAATTGCTAAATTCACAGGAAAAATTAAAAATATATATATTTTGCACTTGAGACAAAAATAGAGTTGACGTGTTTGGCCAAAAAAATTCTGTAAAAAAATTAATGGGGGGAGCTACCCCAACACTTTTTAATTTGTGTCTATGATAATATATACTTTCCATAAACAAAAAATTGGGGAATTAGTTTTATAACGAAGGAAGAAAATACAGTTCATCCAACATGAACAAAAAAATTACGCGAGGGTAAACCATCCCTACATATTTTTAAATGTGCTGAAAATTGCTAAATTCATAGGAGAAACATTTTTAAAATATATATTTTCCACTTGGGACAAAAATAAAGTTGACGTGTTTCGCCAAAAAAATTTAAAAAAATTGATGGGGGTAGCTACACCAAAACATTTTTTAGTTGGTGTCTATGATGATATATACTTTCTGTACACAAAGACAATTGGAAAAATTGTTTAAGAATGGAGGAAGTAAAATAGAGTCCGTCCAACATGAATAAAAAAATTAGGCGGCACTGAAAGGAGGATGAAGGTATTCATGTATTTTTGAGAAAAAAAGAACATTGAAGAGGGTATCTACCCCGTAACTATTTTTATACGAAAAAATCATTGAAATCATTGAAAAGCATACATATTTTATAGACAAAAATAGTACGTTTGAGTCAAATTTCCAATCTTTTGAGTTCTAGACATTATATCGAAGATTCATTCTCCAAACTTTGAACAATAATGATATTCGTCAAAAAATCGCACATCATTTTTCCAAACACTAAACCCAAATACATCCAAAGATTGAATTTTCCCTGTTGTTCCTGTTGGAATGATTTAAAAATTTTATCGGAGGGTGTTGCTTCTTCTACTACAGTTGGGCAATGACCAGTCCATGAATCAAGGAGTAAAACGCTATTTGGTCCTACATTTGGAAAATAAATGTTCTCCAAAGAATCTTGCAAAAAGATCACTGACTGTTTAGTAACTGAAATCGATAAAGAATTCGTCAATATAGACTTGTGATTTTTTTATTATTTCACTAGTAAAATGTTGAAACAAGTTCTAAAATTATTCATATTTTATTCTGTATCATCAACATAATTTTCCATTGTCAGATATTCAAAAGCGCTCCATTGGAATATACTGGATTCTAGAAAAAAACTAGGGAAACTCGAAAAAAATGTATTATTAGACTGTACATTATAAATTCAGCTGAAAGTATACAAGTATGCTGCCTTTATTTCCAATGCTTCAAGGAGATGAAAAAATAAAATCAATTCCCTGTTTAGGGTCGGAAAAGCTTTATCCAGTTATGATTCTCTTATTTTTAACATTCGCTATTTTCGGTGGAAGGAGAAATAATTTTATCATTGCATTTTATTGAAGAAGTAATTGCAATCCTTAAAAGATTCTCAGAATAAGTACAGTCAATTATTATTAAAAATCTTAGAAGATACAATTTAAGCGTTATGATTTAGAAAATATTTTCTTCAGCTTATGAAATTATAGAATTATTTGTCTTTTTTGACGTTCAAGAAGAGCTGTGGAAAGCAAGCAAAGATTGCCCAATTACGAAATGAATATTCATTTATCACTATAACTGATGTTTGGAGAAGTCCTTTTGCCTTCGCTTCTATGTCAGATAATTTCAAGTTATTGCTAAATTTGTTTAACTGATTGTGTTTTATAATGTGGTGTTTTAAGGCTTCTTGTGCAATTTTGTCACACAATTTGTTTCTCATAAGTTTATGTTTCTCAAAAAAATGTAATTCCGAATATGTACATGTTGTCCAGCGATTCTTAGGAACAAAATTAAAGGTCTTTTCCAGGTTTTCCAGGTCAATAAATCAACTTTTTCCAGGTATCGTTTTCACATTAAATAAGAAGTTAACCAATTTTTATGCATGCAAAAAGAAGAGAAATTTCATTTTTCAATGGAAAATAATATTTAAAGAAAGCAGAACCATATATAAACAAATTCTTAATTTTTTGCGAACGTAAGTCGTCTTTGTGAAATCTTGGGGAATATTTTAAAATCTTTGTGAGAGATTTTGAAGTTCTTGAAATCTTTTAAATCTTTGTAAATTCATTGAAATCTTTTGAAGTATTCAAAATCTTTATGAACTCTTGAAACTGTGAAATTTTTGGAATCTTATAAAATTTTGGTTTAATCTTTGAAATCCTTGAAATCTTTGCGAAATCTTTCAAAATCTTTGTATTGAAACCTCTTGGAGTATTTAAAACCTTTGTGAAGTCTTGAAATTTCTGCGAAATTTTTTAGAAATCTTTTGGAATCTTTCATCATTTTGGTAAAATCCTTAAAATTCTTGAAACCTTTAAGAAATTTTTTGGAATTTTCATGAAATATTTTCATATCTTTACGTAATTTTTGTTAAATCTTTTGTATTCGTTTGAAACCACTGGAGTATTTAAAATCTTTGTGAAATCTTTGAAAAAACTTTCGAAATCGCTCAAAATCTTTGAAATGTTGTGAAATCTAGTGTACTGCCCCCTTTGTTGAAATCTTTAAAATTGTTGAAATATTTTCGAATCCTTATGAATTCTTTGAAATATTCGTGAAATCTGTTGTACTCTTTTGAAATCACTGGACTATTCTTAATCTTTGTGAAATCATCTAAAAAAATTTGAAATCCTTATAAAATGTTTCTGAAATCTTTTGTATTTGTTTGAAATCACGAAATCTCTGTAAAATTTTTTGAAATCTTAAAAAAAAATTTAATTCCGAGTCACTCAAATGTTTTAAATCCTTTAAAATCTGATCTTGAAAGCTTTCGACATTGTTTTGAAGTTTCTAATGTTCTTTTTTGAAATCTTTAAAAATCTTCATCTTTTTAAATCTTCTAAAGTTTAAAATTCTCCTTGAATCTCTTCAAATCTTCTAAATATTTCTTGAAGTTACTAGATTTTATTTTTATCTGTTAGTGTTACTCATTTCTTGGAATAAGAAATCATTTGAAATTTCCTCACGAATCATAAGAAAATTCTTTTTTCAATATTTGCAGGCGTTCGAAACCTTCCATTTATAAAAAATTATTCAAATTTTTTCTGATTTGAAAAAAAAAATTAATTCAGATTCTTTCTTGGCAACTTTTGAAGTATTTTTAAATGTTTTTAAATATACTCTTGATATTAATTTACCAACATAAAAAATTATTTTGATTATTCTGAGGAACTGATTTTTTTTTAAACATAAGTAATATAGAAAAACTGCAAAATTCTGCTTAAAATATTTTACATTCTTTCTTGAAATTTTAGGAAATTATTAAAAATGTTCTGTATTTCTTTTTATTTTCTCTTAGAATACAGTAAAAAATAATAATTTGCATTTTTTCCATGAATCCTAATAACATTTTTTTTTTCAATCTCTTGACACCCTGCAAAATTCAGTTTACTTGTCATCCGGAAAATTTGAAAAAATTTTCTCAAATTATTGCATTTTTTTTCACACATTTCGAAATCTTCAAAATTTAAAATTATTGTTTTATAGTAAAACCTGAACAATTTAAAATTTCCTCGGAAATCTTACTCTCAAAGAAAAATTTAACAGTTGGTGTTTCAACCAAGAATGATTTTTAATAAAGCAGAAATTACAATAGTTCAAATAGACCGTAAAGAAGAAGAAAAACGATTTTCAAATGGAATATATGAATTTTCAAGCAGAGATGAAGTTTTGACTCAAATGATGAATCTTTAACAGGAAAAGAGTTTTTTTTAGCATAGTAGTTCAACTCGCAATAATGGAATACTTATGTGAATATTCAGTTGAAAAAATTAATGGGCAACAAAAAAGGATCACATTTTTAGAAAAATGGTTTAGGCTTCAAAAATAAAATGAATGTTTGACAAAGTAATTCTAAAAAACCAACGAATTTTCAAACAAATTAGTTAACCCAGAGATATGAAATCTGAACGAAAAATACAAGAGTAGACTTTTCAGTCAAAAATAATTAATTTGAGCGGAATCGGTTAATATTCAGGGGTGGCGCAAAGACCGTGAATTTTCCCATTGATTTAACATGGGGAAAAGTCAGCTTTTTGTAAACCTAATATTTAAACCCGATAATATGTTACAAATAATTCCGTGTTCCAGTATATTTTTCAGAATTGATCAGAAAATAAGAATCAATCATAAATTTTGAGGTTGAATAATTTTAAGCCACACTTATGGGTCCCCGAAGAGAACCCCATAAGTGACAAATTTGAATTTTACGTAATATTGCAGTTTATTGACGCTTTTTAAAAGTTTAAAAAAATAAATAGTCGTTGATAGGTAATTCAAGAATATTCAGTGATTTTTTAATTTATGTTTGATTGTTTAATTTTAAAAAAGCTAAGTGGAACATAAAAATATTTAAATGTTTCGAAAAATATTTAAAAAAATATTTAGACAAAAAAATTGTTTAAACAATGTAAATTTGTTTGAACATCTACGAGTATTTTTTGGGGCATTTGGAAAAAACTGAGGGGTGAGAGCAGAGAAATTCGGAAAGTGAAAAATAAGGGCCACCCTATTGATGGATCTTTGTTAAAAAAATTGATTCTGAACAAAAAGACTAATAGTTCCTATTTTCACCGAAAAATATTTTAATTTTCAATAAACAACTGCTAAATTAAAACAAAAAAAAATAAATTCCTGGTAAAAATAGAAAACATAAATTCTTAGTGAAAAATTTCATTTTCAACACAAAAAAAAACGAATTTTAAAAAAAATTGGTGTATTTTCAAACCAGAAGATGAAGTTTTCACGAAGAAACAAACAAATTTTCAACAAAATAGCTAAATTTTCAACTAAAAAAGATCAATTTTCAACCAAAAATAGAATACTTCAATTTTAAGTTAGAGAAATAAGTTTTTGATCAAGCGGAACATATTTGCAACGAAATAGTTGAATTTTCACCTAAGCAGATGATCTTCAATAGAAAAAAAAATGTTCAACAAAAGAAATGAAACTTCAGCCAAAAAGATTAACTTTCTACGAAAAAAAAGAATTTCCAACAAAATTCATGAATTTCCAACCAAATATCAACAAAATACAGAAACTTTGAAACAAATAGTTGAATTTCAACTGAAGCAGGAAGATGTTTAAACCTTCATGAAATAGTAAAATTTTTAGTTTAAAAAATTGATTATAGTATTGGATGTTGATTTTGGCTTCAGGGTCAGAATGAATAATTCAATTAATTTTCAATTGAACCAAACGTTTCGGCCCACAATGGTGGCCCTCATCAGTGGTTAATTGTTATTCTGAAAAAGACATTTACACAAAATATCTATAAAGGACGCAGTGAAAGAATAAGTGGATCAATAAAATATTTTACCAACACAAAAATTTGTTGATTCAGACAAATCGTTTTTTTAAGTGTAGACAAGTAATATCATTAGTTGAAACTCCATCTCTTTGGGTTGAAATTTAATATCCTTGGTTTAAAATTTAACTATTTTGTCGAAATTTCGTTTTTTCAAACATCCTTTACGTGAATATTCAATTATCTTTTTGGCAAGTTTTCTTCTACCTAAATGTAGAAATTTAATATATTTAAAAAAGTTATCTCAATAGTTGAAACTTCACCTTTTTTGGTTCAAAATTCATTTCCATGGTTGGAAATTCGTTTCTTCTAACATTCTTAAAAAACTGAAGATTTAACTATCATACCAACAAAATTTTTTGCTGATTCAATCAAATCGTAATCTAAGTGCAGGAAACTGATCTTATTAGTTCCAATTTGATCTTTTGGGTTCAAATTTCATTTCTTTTGTTGTAAATTTAAACTGTTTTATTGAAAATTAGTGTTTTTTTTTTCCTCCAAACATTTTTTATGTGAAAATTCAACTATTATATTTTTGGTATGTTGTCTCTTATCTGAATGTAGAGGAATAATCTTATTAATTAAAATTTCATCTTTTTGGTTCAAATTACTTTTCTTTGGCTGAAAATTTAACTATTATTTTTTGACATGTTTTCTTCTATCTAAATGTAGAAAAGAAATATGTTTATAAAAGTAATCTTATTAGTTGAAATTTTATCTCTTTCGTTAAAATTGCATTTCTTTGGTTGACAATTTGAATTATTTTGTTGAAAATTCGGGTTTTCAAACATTTTTCTCAAGTGAAAATTTAATTATTATATTTTTGGAATGTTGTCTTTTATCTAAACGTAGAAAAGTTATATATTCAAAAGAGTAATATTATTTGTTGAAATGTCATCTTTATCGTTGAAATTGTATACCTTTGGTTGCAAATTTGAATTATTTTTTAAAAATTCGTTTCTTCCACAAAACATTCCTTAATGAAAATTTGAATATTATATTTTGGTATGTTATCTTTTATCTATATGTAGAAAAGTAATTTTACTAGTGACAACTTCATCGTTTTGGTTCAAGTTTCATTTGTTTGGTTGAACGTGTGTTTTAGAACTGTTAAATTTTCAACAAGATAAATTAACTTTGAAACAAAAAAGATGAAGTTTCAATTGATATATATTATAAGATTACTTTTCTACATTCAGATTGAAGACAACATACCAAAAATATAATATTCAAATTTTCACTTAAAAAATGTTTAAAAACCCGGACATTCAACAAAATAGTTCGAATTTTCAACCAAAGATATGCAATTTCAACCAAAAAGATGAAATTTTAACTAATGAGATTACTTTTCTAAATATATAACTTTTCTACATTTAGATAGAAGACAAATTGCCAAGAGATAATAGTTGAATATTCACGTAAAGGATGTTTGAAAAAACTAAATTTCGACAATTAGTTAAATTTTAAACCAAGAATATTAAATTTGAACCCAAAGAGATGAAGTTTCATATAATGATATTACTTGTCTACACTTAAAAAAAACGATTTGTCTGAATCAACCAATTTTTGTGTTGGTAAAATATTTTATTGGTCCACTTATCACGCTAAACCATTAAAGAACACTAACCAATGCATCAGTTTTCATGCTTTTTTCAAACGAAATAGAAGTCCAAACTGAACTGCTCGACATTTCATGCTCTTATAATGCATACGCATTGGAATCTTCACATTGTTAGTTGACAAAAATTTGTTGAATCAGAATTCGAATTTCAAATCTGGATAAGATCTCACATTTACCACTTAATTTCATTGCATTGTAAATTTTATTCGCTGCTAATAACAAATAAGTTCACCCAACTAGTATAATGAGAACTCATTTTTTAATTTCTAAGAACTGTACCAAAGTTACCAAAGTCTATTATCACTTAAGACTCCCCTGAACCCTTATATTACAAATTTTATTATATTATTGTTAAGACAACACACTTCGGTAGATTATATTACCAAATTTATTAATTTATACAATTATTGTAATGGCAACGCTCATTTGAAATTTATGCAAACATTACCAAAGAAGAATTTCTGACCAAAGAAGATGACATGATGAGAAGCTGATTGCATTTCCAACAAAATAGATTAATTTTCAACCGAATAGTAGAAGTTTTGAAAAAACAAGTTGAATTCTGAATCAAAAATAAAATATAGCAGACTGTTCAGTCAAAAATAATTTTCTTATTTGAACTGACTTCTTACACTGCGTCCTTTATAGATATTTTTTGTGACTGTCTTTTTCATAATGAAAATTAACCACTGATGAGGGCCACCATTGTGCGCCGAAAAATTTGGTTCAATTGAAAATTAATTGAATTATTCCTTCTGACCCTAAAGCCAAAATCAAAATCCAATATTATAAACAATTATTTCCATCGAGGTTCAATATAATCTCCCCAATCAATATTAAAAAATTGATTTTCAATAAAAAAAACTAATTTTCAAAACAAAGAAAGGAATGACCAACCAAAAAGATTAATTTTCCACCGAACAAGATCAACTTTTTACAAAATACCTGGATTTTCAATTAAAATGTGAGTTAGTCACCAAGGACATTACTTTTCTACCACAAAGACAAAAGACTAAGTTTCAATAAACTGAAGAAATTTTCTACTAAATAGTTTGATTTTCAACCGAAGAAGATAAATGTTCAACCAAACATGAAATATTCAAATTTTCAGTTAAAAAAATAATTTAAAAAAATGTTAACATTTTGAACGAAAGAAAAGATTCTGTAACTAATATGATGAATCATTAACGAAAAAAATTAATTTTCAACAAAGGAGATCAACATTAAACTAAGTAGTTGAATTCTAAACCAAACAAAAGGTTCTCGTCGCTATTCTGACTCGCGAAAATCTTTGAAAGGGCTTAGCGGAATAAGCATGGGAAATCGGCACCCGTTCGTATGAAGCTTAAATTGATGTCATGAGTTCGTTTTCATTTGGTATGAAACTCCACCAAGTTTCAACTTAAAAATCCCATTATTGTGGGAGATATGGAGGGGGAAAGCAAAATCGAAAAAGTGATTTTTCTCGAAAACGGCTCGACCGATTTTGATGAACAAAATATATGTTTCTAAGACCACTCTGGAGTATTCGAAAAAAATTGATAAATTTCTCGGACAAAGAATAAGCATTGGAAACATGTTTTAAAATTTTGAAATTTTTTTTTTTTCTATGTTCTTCTAGAGATACCACTTTTATTTTCTCAAGAAAATATCCTTGCATTGTGTACTACAACTCAGATTTTTTATGATTTTTTTTATGTGGTGGAACATAGTTAAAAAAAACAAACAATGTACGTAACGGTGCGGCGCCGCCCGCTGCCGAGGTTCACGGTGGATGGATGGGACCCATTTTTGTAAAGGACGTCTGCACTTTGCCTATACACGTATAGTTTCCAGAGTTTACCACTGTCATTTCGAGCCACTTGATCAATAGAGCCGTTCACACTGATCTTCGGCTTTTGTGACGGCCTCGGGTCTGGTAGTCTTAAAATCAAATGTTCTAGAAAAGGATTTTCATTTGTTTGTGGTGTATACATGAAAACAAAAGACGATCGCACCAATCGTCATTTGTTTCTGTCGTATGCGTGAACACAGCAGACGATCGCAGCAATCATCATTTGTTTGTGGCGTATACATGAAAACAAAAGACGATCGCACCAATCGTCATTTGTTTGTGGCGTATGCATGAAAACAGTCGACGATCGCAGCAACCGTCATTTGCTTGTTACGTTTTCACGAAAAGTTCGATGCTCAATTTCTCATTCTACTTAAAAAATCAAATCTACATACCGGTTGGTAATCGGTGCTGTCAAAGGCATATAATTAAAAATCGCATTTCCGTAGAAGATTTTAGGCTTTTGAAAGTGCACTCTAATACAACGAGTCTTAGTGTATTAGAGTTATCCAAAGTGATGGAAACTCTTTCTGTCAAATGCGATGCGACTTTATTTGATAAAGTCGGCGAATTCAGCCTCCCAGAAAAAGTTGTTAAAGTTTTTACGGGCTTGACATGGGACCAGCTTAATGCTTTAAAAGATAAGATGATTTCTTTGAGAAACCGTTCATCCCGTTCAGTAATTCAAGCTCTGGTTCTGTTTCTCTTCAAAATACGTACAGGAAACTCAAATGAAATAATCAGTTCTATCTTTCAGTTAGATAATGAACAAGCAATTTCTGATTATTGTGCAAGCGTAATTAAATATTTCGAAACTGGAATTCTACCATTTTCTTTTGGCTTAAGCGCTTTGAACAGAGATGATCTTATTAAAAATCACACTACGGAAATAACAAAGAAACTGCTTGATGTGAGTGATAATTTATTTATAATTTGTGATGGTACGCATGCACGACACCAAAAAAGTTCCAACAACGAGTACCAGAGGAAATCTTTTTCGGGACAAAAGAAAGTTCCTCTTTGCAAACCCTTCACTATCTGCACGACTGACGGTTTTGTGATTGATATGCTTGGACCGTATCTTGCAAATAAAAATGATGCGGAAATTCTGAAAAATATTTTGGAAGATGCAAATGGTCTACGTAACTTCTTAAAGGAAGGTGATACTTTTATACTTGATCGCGGATTTCGTGATATTGTATGTAGTTTAGAGAAAAAAAAGTTTAAAGTATTAATGCCTGCGTTGAAAGGCAAGAGGAAGCAATTGACAGCAGAAGAGTATAATCAGTCACGTTTTGTTACTAAAATTCGCTGGGTTCTTGAACCTGTGCATGTTATATTAAAACAATAGTATCGCCTTCTTGATCACAAGCTTGATAACAAGCTGTTACCTAAAGTGGGAAGTCTCTTTAGAATTGCGGCATTTTTAAATAATACTTTCAGAAGAAGGTCACTCTCAGACGTAGACGTTTTAGATGAAGTGGTTCAGAGGATGCATACTCAAAAATCTATCGAAAATACTTTGGTTATTGAGGCTGAAAAGAAAGGATGGTTTCGAAAGCAACTCCCTTTCCAGAGTATTACATCCGAAGACTCATTAGACTTTCCGGAGATGACAAAAAGGGATCTTAAGATTCTATTTACTGGGTCATATCAACTCTCCCAAGCTGTGTCGTATTTAGCTGAAATGGTCAATAAATATGGCACATTGAATATAAAATATGTTAAAGATGAGAAAAATGTGCTGAAGGTAAAAATCCCATCCAAACATATTTCTCGCACAACATATAGGTGTTTTTTAAGATATAAGCCAGCAGCGTTGGGGTTTCGGGTCTGACACATTATGCATGTGAATGTGCTAATGGTAGAAGAACAGTTGGTTGCTGTTCTCACATTGCAGCTATCGTTTATTATTTATCTTACCCAAAGTATTTATCAAAAGTTTTTAAACCAGCAGAAATACTGAGCGATTTATTTAAGAACGATAATTGCATTCCAGTAATTGACAGTGATAGTGAAGGAGATTGAGAGGCGAGGGGACTCACTTTAAAAAAAGCACACTTTAAAAAAGCACCCCGATGATTATGAACTGATGTGAGAGGCGAGGGGACTCACTTTAAAAAAGCACCCCGATAATTAGGAGTTTAAAAACGTACTAAAACCTCCTCGTGGTAAACTCTGGAAACTATACGCGTATAGGCAAAGTGCAGACGTTCTTTAAAAAAATGGGTCCCATCCATCTACCGTGAACCTCGGCAGCGGGCGGCGCCGCAACGTTACGTACATTGTTTTTTTTTAACTATGTTCCACCACATAAAAAAAATCATAAAAAATATGAGTTGTAGTACACAATACAAGGATATTTTCTTGAGAAAATAAAAGTGGTATCTCTAAAAGAACTTCAAAAAAAAAAAATTTCCAAAATTTTAAAACATGTTTTCAATGCTCATTCTTTGTTCGAGAAATTTATCATTTTTTTTTTGAATACTACAGAGTGGTCTTAGAAACATATATTTTGTTCATCAAAATCGGTCGAGCTGTTTTCGAGAAAAATTACTTTTTCGATTTTGCTTTCCCCTCCATATCTCCCACAATAATGGGATTTTTAAGTTGAAGCTTGGTGGAGTTTCATACCACATGGAAACGAACTTATGACATCAATTTAAGCTTCATACGAACGGGGGCCGATTTCCCATGCTTATTCCGCTAAGCCCTTTAATCAAAACTGATTAAAATACCCTGTTAATTACAAAATTTCCATTTTTCTTTCCATAAGGTATCATCTTGAAATGTGGAAAACCTCTAAAGTGTAAAGTTGTTAAGTGAAATTTATCATATCACAGGATCAGTACCATTTTGACTATTCTAGAAAACTTCTATGCATGGAAGATTGATGGTATAATATAATCCCGAAAAGTTTGAGAATGCTCGACATGGATCTTTAAAATTTATTTCAAAAATTCCCATATGGTGCTTCACAGAAAAAGTTTTTCAATATAATTTACTAGAAATATTTCCATTTCTAATTTTTTAGTCAACTTTGGTTGCACAAATTCATAGCTTGACGAGAAATTGGCAAACATTGATTTTACAAATGTGGTTGATCGTACTGATAACAATTTGTACTTGAGATATGAAAACACCTATTTCTTATTTGTAGAAGAACGGAGTCCAGGGTTCAGTAAATAACGTTTTCAATTTTGACAGTTTGTTCTAGATTAAAAGATTGCATAACGCTTCTTCCACGTAGTCGATGCACATTGGAAGTTTTCATAAGTCTGAAGGTTTTTTATGTCAAAAACACCGATATTAATCGGTATATATATAGCCGTGAATATTTGCAAACAGTCTCACTCACGGTTCAGAAAATCTTCCTGCAAAAATGAAGATCTACCTCGGCGCTCTGTCCCTTACCATCGGGGTTATTCTGCAATTTGGTGGTGAGTATACTCAATAGAAAATAGATCTCAAATCTAAATGTGAAATATTACATACTCTCTGAATAACTAAGTTGAATCTATTGAGCTTAAGTTCAAAATACGCAATCACAAACAAAGCTACAAAATTTTAATTTTAAACCCATTTTTTCCGCTTTTCTAAGAAACGCGAACAGATAGAACATTTTTGGCTTCAGTTCCGTATTCTATGAAAAAAGTCTGTCACTATGTTACAAAATTTTATGAAATTCATGTTTCTTTGATTTTTATGGTATTTCTTTATGTGTTCTGAAGTGTTGATCCTGCAACTAACTTTATGTTTTCCATAGCATGAATATTTTCAAAGATATTCAACATTTATTGTTGAATATCACGTGCAAAATAAAAAAAATCATATTGTGCAAGTACAAAAACATGAAAAAACCAACTTTCGAACAAGAGAGCATTCACATATTACGTAACATCGAATAAAGTGACAGGGTATTTTTGACCTGATTACGTAACACTTTTGATAGCATGCCCTATGTAAAAAAAGCGATGTTACTAAGTTAATCGAAAATATCAAACACATTGTTGTCGAAAACCTGATTGGTTGCGACACTGCATGAATATAAGTTTTAGTGACCGTTTCCAGTTTGTTTATCTGTTAATAAAGATCTATGAATTTTTTGCAATATCAATTTTTGTATATAAAAATTTCCAAACTAATAATTTTACTCCATCATAAATTTATTCCTGATTGTTTTTAAACATTATTTATAGAAAAGAAAATTTGAATTATAAATGATGGTTCGATATTGGGAAACAATTATGTTCTCAACATTTTCTTACCACACCATAATTCGTATTTTTTTACATTTTCAAGTATATGAACTAAAAGATATATGGGCAAAAACTTATTTCGATGAATTCGAAAATAATTAATAGCTTTTTAGCAGTAACAGAAATTTGAATTTTGCAGGGTTGCAACAGAATGAAGAAAATGTGCTTAAGATTCATGGGAAAATTTCAAATGATTGTTCTTTGACGAATATTAAGAGAATACTGAAAAAATTACAAAACATTTTCAATTATTTCTAAAAATTTTGATCAAGTATGTAAAATATTTTAAAGCAAAATTTTGAAATTTTGCAATATTACATAATTTTAAAAAAAATTCGAGTCAGTTCAAGAAATATTTGGAGGTTTCGGATGATAAAAAAATAATTGAAATTCAGGAAGATTTTTAAAGAATTTTGTAAAGTTTCACAAAAACTAAAAAAATAGGTTTTTCGGAAAAATTTGAATGATTTTTTATTTCAAAAACTTAGTTTCTAAAGAATATTCAATAAGCTTCAGAAACATATCGAAAGATTTCTAAAATTTTCAAAGCTGATAGATTTCAAGGTAATTTTTATAATTTTGAGGACTAGAGGTAGACCGCCGAAAGAATGGTCAGAATCTGTGAATGAGACATTAATCCGAAGAGACGTAAGAAGCCATAGGAACAGAAGAGCTTGCGTGAAGAAATGCATGGACGTGAAGGAAGCTAGAGTAGTATGCCAGGACAGAAATGTGTGGCGACAAATAGTTTGTAAACAGAGTGACAATAGTGTGAATGGCGCCTGAAACAGAGACTTTGGATACTAATGGGCCCAAGTGGGGAACCATACATAACAATTTTGTGAGGTTCCTCACTTGGGGTGATCGCTAGAGAGATTGATCAGCAACCTGGGTCGGAGCAGTGTTGCGGAATGAACGTGTCATCTAAATAAATGACACGAGAATTCCAGATCGATCTAAAACACCTATCCCTAACACCTATAAGACTCCTATATACCTTATGCCCATATACCAACCTACTCTATACCTATTCACCTGTTTACTATTCCCCAACCGAGCAAGTCACGCCTACCCCGAAAGGGAAATGGCTTAATGGTATAATAATAATAATAAAAAAAACTCCGGGAAAATTCGAATAATTTTTAAAGATTATGAAGTTTAGAAGGTATGAAAATATCAAAAGAAGAATTTTCTTAAGATTTGTGTGGAAAACTTGAATGATTTTTTATTGTGGAAAATGAACTTTAAAAGTAAATAAAAAAAATTAAAAATTTCAACATTTCGAAAATCAGAGTTGAAGATTTTGAAGCAAAATGTTTTAATTTGATAAGATTAAAACACCAAAGAAAAATCGAGTAAATTCAAGAAATATTCAGAAGATTTGAAGAGATTCAAAGAGAAGTTTAAACTTAGAAGCTTAAAAAAAAATGTAGACTCTTAAAAATTGCAAAACGAAGCTTTAGAATCTTTAAAAGAAATTCGAAAGGCTTCAATATTATAAACAAATTTCCTCAACATTCCTGGGGAAATTTACAAGATTTCAAGGCAATGTTTCACATTTTGAATGATTTTGCAAAATGATGAGAAAAATTTGAGTAGGTTGAAAACATTTTTAAGAAAATTTTCAGAAAAATGATCGAATATTTGTTTATTCCTTCTAAGCTTCTAAAAGTCTTAAATATCTTTTGAAAAGTTTCGAACTATTCCCAATATTTCGTAAAATCCTATGAAGAAAAAAAAATTTATTTCAAATCTTCTAGATTCTTTTTTGACAGATCTGAAAGATTAAAATTTTTTTCTAATGTTCTCAAGAATCTTATAAAAATTCAATTCAAAGGGGAAAAGAGAAGTTGCTTAAACACAGGGGGAAAAAGAAGAATCCTTAAAAAAAATGAATGAAGGGGAATCGGGAAATGAGTTTCAAGTCAGAAATATGAGAATGCTTTGCAAATTAAGTTATTATTGAACTGTTCCATTACAGGGCCAAATTTCGCAAATTTCGCAAAATTCGCAAACTTTCTTATGGGCGAACCCTGGGTCTCTGTAGTTAAGAAAAATAAAAAGTGAATGTAGCGTTTCATGAAAAAATTTATCAATAAAAAATCCCATATATTTGTGCTTCCAGTATCAAGTTCAATGATGACGACGCCATCTCGTAATGTGCTGCAACCGACATATGGGTTCCCTGATATGAGTATTTCTGAATACGAGCGTAATCCACATAATCGTATAATTGCAATAATAGTTAATGGTGTGCGTTATGAAATACTCACCGGACTGGAACTACAAGGTGAGCCCGATAATTTAAGAACTAAAGTAGAATTTAGACCAAAAATCGGGAAATTCTCAAACGTCTCAATTTCTTTATAATTGAGAAACAATTGATTTTTTATTCTTTTTTCACTTTAACTCCTGGTTAGTTCGTATGTCTTTTGACTGATAGAGCAATCATAATTTGGAAACGTGTTTTCAAAAGAAATTTTGATGAAAAATAACTATGTTAGTTAGAAATTTTAGAATTTTGTCTGACGACGAGCATAAATTTGCCTTTTATGTCTTGCCATATTGGAACCTGTGTTTTGAAATAATGATATATGATTTGAATTGAACGACCTCGAACCCTAAATATGATGATTTTTGTAAAAATGTTAACCCTTTTCAGATTTGTCGTCAAGAAGGGTGGATCCAAGGGGGATTTCCGCTCCCCCCCCCCCCCGCCCCCGTGATTTGAGACACTGAATTGTCAAATTTTCTGACACATAGTAAAATTTATTGCCAAATTGGTGAATATCCAAGACAAAAAAATGAATTTTCTATACAAAGCAGTTGAATTTTAAACCTGAAAATAAAAAATCTAACACCAAATTTAATTTTCAACAAATAATCAAATTTTAAGTCGAAAAAATTAATTTTTACCCCCCTCCCACCCCCCCAAAAAAAACTTCAAAAAGTATTTGAATTTTCAACCGAACTAATGAATTTTCAAGAAAGTAGATCGACTTTCAACAAATGATTTAAACTATAAACCCAAAAAGATAGCTTTTCAATAAAAATATAATATTTGACATTTAAAAGCAGAAAAGGTTTTAATTTTGATTAAAACACAATATAATTGAACCAAGAAAAAAACAACGTATTTCCAGCAAAATTGTTGAATTCTCAACCAAAAAAGAATATTATTCAGCAAAAAGGTTGCAATTTCACCTAAAAGATGCGAATTCCTACCCAAAGAGACAAATTTACAACCAAATAGTGAATTTTTGATGGAAAAAGGATAAATTCTCAACCAAAATTTAAATAGTTAAATTTTCATTAAAACACAGCAATTTTCGACTGAAAAAAGCGAATTTTTCACTGAAGCAGTTGAATTTGCCACCAAATAGTTAAAATTTTCCCCAACTGTCGAATTAATTTTAAAACTAAAAGGATACATTTTTCAAATAAAGGTTCAATTTTTAACGAGGAAATATAAATTTTCAACAGGAAAAATTGAATTTCCAGAAAACAATCGAATTTTCCACCAAATTGCTGACTTTTCAAGTCAAGATGATGAGTTTTCTACAAAACAGTTGAATTTTTAACTAAAATTAGGAATCTTCAACCAAACGAATGCATTTTTAATAAAGCAGCTCAACTTTCGATCCAGGAGTAGAATTCTCAACCTACAAAGATGCATTTTTCCACAAACATTTTAATAAATTGCATCAACTTTCATCACTAAGTTACAAAATTTTATGAAATTCATGTTATTGGATTTTTATGGCATTTCCTTATGTATTCTGAAGCGCTGATCCTGAAACAATCTTTATAATTTCCGTAGCATGATATAAGGTCAGTTTTGAAAACATAAGGTC
The DNA here is from genome assembly GCA_932178445.1 of Andricus quercusramuli. Lineage (NCBI taxonomy): Eukaryota > Metazoa > Arthropoda > Insecta > Hymenoptera > Cynipidae > Andricus > Andricus quercusramuli. The sequence goes on from CAKNXH010000115.1 coordinate 221,880, forward strand.
ATTTTTTTCTGATCACGCGAAAAAATTGAACTGGAAAAATAGAGCTGGAAAAGGGAAAGGAGAAGTTCTGTCACACCCTATCCTTTTCCCAGCTTTATGATTTCTTTACAAAAATTGTCAGAATTACACTATTCGAAAATTTATGATCAAAAAGTCTTTTTTATTCATGCGTCAACTTTGTATTATGTCGACGAAGAAAGTTTTTCTGTTTAAAACTGATGATTCAGATATTATAAATGAGCATAACTTCCCTAATCTTCAATAAAGTGTATTATTATTATTATTGCATATATTATTATTATTTTATTTATATTATTATATTATTATTGCATATTGCTATTGCATCAATTTTTAATTATGTTCGTGAAAAAAGTTTTAGGATAAAAAACCGTGTTTTCAAATAATATGCATTACCATAGCTTCCTTACTCTTCAATAAAATGTATTCATGTCTTAGGTCAATCTATCCGTCTTGAATCAACACAAATTTTCTATTCTCGCATCAACTTCAAATTATGAGAATAAGAAAACTTTTGCTATGAAAAACGATTTTACAAATTTATAAATTACCAGAACTTCCCTTCTCTGCAATAAAATGTATTAATATTGTCGGTCAATCAATTCGGCTAGAACCAAGGAATCTTTCATATTCTTGCATCAACTTTGAATTATGTTGAAGAAAAAAGTTTTACTATGAAAAAACATATTTTAAAATATTATGCATTACCATAGTTTCCTCACTCTTCAATAAAATTTATTAATACTATAGGTCAATCGATTGGACTAGAATAGACACATCTTTCCAGTTCTTACATCAACTTTAAATTATGTTAATGAAAAAAGTTTTACTATAAAAAACCGATTTTTTAAATATTATTGATTGCTTAAAAAAATGCAATGAATATTTTTAGAAGTCCTTCAATCAGTTTCAAGACATTTTTAAATTAGGGAGGGTTCGATTGAATGAATTTAAAACTCAATAAAGGGGAATTATGAGATGAGTGGAAATTCTGAAAAATAAAAGTACTTTTCAAACTTCAAATATTAATAAACTGTACCATCTTTCGCAAAATTCACCAACTTTGTTGAAAGTTATCACCAGTAAACGTACTTAATGTTACATAAGTTCGTAAAATTACTTCCACTGCCCCCCCCCCCCCCCCCCTAATCGACTTGTTAACAACCTTAGTTTTTGGCTTGACTCCCACCCTCCTGAAATTGCTAATGTAGTTTATGGACAACCCTTAGAGGCTCTTCAGTTCATGAAAGTAAAAATTTAAGGGTCGTTGAACAAATTCGTTAATAAAAAATCCATATATTTGTGCTTCCAGTATTGCCAAAGCCTAACGCATGTTTTCCTGTACCTGTGTACGATAAGCAGAACAACCTTGCTGCAATTTACTATGTTGGAAAGTTTTATTTAATCCAGATTATTCGATCAGAACGTGAGTACGATAATTTAGAAACTAAAATACAATCTAGACTAAATATCAGGGAATTCCGTCTCAAATGTCTTGGTTGCTTTTACATTCTCATCAGAGCACTGTGAGCACGATAACTTTTAAAAAATATGGCTTTTGGTCTACACCACAAGTGTCCTAAACAAAATGTTAAGTTAATTATAAAGTATATTATGCTCATGATCTCGGGCAAGTACACATGGCGATGGCCCAAAAACGAAAAATCGTTTTTATTAATAAAATTACAAACCCGAGACCATGGGCAAAAAACACAAAAGAATTTCAGAAAATTCAATTTTTAAAACTCATTAACTAATTAAAAAGATCATTATCAAAATTGTTTCGAACATACTATGATTTAACTACGAAACTTATACGAAACGTCGACGGACGAAACTGTATATATTTTCAACATCAATTTTTAACAAATGAACGGGCCAGTAGACAAAAAACAATTTATCATCCTATCAATTAAATGTTAAGTTCGTCATCCAGCAATTTTGGATAATAATTCAAACAGAGCATTTTCAAAAATTTTTAAGACCCCTTCATATGCATTCTTTGAAGAAATCTACAATCGCCCTCTCCGAAAATTTCTTTGGATCTGCCCTTGATCGTCAAATGATTATTGACTTTCTATGGATTCTCCAGGACGGGAAATTTGAAACAACTTTTCTCTGTGATTTTTCCGTATTTTGCATTTAGTTCGCATTAAATTGTCAAATTTTGGTTAATTCTTTCCCAAAATTTGGAATTCGAATGATGCTTCTCAGCAACTCTAGTGTAGGGGGAGTATGACCTTTATGTACCCCCTCCCACAAAGAAAAAATTGGTATTCAGAAAAGAAATTCAAAATGTGATTTCTTGGGCAATTACTTAGTAGACTCACGATTCAGTGCAAAATAGGGGCGAGGAGGGTAAGTTTCAATTTACAAAAAACTATAAGCAGGGGCCGCTACAGGCGGAGGCAGAGTAGGCGGCCGCCTCCGGGCGCAAAGGGCGAGGGGCGGCGGCCGCTTCAAGAATAGTTTTCATATACTCCATGAAAGAAATAAAAATTTTTAAGCTTTGTTAAATTGGGTTCTAGGAGAGTCTAAAATCTGAACGAGATGAGTACATTGTATTGCAAGGGACGAGGGGCGACAGCTTAACAAGATCGTTTTATATACTTATTGACAAAAAAATAAGAAGTCTAAAATTTCTCAAGTTAGCTTCTAGGAAAGTCTAAAGTCTAGATTGAATGAGTTAATTAAAATGCTATGATAATAAAACTAATTCGGCAAGTGCAGGCATCGACAATAAAGTGGATCTACTTCTTGAACTGTAATGCTGCTAAAGCAATAAAGTTAGTAGTACTTAGTCCAAGTATCAGCAAAACAGTAGTTTCTTATGCGTAAGGGCTGTTGACAAGCGAATCATAATTGCGGAAGCAACCATTTTGGCTAGACCCCCCGTGGAAATTAACCATCAAAAAGATAGAGGAAAAGCAATCCCCCCACCATGGTTCGAGAAAACCGACCTGCAAGTCTAAGTGTTTATAAGTTAAAGCGCACTTGTTCATTAAGAAAAAAAATTTTCTGAAGTTCACATCGTGTGAGAAAAAAGTTTCCTTATTTTGAGATGGCTGATCGCAAAGCGAAACGCCTCTCAGGTGCTCAATATCGGAAGCGAAAATCTGAACGCGATGAAGACAATGAAAAAAATTATTCATTATTTGAATATTAAAAAAAAAGTGATGATACACAAGTGATTGTTCTGGCTGTAAGTGATCAAGTTGCGGAAGCTGTTGAGCAAGTCCAGGAACATGAATATAAGGAATGTTTTCAAGCGAACTGTAATGATTTTACCTTTAAACTCAGTTACCATTTTCAAAAGCTGAAAATGAGTAAGCCAATTTTTTGAGATGTTGCGAAAGTTCGTTTATATTTATAATGTAAACTTGATAATTTTTTCTCATAATAACACCAAACTTAGTGCAAAAAGTATCAAAGTTTCAAATAATGATTTTACTCACCACATGATTGAAAAATTTCATGACGATAATATTTTTATAAATATTAATAAAATTTATATGAATATGATAAATGATAAAGTTTCGTAATAATAAATATAATGCTTTCACGATAAGTGTTTCATTACAATAAGTTTAAAATTGAAAGCTTTTTCGGGTTTTAATCCTGTGTAAAACTAGGAATCTTGCCGACGTTTCATGAACATTGTAGTACTGTATAGTACTGTCGGTACAAATATATAGAATTAGGTATGACCATTTGAGTTTTTTAAATATTTTTTAATTTTTGAGAATGGACCCTGCTCTACCGATAAGCTTCTTAACCTCATTTATGCGCCTATCTAACTCCCCATCTATTTTTCCTTCGCTAGTGAATAGGCTACCCAGATATACGCACTTATCAACTTGCTCTAATCCCTCATTATTTAGGACAATTTTGCACATTGTTTTCTCACTTCTTCCTTCAAACATCATGATTTTTGGTTTATTTACGTTAATTTTGAGGCCCATGTTCTTCATGCTTGTATTAGTTCATTCAGCATTCTTTGTAAGTACTCGATTGATTCTGCCATAACAATCTTGTCATCTGCGAAAGTTAACCCACGCACCCTCACAGTCTTGAGATCTACATCTTCTTCGTCGAAGAGGGCCATTCTTAGACACGTATTCATAAATATGATAAATAGCCATAAGGACATAACGCATCCTTATTTCACGCCTTGCATAATATCGAACCAGTCACTTCAGTTTCGCATTATCTCTTACACTGCTTTACTACCTGTATATATTGTTTTTATTGCTTTTAGGAGCCATCCATTGACTCCGTACTCTTTAAAGACTTCCCAAAGTTCACTTCTATTTACCTTTTTAAATGCTTTTTCTAGATCAACAAATGCACAGAAAACTTTCTGCCCTAATCTCAAACTTTTCTCTGTGGCTTGTCTTAAGCTAAATATCTGATCCACACATAATCGCCCTGGCATAAATCCACTTTGGACTTTCCATATCTCTTCTTCTGTTATTTTCATTACCCAACGAATAACTATTTTCAAATATATTTTATTTACGGCACTTCATAAGCTGATACCTCTGTCATTATTGCAGTTGCTTTTATCTCCCTTTCTTTTGTATATTGGTACGATAATCGCTTTTCTCCAATCGTCTGGGACTGCTCTCGTCTCAAGACATAAATTTATCAATTTGCACAACCTGTGAGGTATGTACTCACAACCGTATTCAAGCATTTCAGCGTTAAAACTGTCTACACCAGCAGCCTTACCGTTTTTTATGTTCCTAATTATATCTCTAACCTCAGTGACACAGACTTCTTCAATTCGGTTTTCTAATGCATTATGTTCTACATCGCAGTTCTGTTGCCCTAAATCTTCACCTTCTGGTAATTCTTTAGAAGAGTCTTTCGAAGCGTCTATTATCCCGTCTGTATCATATAGCATTTCACCTTTGCTGTTTCTCATGCCGACAAACTCTGTACTTTTACATTCCTTCATCTCTTTAAATAATAGTTTCATGGTTCCGTCAAAATCTTTTTGTATTTTCTTCTCTATTTCTATTGTGTTTTTATCTTTACTTTCCTTGACTAGTCGTTTAACTTCCTCTTTTTGTGTCTGTTATCATTTTCAAGTGTATTTCTCTCCTCATCGCTAAGACCTGTGATGTTCAACGTTCTCTTGAACGTTTCTTTTTTTTCTTGTTCGCTGTCTCAATTTCATCATTCCACCATGCATTACATTCACGAAAACTGCCTCACGCCAGTTTATCCACACACTTACGTTGCTTTGCGAATCCTCCTTACTTTACCCGTTTCCGTCGTAAGTGCTAAAAGGTCGTTTTCGAAACCGAAGATAATTAAAAATTATCTACGTAATACAATGCCAAATGCACGAATCTCAGCTTTAGCTACTATAGCTATAGAGCAGGACATATTAGATTTAATTAATTGTGAATCAATCATCCGTGATTTTTCTTTAGCGAAAGCGAGACGTCAACCTTTTATTTGAAACTATGTGAATTGTTGATTGCTGATTGTTGTTGAATTATTTATCTTGATGGTTCTTGTAAAATGAATATTTCATTCAACAATAGCAAGATCTACTTCACATGATTACTTTTTCTCTAAAAATAATTAGGATATAATGTAGTAATTTATTTATGAATGATTTATTACTATTTATCATAATTATTAATAATAATGATTATTATCCATTATGATGATTATCAATAATTATTATTCATTATGATTATTAATAATTATTATCATTATTTCTTATGAATTATTCTTCATTTAATTATTATTATAATTTTCAATTAGAATAGTTCTAGATATTTTGATTTCAAAATTCATATTAAAAGGGGCGGCAAATTGAAATTTGCCTCCGGGCGGCCGACAGTCTGAAGCGGCCCCTGACTATAAGTCTCACGAAAATAGTTCTATTGTCTGAATTCTGGCATGATATGCAATTTATGAAAAATTCAAAATCACAATGTTAAAAATAATAATAAATTTAATATACCCATGTGTATTAAAACTAATATATTAATCATATGAAATCGCCATTAAGAGCGTGCATATTGAATTTCATATACATTCGTGCTAATCACTTACAAGAAAAATCAGATAATTCCATTTTACACAAATTCAAAATAAGTTCAACATGAATTTTCGACTCTGAATAATAAAACATGATACCTTCTCACAGTTAATCAAAAATATGACTGGATTTTGAGTCGAAAAGATCAATTAAGCAAACAAATAATAGACCTAACCCACAATCAACTGTACTAGCATTAAATTTCTACTATTTAGACTGGATTTCGGAAAAAGTTCCACCCGTCCGTCGCACTTTCATTATGAATAACAATTCAGTCGACGAATTCTAGATTATTAATTTAATTGCGAATATTTGACAAGATTTAAAGATATGAAAGCACTTTGAGTTTTCATGCACACTGCTATACCGACCTGTATATTAAATTTAATACACATGTATATTAAATTCACTACACCCATGTATGTAACATTTCAGTAGCGGTAGTGCATATTTGCTTCACACACATGTATATTAAATCTCATACAGATTTTTCTAACAGTGCAGTCGAGTTTTTAAAACATTTTTACTACATTTTTATTTGTACAGGAGTTTTTCCGGCAACTTATGTTTAATTTCAGAGCATACGAATTCAATCGATGAATCACTCATATTTTACACTGACCTACGTAATCCAATATTTTTATAATAGGAACGATTTTTGTCAAACAAATGAGCCTTCTATGCGAAAAGTATTTGTTTAATTAATGGACAAAACGTGGGTCAGTGATTTGCCGAAGACGTTCAATTGCGTGCGATTTTGTACAAAGCAGCGAAAGCACAGAAAAACGAATATTGACCTATTTCACTTATTTTCGAATAAAAAATCTTCTTTTACTTACTATAGCCATGAAATCAAGTTACACCTCTCTATAATTTTCTTTTAAATTTACTTTTTCTTCTAGGTGCGTCAACGTATCCTCCCCATCCCGAGTAGTTCTAAGTTGGTGATGTTTTGAAATATTCAAATTAATTAATAACTATATTTTTCTTTTACTACCAGGTGTAGAAGAAGCCGATATTTCCCATGCTATTCCTCAGGATAGTTATCTGTACCGTAGAGGGCTTAAAGCTGTCACCGGAATGTTCCATGGGAATAAGTTTTACGATACACGTGATAAAAATGGTAATTTAATTAACTACTAAATAATCTAGAACAAATATTAGAAGATTCTACCTCAAACTTTCTTAGCTTATCAAGTTACTTTCCTGTGAGTTCACCCCTTGGGTATGTTATAAAACAGTTTTTGCTCGATTTAAAGTGCACTTGCAGTCCAGGTATTTTCCAACCCAAACAGACGAATATTGTATAAAAACGGCGAATTTGTAAACAGAAATAATTTTCTAGCAAAAAAAAGGAATCTTCAACAGAAGAAAAATTTTTAAGCAAATAGTTAGATGCATGATAAATTTTCACCCAGAAGTGGAATTTTGAACCAAATAGTTGAATTTTTGAACAGAAATATACATTTTTGATAAAGAATAATAATTTTTCACTACAGAAGACGCATTGCGAATGAAATACATGAATTTTTATGCAAATAGTTGAATTTTGTACCAAAAAAATCGAATCTTCAACAGAATACATACATTTTCAGCCAAATAGTTGATTTTTCAAACAGAAAGGTGAATAGTTAACAAAGAAGACTAATTTTTAATACTAAAAAAGACGGATCTTTATGAAATACAAACAGATAACTGTTAAATCTGTTATCCAATGGTTTAATTTTCAACCAAGAATATTTTTTTTTCCACCGAAAAGATGAAGTCTCAACAAAATACACAAATTTTTATTTGAATATGTGAACTTTCTACCAAACCCGACAAATCTTCAACAGAATGCATATATTTAGAACTAATTATGTAAAAACTCTAAATAATTCAAATTTTGTTTGTATTTTAAATAATCTGGTTATTATTCGTTTTGATATTCATTCTGAGACTTTGGCTAACTTCATTTAACAAATTGTTCAGAAAGACGCTACCTATCAAAAATAAAAGTATGTATTTTTTCATAATTCTCTCTTAATTTTTTCACTTTTGATTTTTCTGCCAGACATTTTGCTCTGTAATGCAATTAAAAAGGTCAATCTAGGAGAACATGATTTCTTCGACTTTTTTCGAAAAAATGTCTCTCACGCGTAGACGCATTCCTATCAAATTGGAAATTTACATTATTACCACTGAATCAACTGTTTTAGAAACCAAAAACGGACCCTATCTAGTTGAAGCGATAGAAAACCTAGCAGATGTTTGCATTATAAAGGCATATGTTTATGTAAAACAACCTTTGCTCCAATTTTATGTACACATATTTTTTTCAATGTTTAAATTAATTAATGAATATATTTTTCTTACAGGAGCCAAATATGACGGACTTTTGAATCATATACTCAAAACCGAAAAAAATGATTTCGTAGTGTTACAAAGCAGGCCGATTGGAATGTTTCGTGCTGACGGATTCCATAAGTTTATTGTCAGAGATTAGAAAGATTTGAGCAATCTCCATTTTTTTTTGTCTCAAGTTTTGACTCAACGAACCTTGCCTGTCCACTGCTATTGTTTTGCAATTTACCTGGGTACTCAACGCTTCACCGAAAAAACGCAAAGATAAAAAGAGTTTCAGGTAAAAAATCTGGAGGTAATCTCGCCATACAAAAAAAAATGAATATCGATTTCAAACAGTGATATTTTATTTTACTCTTGCTGATCTTCAGTTTTTCGCATGTCGAGATAACCCCTAGCATTTCACCCTGCAACGCTCTTCAGTTTTTACCTTTTGTTTCTTCTGTGGCAAGACGTTCGCAGATGCTGAATGACTCATGGGTACCCATGGAGTTTTCCATGAGCCAAAGCTTGCCTTCTTCGATGCTAATATGTTTTCCAATCGTCTAATTTTTCTATATTTCCATTGCTTTTTTTCAGATACTTCAAATTTTATCATGATTCCCTCGTAATATATTGTTAACCTGACCAATTATCGATATCTCCAAGAAGTTTCCTTCTCTGAATTGATTAAAGTAAATAAGCATGTTCAATAAGGCAGTTTTGGCTCAACAATTCAAATTATATTTTAGGTCGTTATTAGTCCGACGTTTTTAAGTTAGTTAATAGTATGAATTACAACGTTTATTTCTGGCATAAATATAGGTTATAAGCCATCATTATTATTATTGCACTGCATTGTGATTCAATATTTTTATATATTAAATTACAAAGTCTCAGCATTATAATAATTATGACTCTCATAACTGAAATTTGTTTTATATCATAGCAATTTCATTGTTCTATATTACGGATTATAATCGTATAGAAATTATGTTATAAATATTGATATTTCTTAATACGAATATATTTTTATTATTATGATATCATTATACTTGCGCCATATGGATAGACGTGAAGGAAGGCGAGAGCAGGCGTCAGGCACAGCACGTAAAGAAAGCAGATCAAGGAATGATCTGATTGGAGCGTTGGCCCTAAAAATTGCCACGAAGTAGGAAAAGCCACGTGAAGCCCCATCGACTCGGGAACCAATGAGGCACAACCCGCCCCACCAGACTGAGCTGCAGCGCGCTCGCCAAGTGTGTCTGCATGGATACTTGCTTTCAATCACCGACGCTTGACACCTGCTAAGCCTTGCTTCTTCTGTCTTTCCCTACACCAAGGCCATCTTCTTATCCTTAGTTGTGTGTTACATTATTGTATTTAGTTTTAGAAATATTATATCCTGTAGTTGTTGAGAAATTACATTGTACATAATTTTGCCCTTCCAACTTTTAGGTAGCTTTTGCTTCCAATCTGTTTCTTTGTCATGCTCTAAGGTAGCAGTTAGTAACGCTTAAATAATACTAGTATATTGCAGTAGCAGATTTAACAAGTTCGATTCCGACGACGGTCCATAAGGCTTCGTCGCATGTCAGGATTCGTCGTTGTAACATTTGACAGATTTCTGTATGTTCTTCACTTACTAATTCGCAACAGTGTAAGGTTTGGTCAGCATCGACTTATTTTTCTTCGATTTGATCAATTGCACTCGACAACTCCAGTTGTACCACTTTTTTTGAATAAACATTTATTATTTAGTGCAAACAAATTTTATTATTGACACCAATTCCTCTCATCTTAGGATCAGTTGTATTGTTTGAAACAAACCCACAAGAATGAAACTTATTTATCTAAAAAAGATCTACAAATTTTCTTCAGACCATTTTCTGCTAAAGCTCTTAATTTTTGTTTTAATTTCGACAACGTTTGATTGCCCAATTTGTCCCTTATTCCGTATGCGGCCCTGATCAGGCTCTCCGTACGCGGCCCTTAGCAAGGGAAATCATACGGATCGGAGCCGTACCTGAGCAGGTTAATAGTAGCGCCATCTCCTGCACAAAATGGAGTTGTAGTATACTCATGAGAATGTTTATATCATTCGAGTGTTGAATTTGTGACATACGCAAAGTGACTAAGAACAGAACCGAAAGCTTCGTAGTATTAATTATTATGTGTGTTTGTGGACTCTTCACGTCAGTGATATTTTTCTTCGTTATAATTTTGTAGCGGGCCATAATTAAGGTATGTATATATTGTGTAAATTAATATGCTCAACCAATCAAAGTACCAACCTGACCTTTCTAACCTCACTTTTTTAGCGTCTCTTGCTCCAGCATTTTTCAAAGTGTCGTAACTTAACCTTTTCAAGGTCTGTTTGAAGCAGTGTAAAAAAATTATCCTATAATTTAATAATTCAACAATTCTTAAACTT